>CM062819.1:459149602-459749602 GCA_031772625.1 Pinus tabuliformis | reverse complement strand
ATAAGACAAGGAACTCTGCTCAAAACACATAGAGGTCAAGAGGCTAGATAATAAGACCACTTGTCGTAATGATTCCTCAGGAAAGGTTAAAAAAACAAAGTGAAAGCATACGATCAACCAAGAAGATGGTGACGATGGAATGAGAAAACCAAGGTTCATTTGGCATAAATATGCTAATAAAAATGGAAATCACAAGAGATAAAATGGGAATGGTTTCATTTTTTACACAAGCTTGAAACATGGGAAACTATGCTTGAAATTGGTTTCCTTTTCATGTAAGATTGAAACAGAGGAAAAACTATGCTTGAAATAAGTTTGCATGCCCCCAACATAATGACTCAATTCTAGGTACATGCCCCTCAAGCTTCATTTCATGTGCCTAAGTAGACTACTAGGTACTAACAGGTGGATGGAATTAAGGTTCATTTCCAAGATCAAGTGAGAGACTCGACTACAAATTTACGAGATCTAATTAAAGGCTCGAATTGGAAGGGGGTCTGTTTCATTTTTTTAATGAGCTTGAAACAAGAAAAGAACTATTCTCATAGGAACCTATTTCATTTTTTAAGGAGGTTGATATAGTAAAAGAACTATCCTCATAAGAGCTTGTTTCATTTTTTAACGAGCTTGACACAAGAAAAGGAACTATGCTTTGACACCTTGTTTCATTTTTTAAGGAGATTGACACAAGAAAAAGAACTTTTCTCAGGGAACCTTGTTTCATTGTTTGATGAGCTTGACATAAGACAAGGAAA
The DNA here is from genome assembly GCA_031772625.1 of Pinus tabuliformis. NCBI lineage: Eukaryota > Viridiplantae > Streptophyta > Pinopsida > Pinales > Pinaceae > Pinus > Pinus tabuliformis. The sequence continues at coordinate 459,748,847 of CM062819.1, read as the reverse complement.
TTTGCTCCAAAAGATTGTTTCATTTTTTAATGAGCTTGACACAAGAAAAGTAACTCTACTCCAGGACCTTGTTTCATTTTTTAAGAAGCTTGACACAAGAAAAGGAACTTTTCTCCAGGAACCTGATCATGACCTGTAAGAGGCCATGGCTTCCAAGAGGTTCTCATCATATGGAAGAATAATTCACTGGAAGGGATACATATAAAAGGATCCAATGGAAATATCATGCCGCAATGGCCCCAATAAATGGTTTACCATATCACCTACCAGATCATTAGTAATCGCGGGCATGGAAAGGGTTGCCACATAATTAATTTGTGGTGGGGGAGATACCACTTGCATATAAGGAAAATTATGGGATGTTGGTTGATTGGGAGTGAAATTAGGACCAATGAATAAAAGCCAATAAATGGTCACAATTCTTCCTTCATGTGGGAAACACATCACATGAAAGAGTGAAGAGACAAGAGCTCCCATGACATAACCATAGTAATGACCAAGGAGAAAATTAAAATCCAAAGGGCCTTAGGCTACCAACAAATCCATATAGATAGTATTTACTCCCAAAGTAATAGGAAACTTAGGAAGGATCCCTAATGGTTGACTGGTTCCTCTGTTAAAAGACAACGAATTCTAGGTAACGAGCACAATTTGTGGAGAACCTAAAGCTTGCCAAGTAGTTGAGGACAAAATACTAAAAAATGCACCTTCATCTATGATTGTGCTAAGTACGACCACATTATAATCTTGTACCATGATTTGGAAGGGCACGTAAGAAGGAAGAGGATATATTGTGAGTCGACTCCAATCAAAGGAAGTGACCATACTACTTGGAGGGGGTGTCATGGGAATGGGAGAATTTCCCCCTTGTGTAATGGGAATGGGAGAACTGATATCCAGTGTTGTAGGAATGGGAGGATTGCTCCCCTGTACCATGGGAATGGAGAAATATCCCCTAGTTAATTAGAAACTAAAGAAACGAGAAGAAAATGAGCAATATGAAGTTCACTCTTTATGGGAAAGGTATGATCAACTGAAGGTGGAATCGAGTCAACCATTTTCTCAACCAATGGTTGGTCGGGAATAGACTCATGGGATTCACGTTTAGAGAGAGCATAATTAAATGGAGATGGATTTTGATCAATCACATCATCAACTAGTGGAGGATTGGGGGAAAGATTTCGATAACTAAATGAAAGTCATGTCTGAGAAGCTTTAAAGTTTTCCAAAACTTTTGAGGCTTCATCCATATAAGGAAAATGGTGAATAGGATGATTTTCTTCACATAAATTACAGGGAAATTTGACTTTACCCTTTTTCCCATGGACCTTACTATCACTAATTGAGGGATTATTACCAGCATGATCTCCAGAAGTTAACGAGAAAGGCCAATGTGAGCCCGTGGACCATACTTCTAATACCTTGGGAATACCAGGACAATGTCTAAGAAGATGGTTAATGCGAGGGAATTTAACTTTACGGGGCTGATTGGAAGATTTTTCCATACTAGTTGCATTTGTAGGAATGGTTGCTTGGTTTCCCCCTACTTATTTTTCTTCTTTTTCATCGTCCTTTTCTTCCTCTTATTAGCTTCTTGGTTAGTAGAATCAAGAATTTAACTAGGAGAAGAGGAAGAAAGGGATGAAGAAACAATAGGTGAAGAAGGAAAAGGGTCAACTTTAGGATCAACATGTGGTTGATATTGTTTAGGTGGAGGATAAGTTGATTGAGAAGCGGTTTAGACATTCAGAACCATAGGGCTCGAAAATAACCAAATTGGTAAACCAATGGTAAATTCGGGAAGGAACAACATTGCGATATAAGAAGCACCAATATTTTCAAAACAAGGAAAAGGACCAGGATTCCTATCAGAGGGGTTTCCTTAACTGGTGGACTCAAGAATTATTGCCATTAGTCTAAACCTAAGATCTACTAAGGAATTGTTACACGGTAAGGATGTTGTTCTGAAGTCAATTAATTGATTTTAGAAATTAAAGACACAAAAACAAAGGGATAACTAGGCATAAAGGTTTACCAAGCAACCATGAAGTGAAATATACACCTTGGCGAACCAAGGAATTAACGTATGTGTAGGAAATCTCCCCGAAATGTTGTGTTCGTTATATCATGGTATACAAGGCGGCATACTCGGTTACCTTTGGATGCATAACAACCTATAGGGGACTACCATTTTCCCGACTGAGATAGATTATTTACAAAAAAGGAATACCTTATTTGAACATGGCTAAGAGGATCTCTTGAGTATTTTTTTCTACCTTTTCAAACTTGAGAGACTATCTATGAAAAGGGACATATGGATTTTTATTTTTCGCCTCTTTTTCAAACTCTCTAAACATGAAAAATATGTTGAGTTTTACCTTCACTGGACTCGTTAAAACATCAAATAGTGATGGGCTTGTCGAACATGACAAGAATGAACCTCTCCTTCTAAGGGTTCATTAAATATACTTGGAGGGATTCATCCAAAGGATGAAATTACAGATCAAGCATATGTTATCCTCAAGCATGAACTTACAAGGCTAAACCTCGAGCAAACTTATTACGCAGTTAGGGAGCTCCGGGAGCTAGGCTGAGGTCTTGACCACTAGTTTTCCCCATTACACAGTTCTGGAAGATAGAGGAGCCTAGATTATTGCACAATTTCATAGTTCAAGAGCTCAGGCTTGAGCCTTAAGACTACACAATGCAAAATTCATGCTGGACTGTGCAGAAAAATTGTGCAGTTTTGAGGCTGAGTGAGTCAAACTATAGAGTTTTACACTGTTTTAGTCAATTGCACATTTTTAGGAGGCAAAGCAGACCTGGTGATTGAGAAATTAAAGAGCTCGAGGTTCGGGCTTGAGATCAGAGATTGGAAATATGTAGTTGGGGCTAGGCTGGGGGGTTAGATTGGTTAATTTTGGGGGCCAAGGTTTGGGCTTCAGCACTGGAACTACATAGTGCACAATCCTAGGAGGCAGGAACTTTGCATTATGAAATGTCAAGGGACAGGGTTGGAGCTTTAGGGTTTGAACTTTACAATGCGTATTTGAGGAAGGTCGAACGAGGCTAGGTTGCTGAGAAGCTTCCAAAAAATGTCTAAGTGTGGGATCAATGAGACTAATGTGAATAGTGATATGACTTGACTGTGATCGCATACTTAGAAAACTTGATGAAATAACAACATAGATCATCCAAAACATGTTGACAACATATTTCCCTCGATGCAAATTTATGACAAGTGCGACACTAAAGATACACTTTGTGACAACCGTGACGACACTTGTGCAACATTACTTAAATATTTTGAAATTAATGCGACAGGTGTTTACATGGTAAGGTAAACTCATTCTCATGAAGATAAACCCTTGAAACCACCAAAATGATCTTATACATATTGTGTGACAGCTAACATGCGTAAAGAAGAGATTTACTATATGAAGGGAAAAGGGAGAGTGACACTTGTGATATTCGAACAATATTGAAAGTGACACATGCTATAGCTAAGATAACATGAAAACGACACTAATTAAAGTGAAAGAAATAAAGAGTGACAATTGAAAGCATGAAAATTACACTCGCTAAAAATGAAGATGTGCAAAAGTGACAATATGAAAAACTCACAAAAATAGAAGTACAAACACAACCAAAAAGTTAGGGAATGTCAACGACAGTGCACATTGATTGCAAAGATGGTTGAACATTGCACAAACACTGTCTTGATGGACTATGCTTATGCTTGTTCAGTATTGCATGGAAGAATGTGTTCATGAACTCATTGTAAACCGAGCATGTATGAGAAAGTGACTTCGATTGATCAGGAGTGACCACGAAATGACCAATCACAAGATCCATAGTAGGCTCACAAATCCAAGTATAGTCAAAATTTTGGAGGGTGTTTGTCATAGAAAAAACAAATTCAAGATCTTCAGCCTTCTTTCATGAAGCAAGATGAATCTTATAGTAGGAATTCCCTTACTTAAATTGAAGTCATATAATTTTTAGTAAAAATGAGCCTTTTCTTAGGTTTCTTTTTAAGCTTTATGTTAGTAGAATATCCTCAACATCTTGTAGTGTTATATAGGATTTACGATTGCAGATAAAAGTATCTCCCCTAGGTTTGGTGGATAACCTAAAACTACATAGAGACAAGGAACCCAATGCTTTCCTTAAAGTAAACAGATGATAGAATGAATCCAACCTAGAATCTGTCATAGGCTTTGGTCCTTCTTTAGCTCGAATTCTCCAATTCCATCTCCAATTGTGAAAATTAGAACATGCATAGTCAGATAACACAAGCCAAGAAACTACGAGATCTATGTAGTATTGTCTAAATACTCTATTCAATAGATCAACATGGTATTGAAATATATGAAATATATGAAATAACAACATCACATATAGGAAAATAGAGAATTATTTTCATTAATATAAATGGAAGGACTTATAACTATAAATAAAGGGATTGATCTTGTAGAAGAGCTCTTCCAAGGCTGTCTTGTCATTTCCTTGTCACAATGTGCACCTCCAATCACCCTAACTGCATGAAATGAAACCTCTCACCACATCAACATAAGGGTAAAATCACTCTCCAAAATCCAACCCCTTACATATAGAAGGTTGTAAATATATAGAGAAGTGGGGTAATTTGGGAATTATTATCTAATTATCAATCTAAGGTTTTGGATCCAACTTTGATGGGAGAATGAGATCAAAGGATAAGGGATGGAAACTCCAAAGTAGGGTAGGATAGGATCCAGATGTTTTATTTGAGGCAAATGGTTGTAACAAATTCTAGAAGCTTTTGGAAGAGGAGGCTTTCAAAATTTATCTCTTTTTCCTGATTTTATAGAACCAACACAGGTGCAAAGGGGAGAATTTTGTAGGTGATCAACTTCGGCCACATTGGAGAAACCTACAGGTGTACGCTGTCCAACAAGAGGCGAGGGAGCGTTGGTCCTAAAACTTGCTGAGATGATGTAATTTCATGAAAAAAATCTGGGGCATGAAAGAGGCATGATTGTGGATTTTTGCAAGATGATGATAAGGGGGAATAAGATGTTGATTTATCTCATTAGGAGCCCTATTTATCAGATGTGAGAAAATGGACTATAAAAGAATCCGATCTAAAGCGCAAATTCTAAAATGATCACTAATGATTGAAGTGCTTTACCTTGTGACAAGTAAAGATCAAGAACAACTGATGAGCTTCATCTGTTACAATACATTTTCATCATGACATATTTGTTACTGAGGGAGGCATATCCACACTCAGCACATAAGCTAACATAACATGTATAATGATCAAAAGACGCATCCACATATGACAACTGGTGGACCCATAACTAGATGATTGTCTGTATGATCATGGCCATCATACATTGTGATCTTTGTATAATCTTGAAATTGCATCCTGGTTGGATGAAACTAGATCTGGGGCCTTCTATCTCCTTCACACGACCAACCAAAGTACGAGTCTAACCATATGAATCAATGAACTGAGGTCGAACATGGTAGACACCATCTAATTACTGGCCGATGTTATAAGTCTTTAACAGACATGAGAGAAACTACTGATGATGTTAATGGCTCTTAAGGCGCTAAAATACAATTCGTATGGTGTGAATAAATTAGTTGATGTCGAACACCACACAGAGTCTTTCAGTCGAAGGTCATTGATGTAAACCTGTCACTGAGAGCGAGGAAAATTGTCATTTAGGTATCCAAGCGCCAAGGTACCAAAGGGTATTTCTAAGTCAACTTCATGGATAATGTGCTGATGTCAAGAGGAAGTGACCCATCGCAAGAGGGCCTTGATGTATCCCCCATCAATGACATGAAATGGGTATCATTATTGATATGGAATGATGTTGATACGGAACTAGATCAGGAAAGGCAAACATGGAATGAAGGATTAAGAGTATCATAACGGATATCAACTGAATGAATTCTCTTGATCACGCCTACGATACTGAATGGAGTTGGAAGCATTGACCCAAAACTGAAATGGAGGCTCTGAAAATGGTTTGATAACCAAAATACAAGAATATTACCCAACCAAATAGCCACAGAGATGAAGTGGAAGAGTGTCGTGTTCAAGAGTGACTCACTACTATTAGCAAATGGAATACCTTATTTTCCCAATTTCCCCAACCACACTAGTCAATACCTCTTTATTTTTTAACAAGCTTGAGGAGGATAACATATGCTTGATCTATAAGTTAATCCTTTGGATGAATCCCTCCAAGTATATTTAATGAACCTTGAGAAGGAGAGGTTTGGCCTTGTCATGTTCAACAAGTCCATCATTGTTTGATGTTTTAACGAGTCCAGTGAAGGTAAAACTTGATATCTTTGTCACGTTTAGAGAGTTTGAAAAAGAGGCAAAAAATAAAACTCTAGATCTCCCTTTTCGTGGATAATCTCTCAAGTCTGAAAAGGTAGAAAAAAATACTCAAGAGATCCTCTTAGCCATGTTTGACTAAGGTATTCCTTTTTTGTAAATAGTATATCTTATTCCAGAAAATGGGTAGGCTTATACTAAGTAGACGTCTTTTCATTTACTTTTACGAGTTCAAAAGGACAAGTGCTCGACAATATTTTCATACTTAGGGAGTCTGAAAAGAGTTGAAAGAGGACTCCTCTTGAATGAATGAATGAATGGTATAAAAGGTAGCAACTGGTTCTGGTCATGACATAACTGCTCAAAACACAAAGAGGTCAAGAGGCTAGATAATAAGACCACTTGTCGCAATGATTCCTCAAGAAAGGGTAAAAAAACAAAGTGAAAGCATACGGTCAACCAAGAGGATGGTGACGATGGAATGAGAAAACCAAGGTTCATTTGGCATAAATATGCTGATAAAAATGGAAATCACGAGAGATAAAATGGGAATGGTTTCATTTTTTACACAAGCTTGAAACATGGGAAACTATGCTTGAAATTGGTTTCCTTTTTACCCAAGATTGAAATAGAGGAAAAACTATGCTTGAAATAAGTTTTCATGCCCCCAACATAATGACTCAATTCTAGGTACATGCCCCTCAAGCTTCATTTCATGCACCTAAGTAGACTACTAGGTACTAACAGGTGGATGGAATTAAGGTTCATTTACAAGATCAAGTGAGAGACTCGACTACAAATTTATGAGATCTAATTAAAGGACCGAATTGGAAGGGGGTCTATTTCATTTTTTTAATGAGCTTGAAACAAGAAGAGAACTATGCTTATAGGAACCTATTTCATTTTTTAAGGAGGTTGACATAGTAAAAGAACTATCCTCATAAGAGTTTGTTTCATTTTTTAACGAGCTTGACATAAGACAAGGAAATTTTCTCCAAAATATTGTTTCATTTTTTAATGAGCTTGACACAAGAAAAATAACTCTACTCCAGGACCTTGTTTCATTTTTTAAGGAACTTGACACAAGAAAAGGAACTATGCTCTAGGAACCTGATCATGACCTGTAAGAGGCCATGGCTTCCAAGAGGTTCTCATCATATGGAAGAACAATTCTTTGGAAGGGATACTTATCAAAGGATCCAATGGAAAGATCATGCCCCAATTCCCCCAATAAATGGTTCACCATATCACCTACCAGATCGTTAGTAGTTGTAGGCATGGAACAGGTTGCCATATAATTAATATGTGGTGGGGGAGATACTACTTGCATATAAGGATCATTAAGGGATGCTGGTTGATTGGGAGTTAAATTAGGACCAATGAATAAAAGCCAGTAAGTGGTCACGATTCTTCCTTCATGTGGGAAACACATCACATGAAAGAGTGAAGAGCCAAGTGCTCCCATGACATAACCATAGTCATGCCCAAGGAGAAAATTAAAATCCAAAGGACTTGGACTACCATCACATCGATATAGACAATATTTCCTCCCAAAGTAATATGAAACTTATGAAGGATCCCTAATGGTTGACTGGTTCCTCTATTAAAAGACAACATATTCTAGGTAACTGGGACAAGTTGCGAAGAACCTAAAGCTTTCCAAGTAGTTGAGAAAAAAATAGTAACAGATGTGCCTTCATTTATGATTGTGCTAAGTACGACCACATTATAATCTTGTACCATGATTTGGAAGGGCACGTAAGAAGGAAGAGGATATATTGTCAGTCAACTCCAATCAAAGGATGTGACGATACTACTTGGAGAGGGTGCCATGGGAATGGGAGAAATACTCTCCAATGTTTTAGGAATGGGATGATTTCCCCCTTGTACCATGGGAATGGGAGAACTATCCCCTAGTTAATTGGAAACTGAAGAAATGAGAAGAACCAGAGCGCTATGAAGTTCACTCTTTACGGGAAAGTATGATCAACTGAAGGTGGTATCGAGTCAACCATTTTATCAACCAATGGTTGGTCGGGAACGAACTCATGGGATTCACGTTCAGAGAGAGAAATATTAAATAGAAATGGATTCTGATCAATCAGTTCATCAACTAGTGGAGGATTGGGAGAAAGTGTTCGATAACTAGACAAAAGCTTTCGATAAGATTCTTTAAGGTTTTCCAACAATTTTGAGGCTTCATCCATATAAGGAAAAAGGTGAATAGGATGATTTTCTTCACATAACTTACAGGGAAATTTGAATTTACCCTTTTTCCAAATGGACCTTACTATCATTGGTTGAGGGTTTGTTATCGGCATGATCTCTAGAAGTTAATGTTTACAAATAGGCCACAATGGAAAATCAAGATGTAGATTCAAATGCACTTTTTAGAATGAAGACTAAAACAACAATTCATCCAAGCATTCAATGACCAAACGAAATTAGTTTTCAAGTGACCAAATGATAAGAACAAAGAAAAATCAAAACCAATTATTACTGAAGGTAATAAAAAACAATTGCAAACCAAATGGAGGGTTTAGATAGACCACAAGGCACTCAAGAATTAGGGAAGGTAAGCTAGAAGTAGGTTGATCAAAGAGACACTCAAAACAAGGGCAAGTTTTGTGCAAAAACAGGGGCCAATGTTGGTGCAAAAGAGACACAAGTGATTTGCAATGCAGGTATAGAGTGGGCCCAAGTGAGGTGAAATGCTCTCTCGGAGGCATTGAGGGAGCGTTGGTCTAGGGATAGTGTATTCTGACACAAAAATTACAAAAGAGACTCAATGAAATCACTTCCTAGGTCCGTTCTTGGCTGGGTAAAGTAGCAAAGGTTTTTCAAGGAGGTAATCAAACACAATGGACAAAGGGACCACCAAGGGAATACACCGTTCCCCATTAGAGTTGCCAATTTTTTATACCGGATTTACGATTGTAGACAAAAGTATCTCCCCTAGGTTTTGTGGTGAACCTATAACAACAGAGTGACAAGAAATCTATTGCTTTCCTTAAATTAAATAGATGACGAAATGAAGCCTACCTAGAATCAATCATGGGCTTCACTCCTTCTTTAGATTGAATGTTCCAATTCTAGCTCCAATTTCCAGAATTAAAACCTACACCGTCAAATAGCACAAGCTAAGAAACTACGAGATCTATGCAGTATCATATAAATACTCTATTCAATAGATCAAAATGGTATTGAAATATATGAAATAATAACATCACATATAGGAAAATAAAGAATTCTTTGCATTAATATAAATGGAAGGAGTTACAACCATAAATAGGTGTTGATCTTATAGAAGATCTATTCCAAGGCTGACTTGTCCTTTCCTCGTCACATTGTGCACCTCCAATCACATTAAATGCATGAAATGAAACCTCTCACCACAACAACATAAGGCTAAAATCACTCTCCAAAAGTCAACCCCTTGTATATAGAAGGTTGTAAATATATAGAGGAGTGGGGTAAGTTGGGAGTAGTTATCCAATTACCAATCTAAGGTTTTAGATCCACGTTTTATGGGAGGATGGGATCAAAGGATAAGGGATGGAAAATCCAAAGTACGGTAGGATAGGATTCAGATATTTTATCTAAGGTAAATGGTTGTAATAAGTTTTGGAAGCTTCTGGAAGAGGAGGGTTCTAGAATTTATCTCTTTTTACCAAATTTTTAGTACCAATGTAGGTGAAAAGGGGATAAACATATAGGTGATCAACATGGGCCACAATGGAGCAACCTGTAGGTGAAAACTGCCCAACAAGAGGCCATGTAGCGTTGGTCCTAAAATTGGCTCAGATGATGCAATTTCAGGCATAAAGTCTGGGGAATGAAAGAGGCATGCTTAGGGATTTGTGCAAGATGATGACAAGGGGGAATATGATGTTGATTTTTTCCATTAGGAGGCCTATTTATTGATGTGAAAAAATTGCTTATAACATCTAGGAAGGATAGTGATGCAGGTGCATAGGCTAAGCACATAATTTGATGAAGTTTGGAAAAGAGCTTACCAATGTGATGGGATGGTTACATGGGGTTTATCATTTGAGAAATGTGTTTGGTCACATGGACCTAAGTGACAAGGATATTGTGGCACTTCCCGGTGGTGACACCTTGGGTATATTTCACAAGGAGTGATTTGGATTTGAAGGTGCATGGATGTATAATCCTCTGATATTTGACAATTACTAGTGGAGAGAAGGAATATTTTCTTTAGCGTCCTTTTAATAAGGCATTTTTCAGGATTCGACCTTCCAATCTTATGTGGAGAAGTACGCAGCATATGAGGATGAATTTTTTGTTGATTATGTAGAATCTCACTTGAAGCTCTTTGAACTAGGGTTTGTAGAGGAAGAGTAAACACTGAGTCATGGAAGTGCATATACTGTGTAGAACATATCCTAATAGAAGTTTTAGAAATAGCCTCTCGTAGTATGAATTCTATTCATTTCATTTTATTTTTGTTTTGAATATGCCATGATGTTGTTGGTTAGAGTCTTGACAACATTAATGAGAGAGTAATATGATTCTATTGCCTCATTCTCTCACATCTCTACTTGTGTTGGTTATGTCTATGTAATTATTGCATTCTTTGTTAGGGAACTCGGTAGAAGGTAAGTAAGATGATTTAGGTTTATAGTCTATAATAATATACTGGTTGTTCGAATTAATGTAAAAGAAAAAAAGTAGTTTTTTAGTTTCACTTATTTTATGGAGAAGGGGAAACGATTCACATTTTTGTGACTCTTGGTTGTGATAGTTAATTTATTTTTGGAAATGATAAGAAAAGAGTGTTTGGAAGTTCCTGAAGGGGAGGAGAAGAAGAATGAAGGAAAAAAAGAGAGAGGGATAGTTTTTCCTCTGTAACTATAGTTATGATGGAAAGGCACTCATGTACCTTCAAATTTGTGTGAAATGGAAGGTATTTCTATGTGAATGGTGTAAATGAAAAACAAATGGGACTGCGAGTTTGCATGGTTTGGTTTCAGTTTATGAAATGTTATTAATTGTATTTTTATTCTTGTGTATTTGGCCATTTGAGAGCTTATAACTTGTTGAATTGATTTAGGTTATGAATTTGTTACTGTGGCTTCAATTGCTATGTGATTTGTCAATTTGTCTTTCGGGATTGTTGTTGTATCAGTCTTAAAGTCTGTAAGTGGAATGTATTTATGTGTTCTGGAATAGTGGTTGCATGGTTTTATTTTATTGATTGGAGTGTTGTTACAACAACGAGATAAAGTACCCCTATTTTGGAATGCTATCATGAAAACCCTCTTAGACTAGTTTTTGATTACCAAATTTGTAATAATTTGATAACCCAATGATGAAAGGTGAGGATATCATTTACTGTGTTGAGTAGCAAGTCAGGGACATTGACAATTGATTGGGAAAAGGGTTGAGATGGTTCATCTTCCCCAAAATCATAGTACAAAAATTTGACAGTGCACTGCAAAATTGTTCTGTAGTGGAAAATGCTACCAAATCAATCTATAGTGACTACATAGTTAATTAGAAATTATCACTACCAACTCATTTCATAAAAACTATGAAAAAAATGTTTTTGGAGGACCGTGTTTTGATTTTTAAATCCTTTTCTAGCCTGCCTATTGCACAAATTTGTGGTATCAGAGTCGGAAATCTCTTTAGCTTTACATTCTCAAAAAACGAATAGAAATATTTTAAATAAGGTGAGTATGCACCAAAATATGTATGAAATGATTCTAATCTTGAAGTAAAGTATGTGAACTTGAATTTGATTTTCCTATGAAGTTGGTTTTGTGAAAAGATTGTAGTGGAATTTTCTGAAAGAGATCATAACATAGCAGAGGTGAAGTACAAAAATGTGGCAATATAGATTGAGAAGAATGTGAGGTAAATTGTTTTAATGTACAAGTCCAATTACAGTTGAATCAGCAATTGCAGAATGGAAATTTGAAAGATAGGAAGCAAGTAAAGTTCATAGTTGTAGCAGAATGAAAGAGGGAGTAAAATCCAATTTGAAAATATGATTGAGGTAACTTACTTTATTTTAATTCTGATTGAAGTTGAATATTGATGATTATATGATGGAACTCTTAAAAGGATAGTGTACGGAAGAAAATATAAGTTAGGAGAAGTAGATCATATTTACTTTGAAAATAGATATGAAAATAAATGTTGTGAATGTATGGGACATTGGAGACATTAAAGGTAGAGTGTTATAGCTCCAAATCTCACTCTTGGGGTTTGTGATGCTGCACCCATGGCCTAGGGCAACCCCTCCTTCCATACCTGGTCCAAAATCTAAAAAAACAGTGTTCTATTCCCTATACGTGACATTTCCCTGAGCTAAACGCGTGTATACGCGGGTATGTGTATACCCACCCCGCGTATATGTCTTAAAACACTTAAAAAAATTAAATCTCCTTTATTTTGGGCGGAGATCGCAGGTTTTACCTACTGATCACCTGTTAGTGCCCGTGGCCCAACTGTTTCCAACGAATTCCAAACTAAAAATCTACTTTGGGAGAAGTATAAAAAGGCTTCAATGGGAAGGCCTAAGAGAGGAGAGAAGAGAGAAAGGTTATTATGCTAAGATTTCCTTGACCAGGTCTGAAGATCCTTGTGCCTCCTGCACTTCCCCCATTTCTACAAGAAACCCTTGTTTCCTTGTGTGATGATGTCCATCTACTACTTGTGATATCATGGTGCAAGTCATGGAAGGCATTTGTTAAAGGCTTGAGACTGGACGAATCCGGAGGACGGTTCCGCTTGGAGCCTGCGAAAGGACGACTCAGGTGAAATTATTCCTTTCTGTACTTTATTTGTCTATAATAAAAGAAGCACTTGTCTTTGTTCCTGATATAAATCTTCTTCATGTTTATGATATCCATGTTAGAATTCATGTATGAATGGTTGTTTAATTGCATAACTAACTACCTTTCTTTATAATATGAAGATGGTTTCTTTATAATGTTTAGTCCATATACTGCTGTACTTTCTTGAATTGATTGTTTTGCAGGTCAAAGGAGCAAAAGGAACTCCAAGAAGGGTTTGGACCCTGGAAGGACCTTCTCAAACGTAGGACCTCAGGTACGTCCCTTATCGTAGAGTTTGCTTATATTAGCATTATGGCTGTATGGAATGTGTGTTTCTTTGTATAGACAACTTTCAGTCTGCTAGGGTATCAGCCCAAGACCCTAGGGGAACTTTTCCCTTAACAGAATTGGCGACTCCACTCGGGACAACACCATTGTTGTTCCTAGTTTGGGTGTGTTCAAGCCAATCACAGCTCGGCTGTCTGTTTGCTTGCTGTTGCTGTGTAGTCTGTTCTTGTAGGAACTTGAATTGTAAGTTTGGTCAGTTTCTTTAGACTGTTTTTTATTTTTTCTTGAAATCTTTTATATACGCTATTTTTCTTGTTTGCAGATGCATATATACGCATGTTTCCTTAAGTGAACCCATGTATACACATGTTTCCTTAGGCACAATTGTGTATACATGCAACTGTACATCGATACAGTCGCGTATATCTTGCGATTTTCAAGATTTTTTAAATCTTTTTGTCTCTGAAGGTCTGTCTTCTGGTTTGATTTAGTCCTGAACAGTTACTTTCCAGTGTTAGTTGTTAGTTTTACAGCAAGTATCTGATTCCAAATTCTCTCTGATTGTGAGAAGTGTTGGTCTTGTTTTTGTTTTTGCAAGCGTCATCGTTTTTTGCTTAAGCACGCAAGATTTCTTGCTGGGAATCTTGGTTGCTCTGATTCATCAGGGCAGGAAGATTGATCTCAATCTTTGTGTTAAATCTTGTTTTTGGTGACCTTTTTATTTGATTGACAAAACTACTTTTTGTGACCATCTACTTTTCTTGTTTCATGAAAGTTGTTGATTGACACTTTCTTGAAAATTGTCTTTTTGATATTTTGGTCTTTGTTGCCAAAGCTTTCATCCCTGCTTTTGATTGTTAAGAGAATATTTAAAAACATTTATTTTTGTTGAGTTTTCTTCCATTGTGTGTTGTCAACTTGCAAAAGTGTTTGTTGCCTATTCTTCAATCATAAAGTTTCAGTCTTGTTGAGAGCATTTTTTGAAAAGACAATTTTGTTTTTTCTTTTGAAGAAAACTTTTTGAAAAACTTGGTTTTGCTTTCTTGAACTTTGTTTTGATTTGGTTTCCTTTTAGTGAAAGAAAGTGCATTTTTGTTTGTCTTGAAACTTGTTTTTAGTGTTTAGACGAGTTGAATGGTAGCAACTCATATTCCATCTAAACATTTTAAGTGGCAAAATAAAAATTGATAAACAAGTAACTTTGATTTCTTGATTTAGAGTAGTTTTAAGTCTTGCATCAACATGTACTCATTGCATTAGGATAGATTTGCACATATTTTTAGGCATCCATAGCTTTGTTAACTTTTGTGAGTGTGAAGCGTGAGTAAAAGAGAAGAAAATAAAATTTGTTGTTTTTCTTGAAGTTCCTCTGAACCCTGTAGAAATTTTGTTTCATCGAAAAACGAAAACAAGTGCATTTGCATGTAGTTTGGTTTTTATTAATTTCTTTTGCATCAAAACACCACTAGTTTCACTTCTACTTATCCCTTGACTTAAAGAACATCCCATTTAAAAAAAAGCGCTAATTAAAATATACTAGAACTTTTTATAATTGTCAAGTTAGACACACCATCAAGTTTTAGGATATTTTAGGGCCTTGGATTAGGCGAGTGGAGAGATAACTCTCCAAGGCCATTTAAACTGTCAAACGTAGGAGTTTGAATAGTGAGTGAAAATCCAATAGCGTTATGAAGACCAGGAAAGCTCCGGATCTGGGAGTTAAGCACGAGGGTTTTTGAAGACAGGGAAGAGAGATACCCCCTCTCCTACTTGTCCGATCTTACCTCACGACTGTTCTGCCTGGCTTCTGCAACGAGTTGGTATCCATAGTTGCTACTCCTAGGGATCTACACAGGTGGTTGCGAAGGGGAATCCTGTGGCACCTGAGGTTGACGTTGCATCACTCTCAACAGTACTACTGGAGGGAACCCTTGCGAAGCTTAGGGGCTTGCACCGGCACAGGCTGTTGTTAGGAGGTTAGCGTAACTTCCTCTGTTACCTTCGCTGATAGGACTGGGCTGTCATTATCTCAGACTATCTTCGGAAGGCCCCTTAATTCACTTTCTTGTATTTTGGTGTCCGGTCCTAATCACCCGAAGCGAAAATACTTGGAAGTTGTTTGACTGGCTGATATCTTTTAGGGACTTTATAGTGTGTTCTCTGTGCTCTTAGTTGGCCTAGATTTCAATTTTTTGAGTCCTTAGTTAGATCTTAACAAAAAATTCAAAGTGGCTGACCGATCACCTAGACGGTCTCAAAGACTTCGTGGTATTTCGCCACCAAGTTTAGAGCCTTCTCCTAGAAGACGCAGAGGTAATACTGCTGGTGGGTTTTGTCCCACAGCAGCTGACGCATCGGGGATTGATCCCCCTCTTGGGGGCATTAGTGTTCAAGTAAGGCCTGGCACTTCCGCAGAACAAGAGAGGAACACTCCAGTTATTTCTCGAGTTCTCTTTCAAACAGAGAATAACATAGAGGTGTAAGAACTCTCAGAGTTGTTAGCGGCTCCGAATTCTCATCTAGCCATCTGGAAGTATTACAATACGTTGGGACTCTGACGCATAGACTGTCAAGTCCAGGTCACATTACGCACTTACCGTCGATGACCACTACTGGAAGCATGGCTTCTACTACAAGTGCTACAACTATGCAGACTCTAACATCAGTGCAAGGGGGAGGAACGATTTCCATCTCCTCTGCTTCTTTGTTTGGGTCTTTTTCTAGCACTCTTTAGTTGGGTCTACCTCCATTCCTTCCACGAGTGGAAATTCCCAAACCAATGCTTTTAGTTCTGGATTCTTTCCATTTGGCACCCATTCACAGGGTATTCCGTTAGTTCCATTTAGTGCTGCCACATCCATGATGGGTGGATCGGCTTCATTCCAGGGTTTTCCTTTTGGAAGTGGTCATATACCACATTCCATCCCGACAGTAGGATCTATGCCTTTTTCTTCTACATGACAAAGCAAAAATCCTTTCCAAGGTTGGACTAACCCTGCGATTAGTGGCATGGGAACTGGGAATCCGTTCTTCGGCCAACAAGGGAATAGGCCATACTCCATAGTTACCTCATTTCAAAGTATTCCCCCCTTAGCTTCTGCTTGGAATCCGTATCAGGGGTTATCAATTCCTTATAATCGTTTAGGAGGAAGCTTTGCCGGCTATGGAGGTTTTGCAGCCGGAGTTGGTCAAACTCTGAATTTTGCTGGATCACAAGGCTTGCCTTTTGATTTAGTTGGTTCTGCTGGTTACTTCAAGCAGCCTGGTGCCTTCCAAAATCCAAGCCAATCTTTTCAGAACTTTGGGAGCTCCGCCTAGTCTGGGTGGAATCCCAAAGGTCCTCCTAGGCTTCCATTTCTGGCAACTTTGAACTTGCCAGATCTCACTAAATTAACAAATGATCCAATCAAATACTATCCGGCCTGGCCTCTAGCCCCAACCAAACTCCCTTCGGACATTCCAAAATTCAAAGGGAAGAGCGGTGAAGACCGAGGTGACCATGTAACCACATTCCATTTGTGGTGCTCATCGAACTCCCTTATTAATGACTCGATTAGGTTGAGACTTTTTCAATGCACCTTGACTGGTAATGTGGCCAAATGGTATATAGAGTTGCCAGGGGGCAGCTTTACATCTTTCATTGACTTAGCTAATATTTTCTTAAATCATTTCCAGTTGCCTGTGCGTTATAATGCCGGAACTGAACTTCTGGCCACTTTTCGTCAGGATAAGGCAACTCACATTTCTAACCATAGTCAAGATTGGAGACGGAGAAAGAGGCTCATTAAAGCTAAAATCCCTCTAGAGTACCATCTCGAATGGTTTTTGAAATCTTTACAACCTGATATCTCTAAGGATGTCTCCATGTCCGGAGTCTATTCGGAGGAGCAAGCCATTTTTAGGGCCCAACAATTAGAATTGATCTACTCTCAGTCTGGGATCCTACAAAAATACTTGCTAGATGCTCCTGGATCTAAGGTTGATATAGCCAAGTCGAAGCCAGGTCCCCATGCGGATGGTATCGTTGGATTGGTAGACGTAAATGCGTGAACTTGTTGAGCCAATTGCAGCAGTTGTCTTTGCAAACTGCTCCTAACAACCAAGTCACATCGTCTAACCCTCCGGCTTCCCAACCCTCTTCGATTAATGCCGTCCAATCTGATAACCCTAAAGGAAATCAAAATTCCAATGGGAAAAAGAAAGGATGAGGTAAGAAAAAGAACCAGGATGGGAAGGCTGTCGCAAATAAATCCGACAATAATGCTATTGGTGGTAGAAATGAGTCTAGAAAGAGAGTCAAGTTTCCATGCAAGTTGTCGGGTGGAGACCATTTAACTCACCTCTGCCCCAAGATTGAAGACGCTCAGCACTTGTTAGGGTAGCAAGGGACTTCTAGTTCTCAGGCTGTGTTAACCAACCCTTTTCCCCAAGGGCAACAACTTCTTGCTAGCGCAAGTTCAAACCCTAAAACCTCTGCAGGGGGCAACCAGGAAGGGGACAAGTCATCAAATGTTTTCATGATGGGTTCTCACGCTAATGTGACCACACGGTCACGCGATTATGGTGAAGCTGGAACTTCTAAGGATAAATCAGTTCCCGAAACTACCAACCCACTTCATATTGAGCGACCTTCTGTCGAGACTATACCACGGACACCGAAAGGTTATGCTAAATGCGCGACTATCAACCCTAATGTTAGGGCAGCTCAGAATTACTCCATTGTTGAGGATCTGGCTCAGAGTCCATGTGCTATGTCCGCTTTAGAGGTTCTCCAGTCATGTCTTGCTCAAAGAAGTGCCTTGCTGTTGGCAATGGGGGCAGTGGATCCAAGTAATTCCTTAGCTCTCACTTTTGATATGAATAATGTCAAAAAGAGGCTTTCTCATTAGATGGCTTTCGAGATAAAGTCTACCTACTAGAAAACTAATATTTTTTAGATGGTTATAGATGAGGGAGCTTCCATGTGTGTCATGTCTATGTCATGCTGGAAGGCCATTGGATCACTGTCGGTTGTTCCTTCACCTACCCTCTTGACAGCATTTGATGGTCATTCTCATAGGCCATACGGGATTATCCTGGCCTTTCCTATATGTGTTGGAGGGAAGGTCGTTAATATTGAAGTAGAAGTCATTGATGCTAACCTAGACTATAATCTCCTCTTAGGAAGGAACTGGGTATACGAAATGGAAGCCGTTGTTTCGACTCTGTTTCGTGTCATTTGCTTTCCTCATGAAGGGAAAATCGTTAAGGTTGATCAATTGGATTATTCTCCAGTCGATCCTTGAGCAACTTCAGACTCTACTATTCCCTTAGTGGATAACCCCTGTCCACCTACTAAGAATCTAGGAGTCGGGATGTACTCTTCATTGATGGGTACGTTTGATCTTCCCCCTCCTACGGCTAAAATAGATACAATTTCATCCTCCAAGGATCCTTTACGGAAAGAGTTTGTTCAAGCTCGTCATTTTTCGGATCCTGGAACCTTATCTTCATCTGTGACCACATCAGATGACGACAAGGTGGGTGGAATAGAATCTCTTATGTCTGCAGTAGAGCCTAGATGTGAATCTATCGATAACTCTGCAGATCACCATTCTACTCCTAGGAAATAGATAGATGGTGATGTGGCTCATTCTCGGACCCTTGGTTCCATTTCTTCATTGGATTGCTCGGATATTGTCTTTCCATCTGATGAAGCGATATTCGAAGCAATGACGGTTGTAGATCGACCTTTGGAAGATTTACATCGTCGGTCATGTTTTCATTCCCCTTTGCATGAAGTCGAATCCAGATCCTCCAGTCCGACTAGTGATGTTTGTACAGTCCCTTTAGCTCCAACATAGTCACTTACCGAAGGAAGTATATTGATTGGCTCGATAATTGTACCGATAAACATCCCTAGGAGCAAATGGGTGGAGCCCCCTAACGGGCTCTACCTAAAGAAGTAATTTGCTTAAGTAGGAGTTACACAATGGCTTCTTTGTACATTATGTATATTTGTACATATCTCATCGAGAGTTTTTGATATCAACAATTTTTGGTCTGCTTTGGCAGGTGTTGATGGATGACTTGCTCTATTTTGGGTTTGTCGATGGTGTTAGTCAGCACACTCGGAATCTCGCTTCCGTAGCTTGGGTACTCTACTATCCAACTGGTCAATCGCTGGCATATAGGTTAGGGAAGCCATTTTTCCATTGCATTATGCATACTAGCCTCCATTTGTCGATACATCTACCATAGGGTTGATCCCATCGTGTTATGGTTCATATGCCATCTTCACTCGCCGATTTTTTAAATCATGACACGATGGTAGAAGCCATCCTTTACATGGGCATCGTAGTTATCACCTCACTGACATTTTTTGCCCATGCTGCTCCGATTTGAGTAGGCTCGAGAGTCCTCTTTAGTCCCGCCATGACTTATGTGATGAAGCCTCATTCCTCTTTGCTTCTTTGTTTCGTTATAGCCTTATACCTTAGAGGCTCCTTTGTGTTGAGTTGTACTACCACATTGCATGTTGAATACTTGCACCTTTTGGCCTAGAGTCGGCTTCACTTGGACTCGTGTTTAAGCCAATTTGTGACCATGCTGACTGCAAAATCAAACTTGCATACCTTTAACTTCTGCAACTTGATGCACCTTGACCCATGGAAGGAACACACCTTTGAGTGTCATTGACCAGTTTTCACCTCCCTACATTGAGCATAGGAACGTTCCATTCCCAGGAACTAGATCATCTGTTTCACTGACACTCGTTGTTTCCAATGTACCATAGCATTCTTTTATTCTTTTTCCAGCTTAACAAAAAAAGACAAAAAAAGTTATATATTCCAAAAAAGAGCGGGAATGGGACAACATTTCCATTTATTGTTGGCAGCTAGAGTCAACCATGTCGCCCTTAAAGAAAGCACTCAAAGCAAAGTCTCCTCCGTTTAGGTGGGATTTAGTTTGACTTAGGTACACCTTAACCTTGTTATTAAGTCAGTTCTCCCTCGATTGGTTATCTCTTCCAATCATATGGAGGGTTCGTTTGTGCCTCCTGCATGACGAACTTATACAGAGTCATCATATGCTGCCACACAGTCACATTGATTCGTGCTTTTTGTTCAAGGGAAGTTAGCCTGAGTCGGCCTCTTTGCGGTGTCTCTTGACTCATTTTTCAGTCGGCCATCCCTGGTTGTCAGCATCATGTCTATCATCAAATCAGTTATATTGGTCCTTTACTCGTGCCAGTTCGAGAAGGTCTCCATTGACTTCTTGCTAGTGGGTCTTGTCCTTATCGACGACGACATCTTGCTCTGAGGACAGGCCTAGAGCTGCACCCTAGCCCTATTTTCATTATTGATAGGTCACCTTGTGCTCAACATCGATCAGTATCATAGGTCTTTGACTGAGTGGTTTCCCTTGTGTTGACATCAGCTTATATTATCAAACTTTGGGATTCGTGCAGTACCTTGGTTTCCATTTGACCCTATTGGTGGATACCTCGCCTTTGTGTCAGCTTCCATTATTGGTTGGTTCAGAGGGTTTCTGTCGTGCACTGGCCACATCTTGTGTACTCCGGAAACGTACTTTGGTCGGGTTACTACATCTCTTTCGTCCGATTCCTTCCACATTATTGGCCTACGGGTTACACTCACGCTAGATTGATGAAGGATGCCTTAATGCCTTCCTTCTAGCGGATCTTTCCCTATCGACTCCGACTCATTGCTCTTGGGCAAAGATCTAGAGTCCATTTGATAGTACCTTGGGGTTTGCAGTCATTAGTGCAAGATCCTTCTCTATCGATAGTGGGAAACCATCATTGTCTCCTGATCGATAGATTATTACAGGTGTTCGACTCCAGCTCATCTATTCACACTTGTTAGATTGTAGTGGGTACCTTGACACTCATTATCATTATCAGTGAGTAGTCTCGCATTTGTTAACGGTATACATCAATGACTAGTAATCAAATGATTTCTCACATGGTCGAATTCAGATCATTTATTCCCATGGTGTAGAGATGTACCACAGTGGTCGGTGAAGACCTCAGGTTGTATTAGCATTCATTGGTTCACTTGACAGTTGCTCCTGTTGCTGCTAGTTGATACCGTTCCAGCTTATATGTTGCAGTCAGTCATGGCGAGATTCTATATGTTGGCACCTGAGTTTGCGGTGTAGTACCATCCTATTCCATCATGTTCAGTTGGTATCTTTTGTGATCAGTTTTCTATATCAGTGATCCGGTTTATCCTTCAGCATCGTTGAAATTATTATATGTGATATTCATACATGTACTTGTTCGATCATGATCAGATGATCCATTATGTTTTTCCGGTACTCTATACTTGTATACTTAGTGGATCCGCTTGTACTTGATATGCGGACATGCTTTACTTTTTCTGAGCATGGGTATCCCTGCCTCAGACAATGTTTCTTTCTGATCTCCTTTTGTGGCTTAGCAGGCTGAACTCTGGTGAAGTCCTTCTCGGTTGTTGACAGATTTCCTTTCCATGTACTTGCTTAATACATTTCAGCCATCATGTACCCCTTCTGACATCATATATTAGGGGACATCTGTTATAGCTCCAAATCTCACTCTTGGGGTTTGTGATGCTGCACCCATGGCCTAGGGCAACCCCTCCTTCCATACCTGGTCCAAAATCTAAAAAACAGTGTTTCATTCCCTATACGTGACATTGCCCTGAGCTAAATGCGTGTATACACGGGTTTGTGTATACCCAACCCACGTATATGTCTTAAAACACTTAAAAAAAATTAAATCTCCTTAATTTTGGGTGGAGATCACGGGTTTTACCTGCTAATCACCTGTTAGTGCCCATGGCCCAACTGTTCCCAATGAATTCCAAACTAAAAAACTACATTGGGAGAAGTATAAAAAGGCTTCAATGGGAAGGCCTAAGAGAGGAGTGAAGAGAAAGAAAGGTTATTATGCTGAGATTTCCCTGACCAGGTCTGAAGATCCTTGTGCCTCCTACACTTCCCCCATTTTTACAGGAAACGCTTGTTTCCTTCTGTGATGATGTCCATCTACTACTTGTGATATCATGGTGCAAGTCATGGAAGGAGTTTGTTAAAGGTTTGAGACTGGATGAATCTGGAGGACGGTTCCGCTTGGAGCCTGCAAAAGGACGACTCAGGTGAAATTATTCCTTTCTGTACTTTATTTGTCTATAATAAAAGAAGCACTTGTCTTTGTTCCTGATATAAATCTTCTTCATGTTTATGATATCCATGTTAGAATTCATGTATGAATGGTTTTTCAATTGCATAACTAACTACCTTTCTTTATAATATGAAGATGGTTTCTTTATAATGTTTAGTCCATATACTACTGTACTTTCTTGAATTGATTGTTTTGCAGGTCAAAGGATCAAAAGGAACTCCAAGAAGGGTTTGGACCCTGGAAGTACCTTCTCAAACGTAGGACCTCAGGTACGTCCCTTATCATAGAGTTTTCTTATATTAGCATTATGGCTACATGGAATGTGTGTTTCTTTGTATAGACAACTTTCAGTCTGCTAGGGTATCAGCCCAAGACCCTAGGGGAACTTTTCCCTTAACATAGAGTCATCAAGAGAAGCTACAACAGTAACATATGTTCAAACAGAGATTTGGATGATGAGCCAAGAACAAAGAGAGTTATTGATGATGATGACAAAGAACCTTATAGCACAGATGGAGGATAATAAAAATTCTTAAAGGAGAATGTTGAGAAGTTGAATGGAGAATCCAAAAGAGCAGAGAGTGCTCAAATGAAGATTCCATAAGGAGTCAAAATAAATACTAGGAGAATACTAGGCATGGAAGAGGTTAGTATTATATTTAGAAACATTTTGATGGATTGATCTTGTTATAGTGGCTTGAATGCGGCTTAAAATGAGAAAGGAGAAGCTCATAAAGGTCAAAATATTGTAACTATTGATGGTCACAATAATGGTTCGAAGGTAAGCCATAGGAAATCAAATTGTTTTTAATATAATAGAGGAATAACTAAAATCAAATTACAACTAGATATTCTGAGATAAATGCTACAGAAATATGAGGAAGACTAGGGTTACGATGGACTCTCAGGAAGAAAGTAAAATGGATTTTGTTGTAGGTGAAGCTGAGACAAATATTAAATGCTCAATTGATGGAGAAAATCAAGGAGTTTGAACAAAGGTTTAATTCTCATTAGTGAAGAGAAATGGAGAAATAAAAAAAGAAATTTTTTGAAGAGATTATTTGTGAACCAAAACAAGGACCATTTCTTGGAGAGAGTGATGAAGAAAATGTTGATGAGAGACTAGCCTAAGAGTCTCATAAATTATGAGGATAATGAAAATCACGATGGAGGAATAAAAATTGAGATTTTGAAAAAAGATAAAGGCCATATTTATTTTAATTTTAATCATTGTTATGTGAATACATGTGAAGGATAGAACATTGATTTTGTTCTATGTATAGAAGAAGAAGAATCATTAAATAGTATTGGACAGGTTGAAAATAAGACATAATTGTCCTTGAAAAATGGTCAAAGTGATGATATAGAGGAACAACATGTTATTGAAGAGAAAATGTGTAATAAAGATGAGGTTGTTATAGTGAAAGAAGCAAGAACCAACAGTGATGAATATTTGATGGGAAATTTGAAAGTTTTAGTGCTGCATGAGGGAGAGATGTTGGAAGAAACAAAGGAGACTTGAAAGTCTCATATTTTTAAAATAGATAATTGGTTTGTGTATGAATATAATGAGCATGTGTAACAAACAACGAAATGGATTAGAAATAATTCAATTAATGAAGTATAAGAACCATTGGGAGAGGACCTGCATGATTGTGATCAATAAGCACAAAAAACATTGCAGTAGAATTGAATTTTTTAGAAGACTGGTTGGAGAATATGAGAACAATGGATTGTAGAACCCAAGTAAGGATGAGATAGATTTTTCCATGAAGGAGACGCAACAAAGAATAGACAACAATGATGGGAAGTTCCAACAAAGAGTGCAGGGAGTGGTGAAAGTAGTTCCAAGCAATTATTATGTTGATGTGTCAATGGAGGACAATAATGAATTTTAGCCAGGAAATAATGGTTTGTGCCAGCCATAGGATAGGTTTGATGTGGAAATAGAGAAAATAAAGAAACAGATGTTCAAGAAGCATCAACAGGAAAGGTATGCAGGGAATATGAGAATAAAGGACAACATATTGCAGATGGCAGAGTAAGTTTTCATCAGCAAAGAAGGAGGAAGACTACAACATAAAACATGGAAACCTGGAAGGATGAAGAAGGAAATAATAGAGAAAAAACATGACAAGGGTAAGGACCAACTACAAGATAGATTATGGGATCACGAAAGATTGACTTTATCACCTAATGGTTAGGAGACTATGAATATTTTTCACCTTGGGAGTCTGATGCAAATGCATAGGTCATACAAAAAATTTGATGAAGTATGGACACGGGCTTACCAATGTGATGGGATGATCACATGGGGTTGATCATTTGAGGGATGTGTTTGGAAACATGGGCCTAAGTGACAAGGATATTGTGGAGCTTTTTAGTGGCCACACCTTGGGTAGATGTCACAAGGAACGATGTGGAACTGAGGGTGCATGGATGTCTAATCCTATGATATTTTACAATTCCTAATAGAGATAAGGAAGGTTAACTTCAACTTCCTTCCCATTAGGCATTGTTGTAGGTTCCAATATTCCAATATTATGTGGAGAAGTACACAATGGGCGAGAATGCCTTTTTTATTATTATGTAGAAGCTCACTTGAAGCTCTTTGAATTGGGGTTTGAAGAGGAGGAGTAAACAGTAAGTCATGGAAGTGGATATGATGTGTAAAACATATCCTAACAAAAGTGTTAGAAATATCCTCTTGTAGTATGCCTTCTATTCTGTTTAGTTTATTTTTAATTTTAATATGCCTTGTTGTTGTTGGTTGGGGTCTTGACAGAGTTGATGAGGGAGTGCTCTGAATCTATTGCCTCGTGCTCTCACATCTTTGCTTGTGTTGGTTTTGTCTACTTCATTATTGAAATATTTGTTAGGAGGCTCGGTAGAAGGTAAGTAAGATGATTCAAGTATATAGTCTATAATAATATACTGGTTATTGGAACTAATGTAAAAATAAAAATATTAGTTTTCAGTTTCCCTTAGTTTGTAGAGAAGGGGAAATGATTCACATTTTTGTAACTCTTTGTTGTCATAGCTAGTTTCTTTATGGAAATGATAAGAAAAGAGTGTTCGGAAGTTCCTGAAGGGAAGTAGAATAAGAGGGAAGGAAAAAAAGAGAGAGGGAGAGAAGAGAGGAACTCATTGTTTCTTTATGTAACTATAGTTCTGACATAAAAGCACACTTGTACCTTCAAATCCCTGTGAACCATAATGTATTTCTATGTGAATGGCATAAATGAACAACAAATGGGATTGTAAGTTTGTATGGTTCGATTTAAATTTATGAACTGTTGCTAATTTCAAGTTTTCTCCTGTGTGTTTGGTCATTTGAGAACCTGTAACTTGTTGAATTGATTTACATTAAGAATTCATACATTGTGGCTCCAATCACTATGTGATTTGTCCATTTGTATTTTGATATTCCTATTGTATCAGTATTAAAGTCTATAGGAGGAATGTGTTGTTGTGACCTAGAATAATGGTTGCATGGTTTTGTTTTAGTGATTGGAGTGCTTTTACAACAGTGAGACAAAGTAACCATGTTTGAAATGCTATGAAAACCCTCTGTTACACTAAAAAATGTCACCATGACTATTTGCAGTTAGTATGGCTCCATCCATTGTCATACTATCCTCCTTGGCAAGTCTCATGCCTCTGCCTTCCATGTCAAACTCAAAGAAAGAGGGAAAAGTCATTTAAAGTCAAGTTATCTCTGGTACGCAGTTTCTCTCAGCCTTACCTGCGGGTACGCAACCCAAGTTCACAATACCTGCGTACTTGTACGCTCTGTATGTAAAGGGATGGGTGCGTACTCCTGTAAAGGTCAAAAGGCGCAAGTTTCACTCCAAAAAAGTTACTTGTGGTCATTTCTAGAGGCTTCTAGAAGTATGTTTGACGTGTATGAAGCGCCTCCAGATGGTTCATGTATCCCTACCAAAGAGGAACTTATCCCATCAATAAGGGAGCTATCCCATCCAAAGAGGGACTTATCCCATTGATGGTGGACCTGAATAACTTCCTCTAGAGCACTATAAATACAGGCATTGGGCCAAAGGGGGAAGAGGTTGAAAGCTGAACATTCCTAAGGGTAGATGCTGCTGGAATTAGGACTTCCTTGTAGAAGCTTGTGAGGAGAGATTACCATCTTTACTTGTTTCCATTGGGAGGTGGGTGAGCTGATCAGAGTAAGGGAGAACTCTTGTGGACCCTGGGAGGAGGTTGCACAACACCAAGGCTCAGGTTGTAATGGTTCCTTTTGTTACCTTTTAATACAAATTAGTCCATTCTTCTCAACAATTTGTTATTAATGAGTTGTTTCATGTACTCCTTGGTCTACATGTTAAATATGTTTTATTTTATGTGATATTCAGGTGCTATTTAATCGTTTGATTGTTGGTGAATGCAGGTTTCGAAGTGAAGTAGGAGCTCATCCAGATCAACGGAGCTGGACTACTACAACAGCGTTGGATTACAGGTAGGATCTAAACACTTGATTTATCATATTGTAAAAGCATATTTAGGGAAGGATTGCTCTTATTTGTCTTGTTTGTCATTAGAGAGTCTTAGGCTTTCTAGGAAGGTCGATTGTGTCCGCACTAACGACTTTTTCGCGTGACAAAATGGCGACTCCACTGGGGACTCCATTAATGTGTTTGAGTTCTTTGTGATTTGATATTTTGGTCTGAGAAAAATTGCTTGTTTTCTAGTTTTTGGTTGTCTAGCTGTGTATTTGGTTGGGTTAGCTGAGAGTCAATTTAGTTTTTTATTTTTCTTAGTCTTGCCAGCAGTACGCAGTCTCTGGGTTTAACACAGTGCGTACTTGTACACACTGCGTCTTTGTGCACAGTGCGTACCCGCGCCTGTGTAAACAGATGACCTGCGTACCACTGTCAATTTTGAGAAAATTTCAATTTTTGTTTTTTGCTCTTTTAGATTTTGCTTTTACTTTGTTTTCACTGCCCAGATCCATCAGTTTACTGTCAAAGATCTTCACCTGAACTTGTCCCGTTAGTGTCGAGGGTTTTGGTGGAATTCATAGGGATTTTGCCTTAGGGTTTGATTTTTAACTGGTCCTGTAGTGACTTTGGCGTTAGGGGTTGTCAAACTTTGGATCTCCCTAGTTTTGATCAGTCCTCTTAGGAGTCGGACCTGTCATAGAAGTCACCCAAGTGAGAGACCTACCTTTGTGTCTTCTCTTTGCGAATCCCGAAAAGTTTGTTTGTTAAAACTTTGAATTCCATTCTTGAGAAAAAGAACAAAAATATTTCGATTTTGTTTTTGGTTAGTTTATGATTCTGCATGAATTGATCGTTAGTTGCATTCTGACTAAGTAAAACATCCGGGAATCATCCTTGTAGGCTTTTGTCCTCATTATTTTTACTCTTAGGTAAATTTGCTTTTGATTTGCTTTTGAATGAATTTGATTTGATTGTATTAGATTTGTTAAATTCGATTTGATAAAATAGTTTTACATGCTTTATTAACATAGAAAAACACAAAAATTCTTTTGGAAAAAGTTTGCTTTCGTAGCATTTGTAGACTTTTGGGAGAAAAAGGAAATTTCGTAGAGTAATTAGTGGTTATGAGTTGTGTGTTTTGAAAAGATAAAGAGAATTGTTTCTTTGATTGTCTTTACTAAGAAAGTTGTTTTCTATAAAATTTGTATTTTCCAACTCTCTTAGTTAGGAGATTCATTGAAAAAGAAAAGTAGTGTAAATCATCTTAGGTGCATCTTTGTAGTGGTTGCGAGTCGAGTCTACACACCACCAGTTTCATCTCCATCACCTTTTGTATTTAAGAAAAACCATAAAATTAACGCTTAAAGTAAAATCAACGTAGTAACTTTTATTTACTAGGGCTCTGAAACACCAATTTAGATCAGGCTAGTGTCTTGGAGTAGGAGAGTAATTAACTCTCCAAGACAACAAAACCAAACAAGTATCTTATCTTGTGATAGAATAAATCCAATTGTTTCATTTGTACTCTGGGAAAGCTCCTCTTAAAGGAGAAGCACGAGCTCGTGTCCGAACCAGAGAGGGGATCAATCCTCCCTCGTTGGGAACGACGCCAGACACACACGTATTACAAACGGTAAACCTCAGATTAACCATTGTCGAGGAGCCAGGGGTCACTTGTCGGTAAACCTTGGATTATTGTCAAGGAACCGGCAAGGGGATTGAGCTTGATACTCTGCCCTTGCGTGCTGTCGGAGTGTAGACTGTTCCCCCAAGTGCATTGTTGCGATTGGTAACCTTAGTGACCATTATCTTTAGGATTCTACCGAGGTGACGGTGGAGGGAAGATCCCACTGTACCTGGAGCAGACGTCGGCTAGACTCACTTGGATTTTCCGGGGGGTTCACTTCACTCGAGACGGTTAAAGTGGAGGAACTTGTGCCGGTCTATTCATTAAGCAGGTTGCCGGGGTAACTGTTCCACCCGCCACTTCTGTACTGAATCCGGCGATGTTGGGTTTCATCTCCAACTAGCGTTTTTGGTCTAGAAGGCTACTGTTTGTGCTTGGTTTGATGCCCTAGATTCTTTAGGAATATGATTCAAATTTGTTTGGTTCTTTAGAGACTTTAGGTGATTTGTTTTGAGATTTTACTTTGTTTGCGTGTGCAGTAGTTAAAAGTTTTTAACTGTGGCGGAATTACCGAGACAATCCCGTAGACTTCGGGGCAAGTCACCTAAGATTGTCACCAGAACCGATTTGTTGATGAAACTCCGTAGATCACGGGGTGGACCTCCTGAAGATGTCCCGGGTCATTACGAAGGTTTAAAGGTCCTTGTAACTCCTCCTAGCGGCAGTAGAGTAGGTTCACCAGAAGAAGGAGAGTCTTCGTTGGTAGTCCATCAAGATTACCAAAGTTTAGAGACAGGTTATAACCCTGAAGCAGTTGAAGTTTCTGAGCTTGCTGGTAGTTTTTCATCTACTAGTGATATAGGCGAAGAACCTGAAATATCTGAACCTGTTACTCCAACTTCTAGTGTACCAGATTCACCTAGGGTAGAAAGAGTCATCACCGAAAATCTTCCTACTGGTTTGATAGCTATTGAAGAACTTGCTCCAGAGGAAGAATTAGGCGTATCTACCCTTGAAGATCAACCTACTATTGATCTCAGGGAGCGTGAATCTATATTTTACAGTCCTCCTAGAAGTACTACTTGGTACCTTTCGTTAACCAATTATTTAGACAACTCAGGGGTAGGTTTTTCTCCACCTCGTACTCCTTTTCCACCTGGAGGTATTTATACTCCTGTAAATATGTCAGGTCAGTCGTCCGTGTTTACTCAATCTCCTGAATCTTTCTTACACGGCGGTCCTTCTGTTCCCACCGGGTATCAATCACTTTCTGGTACCTTTGCGGGAGCATCTCCTCAACCCATTGATCATGGGTTATTAGCTGGAAACAATGGTAATAAACCGTTGGGTGTAGGGGACATTTACATGATGTCAGGTCCAGTTCCCATTTCTCAACCTCAAGGTGGTCAATTACCGCCTGGGGGGCAGCCTCAATTAACGCCTGGGGGGCAACCTCAAGGTACACAAATTGTGTCTAGGGGGCAGCTTCAAGGTCAGTATGTACCCATGGTACAATACATGCCTCAAGGTCAACCCCAGCCTCAATATGTACCCCAGGGTCAACCTCAGTATCAATATTTACCTCAAGGGTATCAACCTCAAGGTCAAGGTCAACCCCAGTATCAGTATTTACCCCAAGGTTATCAACCTCAAGGTCAATACTCGAGTCAAGGTTATCAACCACCTCAAGGTCAGTCATATGTTCAAGGTATGGGAACTATGCCTTTCAGTTATCAATCCTATCCTCAATCCGGTTATGGATCTCAGTATCCTCAACTTGTTACGGGTCAATACCCCGGAATGATAGTGTGGGATCCATCACAAGGTCAACAGGTGTTGCAGCCAAGTATACAGTTGGTACCTCAAGCTGGACAACCCGTAGTCTCTAGTCCACCCCAGCAACCGCAACCTATCCAGTCAAATGTTCAAACTTCTGTAACTTCGGTAGTTACTCAGCCGCCAATTGCACCTAGTACTCCATCTCAAACGGCTGCTGCAACTACCGCAACATCTACCGCACTTACTTCTGGAGTATCGACAACTCCGGTTTCTACTGTCTCTGCAACCACTCCTCAGACATCTTTACCGTTGTCTGGATCTATGATTCAAACCACGGTCCAGATGCCTATAGGGCAGCTTGGTTCAAGTACTGTTGTAACAACTCAACCTCAATTTACTCAACAACAATACCAGGGACAGTACCAATTCGGTCCTGCTGTCCAACAACCGGTTTACCAGTATCAACCGTATCCTGGGTACACTTATCAACGACCTCAACAACCCCAGTATGGTCCAGTTAATCCTGGTTTTCCAGGAGGATATAATATCCCTAATGCGATTCCTGTTTCTAGTTATCCTGGATATCCTCCTCCTGGGACTGGTCTTGTGACCCAGAGTTTTAGAGATCCTAACCGGCAGTTACCGTTTATCGCAAATTTGGATTTACCAGACTTGACGCGCCTAACGAATGATCCAATTCAATATCTTCCGTTCTGGCCGCCAATGCCAAATAAGTTGCCCAGTGATATACCCAAGTTCGAAGGTAAGTCTGGAGAGGATCCGTCCAATCACGTGATGACTTACCACCTCTGGTGTGCTTCAAATTCTATCTCGGATGATTCGATCCGCTTACGTCTTTTCCAGCGTACACTCATTGGTCTCGCAGCCAAGTGGTACATTGAGTTACCACGGGCCTCTTTTTACAATTTTAGCCAGTTAGCTACCTCGTTCCTAACTCATTTTCAGTTGTCGATCAGATACGATAACGGCACGGAGCTATTAACTTCATTAAAACAGTCGACCTCCACTTACATTTCCGATCATATTCATGAATGGAGACGTCGAAGACGTTTAGTGAAAGTTTTTATCCCAGGCCAAATCTTAGCTAAATGGTTTGTAAAATCATTATTACCGAAGATTACTGAAGATGTAGCTAAGGCCGGAGTAGTTACTGAGGAGCAAGTCATTTCTCAAGCCCAGTACCTTGACTTAGTTTACACTCAGTCGGGTACGTTGCACGAGAAGATCCCAGATCTTCCTAAGTCGAATCAAATTGTTGCTGCTCCTTCGGGGTCTCATGCTGCTGATGGCATGATCGGTACGGTAAATACTAAAAGTAAGAAGAAATCCTCAAAGAATTCTTCTCCAATAATAACCCTACCGGACTCCCCGACAGGAGAATCTTCTCCTGAAATAACTGCCGATATTCATGCTGTAGAGTCATCTACGGCTAAATCAAAAAACAGTGGTAAGAAGAAAGGCGAGAAGAAAGATAAAGCAGACAAGGCTCCAAAGGAGAAAAAAGAGAAGTTGGAATCTAACGACGAAAAGCGCAAACCTCGCTATCCTTGTTTAATTTGTGAAGAAGATCATTTCACAAGAGATTGCCCTCATCGGGCAGAGGTTGTGAAAATCGTTAAGGGTTCCCCAACTCCTGCTGTTTTGAAAGATCCATTTCCGAAGCAGGAGAGTAAAATGATAGGTTCTTCCTCGAGTGCCAGTGAAGAACCCATATTGATGATGTCTCATGTACGGATTGCGACTCGATCGCAAGATTATGGTAGTAAGAATCCTGTTGATGGTAAAGAAGCAGAATCTTCTCATTCTAATCCATCAACCTCAGGTCCCGGTTCCGATCCACTACAGATCGAGAAATCTAACCCGGACTTGATAATTAAACCGCCCGCCAAGGGTATACTTCGAAAGTCTGCTTTCAATCCACATGTGAGAGCAGCTCAGAATTATAACATTGTTGAGGATTTAGCTGTTTCACCCTCAGCAATGTCGGCTTTGGAAGTGCTGCAATCATGCCCAAAACAATGAAAATTACTCTTGTCGGCTATAGGAGCTGTTGATATTCAGGACCCAAACCGGATAATCTTCGATCTAGAAAATAGTACACCGCGTCTCCCTCATCAAATGGCTTTCCAGATTCCAGTGATAGTCAAAAACAGGCCTATTCATCGGACTGTAATTGATGAAGGAGCTTCTACATGTATTATGTCGATTCAGTGTTGGAGATCACTTGGTTCTCCTTCACTGAACCAATCCCCGACGATTCTTAAGGCTTTTGATGGCCGTGGGTTCCATCCGTTTGGCATTCTACAGGATTTGCCTATAGGGGTTGAGGGAAAAACCGTTAGTCTGGATGTGGAAGTGGTTGATGCCCCTCTAGACTACAACCTTCTTTTGGGTCGCAGTTGGTCTTATGCTATGACAGTAGTCGTGTCATCGGTCTTCAGAGTTATAAAGTTTCCACATAATGGTAAGATCGTGATGATAGACCAGCTGGCTTACTTTTCATCCGACCCAGCCTCTTCAGAGAGTATCCAGCATGTCGGTAAAATGACTATCCCTTACAGGGATGTTGGTGTAGGATTGGTTAAAGATTCCGGTTTACTGGGAACTTTTCCCTTTCCTTCCATCAATGCAGACCCTTCATTCACATCCATTCATATGATTACTTCAGACACTATTATTTACGATGATCCTTGGATTGTCCCATCTGAATCTGAAATAGACTCCTTCGGTAATACAATGCCTTTGAGTCCATATGAAATTGCTTATGAGGCCGTGCTGTCTTTTTCTGACTCCAGTTCAACCCAATTCGACCAAATGAATGTGGTCCGTGAGGAATCACTTTTCACATCAACCTCAGAACGGATAACATTTCCTGAAGTCGTGTCATCTGACGAACAACTTCGCGAAATCCTAAGTGTAGACGATCTACCATGGGAAGATCTTCATCATAGATCTTCGTTTTTACCTGAGGGTGATGACTTTGAAAATGATTTTTCATCAATTTTTACAGCTGAATATGTCAAGGACGCTCAGAATCCCATGAAACACCCTGATTCAGAGTTGAATTTGGGAAACATCTCCCAAACTATTGCCATCGACATTTCAGTCAAAACGGGAGTTATTGAAAACATTCATATAGGTGCCTCGTGTACAGATAACGAAATTCAAACATACAAGGTCCTATTTCAAGAATTCCGCGACGTGTTTGCCATGTCCTATGAGGAAATGCCAGGAATTGATCCCTCCATTGTTGTTCATGAAATCAAGACCTACCCGGACGCTAAACCCGTTTGACAACGTCTGTGTCAGATACACCCTAGGAAAGCGGCTGCGATTAAAGCAGAAGTCGAGAAGCTTTTGAAAGCAGGTTTCATTTATCCGATCCCGTTAACGGATTGGGTATCGAATATTGTTCCGGTTAATAAGAAACAAGGAACAATAAGAATATGTATCGACTATAGGGATATAAATCGTGCTTGTCCAAAAGACAACTATCCTACACCCTATATCGATCAAATAATTGATGATTGTGCCGGCAGTGAAATATTTTCCTTTATGGACGGATTTTCCGGTTACAATCAAATCAATATTCTACCTGCCGATCAACCGAAAACGGCTTTCATTTGTCCTTGGGGGACATTTGCTTACTGCAAATTACCTTTCGGACTTAAGAGTGCCGGAGCCACTTTCCAACGGGCAATGTCTTACGCATTTCACGACATCAAGCCCATTGTGCAACCCTATCTCGATGATTTGCCTGCTCATTCTTTACATCGAGCTGATCACCTTGTTCACTTACGCGCTATTTTTATGAGGTGTCAGCATTATCGAATTCGGTTGAACCCACAAAAATGTGTCTTCTGCATAGAAGTGGGACGGTTGCTAGGATTTGTCGTTTCAAAAGCCGTATCCACATCGATCCCTCGAAGGTCGAAGCCATTATCAAATTTCCTCCTCCTTCGAGTTTGCGCCAACTCCAAAGTTTGCAAGGGAAAGCAAACTTTTTACGTCGATTCATTCCTAACTACGCCGAGGTTACAAAGGGTTTCACCCGATTGTTGAAACAAAATGCTCAATTTTCTTGGGATGAGATAGCTCAGAAATCTTTTGATGCACTTAAGCACGCGTTGACCCATGCACCGTTGCTGCATCCTCCCAACTACAACCGGGACTACTTTTTGTATCTCGTCGCCTCCCACTCCACCATTGGAATGGTCTTAGTTCAGGGAGATGAATTCGGAACAGAACATGTGATATACTATCTTAGTAGGACGTTAAATCCCACTGAGCTAAAATATTCGCATGTGGAGAAATTGGCCCTGGCAGCTGTTCAGGCTGTCCAACGTTTTCGTCATTACATTCTCCTCCGTAAAACTACAGTGATTTCGGATTGCAACCCTATGATCTATATTTTGACAAAACAATTGCTAGGGGGCAAGTACTCCAAATGGATTGTTATCCTGCAGGAGTTCGATTTGGAGTTTGAGAAGTCCAAGTCTAAGAAATCCTTAGTTTTTGCGGAATTGATGTGTGACTTCCCACGTGCTGACACAGAGACTGTGGCAGAGGAACCCATTGCGGACGAATCTCTGTTTCTTATCAACACTTTAGATCCGTGGTATGGGGATATAATCGTCTATCTCCAAACCCAATCCTTTCGGCCCGAAGCTTCAAAGTCGGAACGCCGGAAAGTTCGATTCCAGTCCCAACAATACAGAATTATTGGAGATACTCTTTATCATCGTGGGGCGGACTTGGTTTTTCGTCGTTGCTTAACTCATGAAGAGGCAGAAAGGGTTTTGAATGAATGTCATTCTGGAGCATGTGGCGGTCATATGTCTGGGTACGCCACAGCTCAGAAGGTGTTGCGTGCTAGCTATTTCTGGCCGTCCATGTTTAAAGATTGCATCATTGCGGTCCGAAAATGCCACAACTGTCAAGTATTTGATCGCAAGATGCGCGCACCACCTGCTCCTCTCCACCCTATAATTGTCGTTGGTCCTTTTGCTAAATGGGGTATCGATTTTATTACTTGTAACCCTCACTCGGCCGGGGGGCATGCGTATATCATCCTTGCGGTCGATTATTTCACTAAATGGGCCGAGGCGATGCCTACATTCGAGGCAAGCGGCAAAACAACAGCGATTTTCATATTCAATCATATTATTGCTAGGTTTGGTGTCCCACAAGCGATCATCACTGACCATGGGCGCCATTTTCGAAACATTATGATGATAGAACTTACAAGCCAGCTTGGTTTACGCCATGATAGTTCTACTCCTTATTATCCTCAAGCAAACGGTTTGGTTGAATCCATCAACAAAGTTCTCGTTATCATGATCCGACGAATCATTGGTATTCATCGGTCGAATTGGCATAACATGTTATTCTTAGCGCTTTGGGCGTATCGAACCTCAGTAAAAACATCAACAGGGTTCACTCCTTTCCAACTAGTTTATGGTTTGGAAGCAGTGTTGCCCATTGAATGCGAAATCCCATCACTTAAAATGGCTATCGAATTACTCCCAGCTACTTCTGAAGAGGAGAAGCGTCTATTATACTTAGCTAAATTAGATGAGACTCGACGTGACGCTGCTTTGGCAATCGAGACTCACGCAAAAAGGATGAAAGCTCAGTACGACCGTAACGTGACCCCTCGTAATTTTTCGGAAGGAGACCTAGTGCTATTATATGATCAAGCTAACGATAAATTAGGTGCTGGAAAATTCGTTCCCATGTGGCATGGGCCCTACATTGTCAAGCGAAAGCTGGAAAAAGGGGCCTATGAGCTGGTAGATTTTGATGGGGACTCTTTGGGTAAGCCCAGAAATGGACTTTACCTAAAGAGGTATTATGCTTAAATGGTGGGTATGAAGATTTAGTTAGTCCTAGTTAGGTTAATTTTGTTTTTAACTGGTATGTTTGCTTAGTTTAGGTTGTGTGCTTAGTTTAAAGAGTGTGTTTTTGTCGTTATTCTGGCTTATCTTGGTTTTACTCTTGATATGGAGATGTCGACGCCTCTCCAAACGTACATTGGATTTGCTAATGGTGCTTGTCGTAGTACACGGAATATCTCTTCCGTAGCTTGGGTTATCTTTTCACCCTCTGACGAGTTAGTTTCTATGCATGGGGTGAGCCTTGGTCAAACAACAAACAACATTGCAGAATACAGTGCAGTGATTGAATTATTATCTGAATTTATTTCATTTGGGATTCGGAGTTTGATAGTGAGGTTAGATTCTGAACTCGTTGTATTACAGCTTAATAGAGTCTATGCCATTAGAAATCCAGTGTTATTAAGATTGTTTTTGAGGGTGCGTCTCTTGGAACGTGAATTTGATTACATTGAATATCAGCATATTCCAAGGTCTTTAAATACATTAGCAGATGCAATGGCGTCTCGAATGTTAAATAGACATTTGTAACAATCATAAATGTAAATTTATAAACATTTCATCACATATGTTTAACAAAATAAGCTGGTAATAATGATATATATAGATAGAAGTGTGTCAAAAATATACATCGTCTTCGATCATAGGTTGAAAAACACCTTATGATCGGCAAAAATGATAAGTACAAAAAACCAAAAATGTCATATGTGTCTACAAAGGTGACTAGCCAATCACTGGTGGTGCTCTCTATACGAGACCACTACCCGCGCTACCCTACACAGGAACCTCCTAAAAGGTCCTGGGACTGCGACCACGTAATGTTGAAGTCGGATAGGAATGTCATCTATAGCGGTCTCTGGTATATCCGCCGTCAGACGCTCTAGATCCTGTTCCAGCTCGGCTAAGGTCTCTGCAGCCGCATCCTGTGGGGCTGGTGCTGGTACAGCTAGTACTCTCCTCTCAAAAGCCCGGAGGTTGGCCGGACGCCGTGGACCTACATCTGCATTTTGAAAATTTGTGCTGTCAGTTTTGAGGCGATATATAAAAAACAAAAAAAATACATAATTTAAAAACTTGTGAAAAATGAAATACCTCTGTCGTCCCATTGTTCTCCCTGTGGAAGAACCATGTTCGGATCATTGCGAAAATCTATTCCGGCATACGGAAAATCCTGAATCGCAAAGACCTGGCCCTCTAGCCAGTGAAAGTAACCGTCAGGAAATCGAACAACTGCTGCTCCCTCGTCAGGATGCCGGGCCATTACCGCAACCCATCTCGTCAACTTCGGCTCCCGAGGAGCCCCAACTAGAACTGTAAGATGCTGGGGGATCAGCATTTGAACTCTCTCTAGGGCAAAGCTCACGACTAAAGGCCCATATCCAAAGGTCTTCAATTGTCATCTCTTTGCCCTGGTTAGTTGGCCCTTCATATTGGCCAACACAACATCGCACCAGTTGAAGATGGTGCCTTGGAAGCAATCTATAGCCATCCGCATTTGGGACCCGGTGGCATGGTGCAAAGTGGCCGCGCCGCAAAGTCTAGTAATAGTAAAGGCTATCACCATAAGTTCAGGTCGGGATATGAACTTGATTTCTATCCCCTTCTCCTGGTTTTGATTGTTGCACCACTCTAGCCGGAGACTAGCAAGGGATTGGCCACCCGGCCTAGTCCCGAATAGAGAGAGTTGCTCGCCCCTGTTAGGCAAGCCAGTGAGAAAATATATGTCGGAGGGCTCTATCTCGAGCTGGTGCTCTCCGATATAGAAACATTGATCCTGAATGTTCCACCTTTCAACCAGCCACTCAAGGAATGGCACCTGGGCCCTCATGCCAGGTATGGCCCAGTACTTATAGAGTCCGCATGCCTTTAACGCATCAATAGAAGGTTGATGACCTATTGCGGCCAAATCAACGTCCTCGTGTTCTCTTTCATGCCAATCAAGCATGGTGTGCACCCTGCACATCATAAAACATCTGTTAGAGTCCATAAAATTTTAAAATTTTGGTTCATTTTGGAGAAATGAGGGTTTCAAAATGTGTGTTGCGGGGTACGCACCCTGGCTTTTAGGAACAGAGAGTCTGGACGTAGCTTCCCTTAAGGCCGGGTGCGTAGACCTGGTATTTTCCCCATTGAGAAAATATCGGGGTACGCAGGTCAGCAGTGCATGACCTGCGTACCCCGAAGGGCGCATCTTGAAACCCCAAGACCTCCAAAAAATCAAATAAAAACCTAAAAATGAATTTTAAACGGATGGAAAGCAATATAAGGATGTTGTAGAATACCTGATGAGACGGCGTTCGGTTCTGACGGTCGGATTCTCCGCAATATCCACAGGAAGTTTCTTGTCAAAAGCCTTTTTCTCAACCTCAACAGTAAAATGGTAAAAATGACATGGTAAAAGGTCTTTTTATAGGTTTTTTGGATGAATGAATGCTAAGTTTGTTTATTTTTCACCATGAAAGGATATTTTTCAATGTATTTTTGCCCATCTTAAACAGGTATGAGTAATGTGTTGTTTTTGTGCAGGACAAAGGGACTTTAGGGTAAATTATCATTTTTCACGTCAGAGTCATCTTTTAAGCCCTTTTCTGACTCCTAAAACATGAAAAGATTGCCGAGCGTTTCTTTTACACTCGTTAAAACGGAATTAAAAGACAGTCCCCTTATAGCTCTTTTCTGACCGTAAAAACAGGAAAAGATTGCCGGGTTTTTGTCGTTTCAAACTCGATACGGAAATAAAACGACGTGTCCTTGATCGCTTTTTACTTTTCAGGTCAGAGACACTAATCATGAAAGTACTCCTTGGTCGCGAGATCAAGCGGTTCTCTCAAGTATTATTTTATACTTTTTCGGGCTTGGGAGACACAAATTTACGAAAAAGTTCACCGTGGAGTCTTCTTTAGTTTTTTCAGACTCTCTAAAAATGAAAAACGCCGAGTTTCTCCTATACTGGACTCGTTAAAATTTCACAGTAAAGGACCTGTTCGTTTACAAACAGGAACGGACCACTCCTTCTTAGGGTCTGAATCTAAACTAAGTTGGACTGATCCGAAGGATGAGCTTACAATCAAGCACATGTTATCCTCCTCAAGCTTATAAAAAATAAAGAGGTACTTGCCAGAAATGGTGGGGGAAAAGAGAGAAGAATGAACCGATTTGTCATCCTTTGTTACAGAAGAACCTTATCACCGCTCTTGAACACGACACTTTTCATTCACCTGGGTTGGGAAATCCTTTGCCTTAAAAGTTGTTCAAACCACTTTGAAAGTCTTCAACCGTTTCCGGGTATTAACTTTGGGTCAATCATCACCAAACCATCTGTCGTGTCGTTATGTGTTCAAGAGGTCTCTGCAAATAAACCATTCATATGCAAAATACTTGTCATCCATTTGACCATCCCTGAGTCAGTCCTTACAACAACATTTATTCAACTTGAACAATGATTTCGTGTTGTGGGCTTGCCTGCAACGAGTCGCTTTCTATCGACATCAGCACATTATCTAGAAAGATGACTTAGAAATCGACATTACCTTGAAGTCTGCATGCATCAATGGCAGGTTTCTCGCCTTTGACGACAATTTACATCATTGACTTTCGATCGAAGGATTCCGTGACGTGTTCGACATCAACTCATTCATTCACATTTCATGGATTGTACTGGGTACTTTGAGAACCATTGACATCACTGGTGGTATCTCCCACACTTGTTAACAGTTTACATCATTGACTGGTAATCAAGTGGTTTCTACCATGCTCGACATCAACTCATTTATTCGCATGGATAGAATCGTACCAATTCGGGAAGTAGAAATGAAGACCCTGGATCTAGTTTCCACCATCCAGGCTGTGAGGAGTTTTGTATTCATTATATAGTAGACTAATCATAAACAGATGGTTGCGTCCATACTGTGTCTACAAAAGTCTATGATTGTGATGTACTGCAAAATCATTCTTGTATCAGAGCAATAGTTAGATTGTTAGTTAAAGTTTTCAATCTGAGTATGGGAATGCCTATCTCAACGATGATATCATCTTATATATGTATTTTGTGTTGAATATTTGCAGGTTCTGACTAGGTCCTCCGCAAGATACTCCTTGAAATGATAAAGTACTTCACCCTTCCCAGATCATAAAACCCTAATCTACTACAGGCTTCGCACTTTAGGGGGCAATCTGTTACACTAAAAAATGTCACCATGACTATTTGCAGTTAGTATGGCTCCATCCATTGTCATACTATCCTCCTTGGAAAGTCTCATGCCTCTGCCTTCCATGTCAAACTCAAAGAAAGAGGGAAAAGTCATTTAAAGTCAAGTTATCTCTGGTACGCAGTTTCTCTCAGCCTTACCTGCGGGTACGTAACCCAAGTTCACAATACTTGCGTACTTGTACGCTCTGTATGTAAAGGGATGGGTGCGTACTCCTGTAAAGGTCAAAAGGCGCAAGTTTCACTCCAAAAAAAGTTACTTGTGGTCATTTCTAGAGGCTTCTAGAAGTATGTTTGACGTGTATGAAGCGCCTCCAGATGGTTCATGTATCCCTACCAAAGAGGAACTTATCCCATCAATAAGGGAGCTATCCCATCCAAAGAGGGACTTATCCCATTGATGGTGGACCTGAATAACTTCCTCTAGAGCACTATAAATACAGGCATTGGGCCAAAGGGGGAAGAGGTTGAAAGCTGAACATTCCTAAGGGTAGATGCTGCTGGAATTAGGACTTCCTTGTAGAAGCTTGTGAGGAGAGATTACCATCTTTAATTGTTTCCATTGGGAGGTGGGTGAGCTGATCAGAGTAAGGGAGAACTCTTGTGGACCCTGGGAGGAGCTTGCACAACACCAAGGCTCAGGTTGTAATGGTTCCTTTTGTTACCTTTTAATACAAATTAGTCCATTCTTCTCAACAATTTGTTATTAATGGGTTGTTTCATGTACTCCTTGGTCTACATGTTAAATATGTTTTATTTTATGTGATATTCAGGTGCTATTTAATCGTTTGATTGTTGGTGAATACAGGTTTCAAAGTGAAGGAGGAGCTCATCCGGATCAACGGAGCTGGACTAATACAACAACGTTGGATTACAGGTAGGATCTAAACACTTGATTTCTCATATTGTAAAAGAATATTTAGGGAAGGATTGCTCTTATTTGTCTTGTTTGTCATTAGAGAGTCTTAGGCTTTCTAGGAAGGTCGGTTGTGTCCGCACTAACGACTCTTTCCGCGTGACACCCTCTTAGACTAGTTTTTCATTGCCAAATTAGAAATAATTTCCTAACTTGACGAAGAAAGGGGAGGGAATCATTTGCTGCGTTAAGTAGGAAGTCAGGGAAATTAACAATCGATTGAACAAAGGGTTGAGATGGCTCCCAAAATCACAATACATAAATTTGACAGTGCACTATAAAATCATTCTACAACAAACAATGCCACCGAATCATTTTGTAGTGATTACACAGTTAATTAGAAAATACGCTACCAAATAATTTCGTAACGACTATTATTTTTATTTTTATTTTTGGAGGACTATATTTTGGTTTTTAAATCTCCTTTTGGCCTACTCCGTATTGCATAATTTAGAGGCTGAAATTGTTAATAAGGACCTTTTGATGAACTGGTGAATCAACAAATTTCGGAATACCAATTTGCAAGGTATAGTTGAAGAAAGTTGTAGATGCGCCAACCATATGGAATTCACATAATTGTGTGAAGATTATTAAGTGGAAATGAGAATACTCCTTTTAACAACACATAGAAAGGTATGGGTATTTTATATTGTTTGGCATTGAATATGTTAAAGGGTCGAATCCATTGTTATATGAATTAAGTAGATTCATGATATTGACGTTAGTGTGAGGTGGGTGCCATCAGGTAGTAGCCTTTATTTATAATTATTATGCAAGCTTCTATATAAATTTTGAACTATATATTGTTGGATAGTGTAACACACCCAACCTCCTAGGTCACCTTAAGGGTCTGGGGTTGTAAAATAGTTTTGATTCTCAAGATCATCTCCAAATTGATTTATGAGATCATAGTCTCATTTTTCTTGTCAAGAGCTTTCCGAAAATGTAAAATTCATCAAATTTTGAGTCTAGGGCACTACATTAGGAACCTTGAATAATTCATAACTAGTGCCGCATCATCACGATTGCATTGCTAACACGTAATAAGTGACATGGTGCTTGAGGTACATGTGTACCCCAAGGTGATGCAATTTTAGCACTAGGGTTACTTGGCATACCTTAGCTTTCTAAATAATTATTCTACACACACATACACTTCTTTGAAGAAATATTTTTATATTCTATATGAGGAATATCCATGTTTTGGTCCTTGAGGGACTCACAGACAATAAGGTTTAAATCCATTACAAGGATATACTCATTATGAGCTCAACATGTCACATGCAAGTACTGAACCCAAGTGGGGAGGATAACAAATTTCTCCCAACCACCCGAGTTACATCCAATTGACATATATATACACTAATTTGGTATTTTACTTGACCGTGACATTAAAATTAGATTATTATTATTATCATCATCTTTGAATTCATACTAGCCCCATTTGTATAGCACATCCCAA
Source organism: Pinus tabuliformis (assembly GCA_031772625.1). NCBI lineage: Eukaryota > Viridiplantae > Streptophyta > Pinopsida > Pinales > Pinaceae > Pinus > Pinus tabuliformis. The sequence continues at coordinate 459,705,872 of CM062819.1, read as the reverse complement.
TGTATCTCTCAATATACCAAAGGTACCATCCCCTTATATTGGTGCCAAGTAGCTTGGCACATGGAACTTCCCATTACATCCACCAATCATTTGGTTGATTAACTATGGATGATTAATTGCATGATGGTCAACAATGAGGGAGATAAATGAGATTGTAAAGGTGGGGGGAGTTAGGCATGGAATTTTACCGACAAATTACATGGTGATTTTCCTATCAAATACAGTTAAATTTTTTGCAAAACAATCAAAGGTCTTTCATTAAAATTGTGAAGATGGGTGGGAAGTGTGAAAACCATCAAATTTAACGGGTGGGTTTGTTTTGAAATTCCAACCCCGAGGGAGTTATCACTCCAATGTTCTTCAAAACCAAAAAACACCCCAAACCACTTGTCGGTCCATGACAATCCCATGACTATTTCAGAGGATACTAGGGGAGATGGTCAATACTGGGCTCAACTCTAAAACCATAGACATGGGCATCGACACTAGGGTCCATGACATGGTCTACACATTGAATTTCAGACGTTACCACCATGCCATGACATCGACAATACCATCATGGAGTTACATCATCATTGAATATATAAATATCATGGGCACCAACCCCAAATTCGAAGACATCAAATTCCTTGACAAAAGCTTCCCTTGGTTGGACAATACCTAGTATTCTTGTCATTAGAGAGGTTATACCTCTGGTTAGGTGACTGAGACCGAGGTTTTTCTTTCAGTGTGGTTGATGCTCAAATGCCGAAGTGTGCTCCTTCATGGCTTTTTTTCCTCATTCAATCCAGTTGTGTTTGGAGATTAAATTCCATTGGTTTCTTTTTGTTTTTTCTAAAATTAAAATTCTCATTTTCAAGATTGGAATGTCAAGAAGAATTCATTCGACATTCAAGGGAAGAGAATTTTGAGGATAATCCACAATCTTTGAACTTCACAATTTTAAGTTTCCAATCCCTATAAGTTGGTAGGGGTCTTTATTCTTCCTTCAAAATTCAATTTGGTGAATGATTATAAATATTTAAGAGTTTACACTTACATGTTTATGGTTACATAAATATAGAGAATCACTAGTCATCATAAAAGGATACAATTATGGCCATCAAAACTAGTTTTCTCTACAATTAATAAATCATGTGTGAGACTAATCATTCAACTCAATTTAAGTGATAAATACTTCTAAATCACATTATAAATCAGTTGAAATGGCTAGAATTAAGGCTTAATTCCTTTCTAGTATTTAACCTTGTAAGTTCCAATGCCTAGTGGTTGATTAGGACTACTTGTCCCTATTTCCAAAATTTTTATAAGCATTCTATAATTTCCATGAGAGAGGCCTCAAAACTTGGCCACCATTCAAAATGATTAAAAATCCAAATTTAATTTTCAGATCATAATTTTCTAGAAATTATCCATTCATTAGTTAAAATTATGATTTCCTATCTTTCAATGTTTTCTGAATACTTTATTGACTTAGCCTTCATTGTGAATACAAGGTATTTCTCCTTGAAGATGGATTGTCCTTGTTCCTAGGATTCCAATCACATCAACCATCAACCATCATCTATCCTTATTGAATAGAACTTTCTTTTCACCTATATCACACATATACAATTTCCATGAAATATCATTCTAATAATTTCAATTACAAATTTTGTGTCTCAAACTTGTTTCATATAGAAATAGGAGTTCACAAGTATGAGATATTTCTCATAACATTTGGCTCTTATATGTGGTATTACTAATCTTCATTATGGAATTACACTCATTTCCATATCCAATTCTATTCTACTTATAGTATGAATTTTCAATCAACCAAATGATTGTGAATATTCATGCAATAAGTCCTTTCATTATAACATTTACAATAGCCCCTAAAATAATCTTAAAATTATTACACACTGTAATTCAATCATTTCAGTTGTATATCACATACATTGAAAGGAAACCATCATTGCATTATATATATACATTACCATCATTCTAGGCATTTGGTAATGTAATCAAACAATTATTCTAGAAACCCAAAAGGTGAAAACTAAGAGTTCAATAATCACTCTTTCATTAAGATACATATCTCAAAGTTCATGGATAACTAGTTTCCACTAATTTTTTTGTGCAGTAAGAAATTTATACCTCTTATTTAAATACTCAACAACTCCTTGGGGGTGTTGGGAATTATTCCTCGCATGAAATCCAATTCGTGCAAATGCTTGTTTTCTACAAGCATGAACCCACTTAATGCATCATAAAAAATTCAATGACGTTTTCATATTAAAAACATCCTACTTTATCATACCCTACTCTCTCTCTATATATATTCCTGAAGAAAAGATCACAATTTTTATTAATTTATAATGGGAATTACATTCAGTATGTGCGCTTATATGCATTCAAAAAACCAGTTGATAGCTACCCTAAAATAAAAAAACAGACCTATATGCACCCATGTGCATTAAAATATCCAGCTGAAGCCACATATGAAGAAAAAGCCCAAAAAACATAGTCTTGATTAAAGAAGCCCCATTATGTCCCTTAAATTGTCTAAAAAAATACATAAGCATCATTATATACCATAAGTGTCATTATAAATCTCATTATATACAATAAGCATCATTATATACGTTCAAGAAATGTGGAAATTGTTATCTATTTAAATAGAAACGTATGTTATTAAGGAAAGAAATACCAAGACAAGGATTCCATAAAAATATTAACATCGAAACACGATGAAATTTGGTGTTGGCAAAGGAGACCATGGGAAAGCAATATGGAATTAGTTTCATCTTTAGACGTATTGATTTGTAAATTAATGAGGTGGAATTTGACCATGAAAGTTGGCTTTTCTTCTTTCCTTATCGTTGTAAATATCAAAACAATATGAAAGTAATAGAATATAAAGGTATCACTTATCATTTTTACTCCTTGCTTCCTTATGGATTATAATATTCATTTTTTTGTCAAGTTGTGTTGACTATATATTATATGGGCGTGTTTTTAGAATTTTGACCAAAGTTTCGAGAAAATGCATAATATTTTTATTTTTGCATAAATTCAAAAATAATTATTGAATTTTTAGTAAATGTTATTTCTAATTTTCGATTTGCTGAGGAAGCTTTAATGGGACATAATTCCCCTAGTGGAGAGCATCTATTTTCGTTTTTTCACAATGCCTGGCAATTCATTTTAAAATTAAAATAAAAGTAACTTTGCAAAAGGCCATTGCGTTGGTGAGTGCTCTAACACTATCACTGTTATGTTAGTTTGCTCAATGATGCAAGAATTGATGCAACTGTTTCGTTAGTGCATTTTTCAATGATGCGAGAATTGATGAAGTTGCAACTTGTTTGCATGGGGGGGGGGGGGGGGGGGTAAAAAATGTCAGATTAATATTATTATGTGCGAGAAAGTTGGGTTCTTTGCATAGTGAGTGATGAGATACTGATAAACGATGCAGTAATTGATACTATTTAATTGTGAAGAAGAGTAATTGTGGGAGAAACATGGTCTTTTGCATATACAGGGGTGCTAAATAAACTGTGTAACAAATGTGTGGAAGGCTTTGTATTTTTAAATGATTTTTTAGGAACGTTTTTTCTAAGTACAAAAATAGTTGTACGAAGGTGGTTGTGCGAAGTTAGCTATTAATGTGGTTGTAGGGAGCTATTATGTTAATGCTCTGTTCAATGATGTGAGAATTCATGCAGTTACATGTTCTTGCATAGGCCTCAAGAGGGTGGGGGGTAAGGATGAAAACATGTCGAATTAATATTATTATGCTTCCTTGTGCGTAGTATAGAGTATACACAAGAGAGTTGGGGTCCTTTTCATAGTGAGTACTAGGATCATTGTGAAAAACATTTACTATGCGAAGGACAGAGAGTATGAAAGAGATTCAAGGTCTTTTGCATAGACGGGGATACTAAAAAATTGGAATTTCAATTCCTATGAAGAAAAGGTGTTGTGCAGTAAAACTTTTTTTCCAAGTATGGAAATAACTTTACGAAGGTGGTTGTGCAAAGTTAGCTATTGATGCATTTACAAAGCTCTAATGTCAATTCTCTATTCAATGATGTGAGAATTCATGTAGTTTGATGTTGTTTGCATAGGCCTCGTGGGTGAGGAGTAGGGTTGAACAAATGTTGAATTAATACTATTATGTTTGCTTGTATGTAATACAGAGTATGCGCGGGAGAGCTGAGGTCTTTCGCATAGTGAGTACTGGGGTCATTGTGTGGAATTTTTACTATGCGGAGGATGAAGTGTGTGAGGGAGATTGAAGGTCTTTTTCATAGACAAAGGTGCTAAAAAATGTAATTTTAATTCCTATGAAGAAAAAGTGTTGTGCGGTAAAATGAATGTGTGGAAGGCTTTGTATTTTTTAATTATTATTTAGCAACATTTTTCGGAAGTACAAAAGTAGTTGTATGAAGGTGGTTGTGCAAAGCTAGTTGTTCGGAGGTATCATGTGCAAAGTTTCAAATGTCAATTAAAGGCTTTATTGAGTGTGGAAGTAAATGTGCGGGTGAAGTTGTGCAAAGGTTGTGCGTCTGTGGATGTTATGCTAAAGTTTTGTTCAAATTTTACTAAGATAATGAATATACAAATCTCTTTTTTAATTTTTATTTAGGGACATATTTCACAATATATAATCATTAATTAATATCAATTTCGAAGCTATTTGTTTGGAGTTTTCATGTGCTGAGTTTCAAATGTCAATTAAGGGAATTATTCATGTGCGGATGTCATGCAAAAGTTTTGTGCAAAGTTTACTAGGATAATAAATATGCAAAGATCTTTTTTAATTCTTCTTTAGGGATGTATTTCAAAATGCATAATCTTTAATTAATATCAGTTTCAAATGTCAATAATTGAGGGCGTTATTGACTGGAGAAGTAGTTTTGGGGTTGAAGTTATGCAGATATGGTTGTGCATGTGTGGGGTTCATGCAGAGAAGAAATGCATGTGCAGAATCTATGTGGAATGAGGGAAGTGCAGAGTAGTCTTTTAATTATACTACATTTTGATATTAGTTTTATTATTAATATATTTTGCTAGAAACAAAAGTGCCTACAATGAAAAATCGAAAGCTTTTTGCACATAATGGACTGTGTTGTTCAGAGGTAGTGTGTGCAAAGAAAAATTCTTCTTGCCCATGATATCTGTGTCCCATATTTATTAATATCAGTTTCAAATGTCAATGAATTACGGAAGGGCATCGATGAATTGAATGCTAAGTTCGAGACAATGAAAAATCAGAGGGCAGAGATTAGGAGCATGGAAAAACTTTGTAAGATGTTTTAGACAAAAAATAATCGCAGGTGGTGATTTCTAGGGAAACGAGATTGAAAATATTTGAAATAGCTAGTATAGTGAGAGGACAAATGCTATTTGCAATGGAAAAGAAAATAATGGGGCGTGTAGAGTATTCTCTTTGCGAATTTGTTTGTTGCATTACATAAACTGTTATTTGCGAAGTTGTGCTTGAACGATAACAATAGTGCAAAGATACATAAACTGTACAATACTGTAAGCTTCAAAATTGATTTACGTTTGTTGTTTCTCTGTTTGCATTTGGTAATAATACAATTTTTTGGTTCTCCAAGATTTTCTCTATAATACTCTGTAAGCTATGGTTAACGTTTGTGCGAAAGTTGTTGTATGAATGAAGTTTTTCAGAGGTGGTTACATAAACAGGGGTGCTAAATAAACTATGTTCTTTGTCTTTTTTAATTATTAATTAGGAATATTTTTTTCAAGTACGGAAGTAGCTCTGTGAAGGTGGTTGTGCATAGGTCGCGTGTGCAAGGTTTCAAATGTTAATGACTGATAAAAGATCATTATCAAGTGTGGAAGTAGTATTGTGGAGGTGGTTGCATAGACAGAGGTGCTAAATAAACTGTGTGTTGTGTGGTAAAACAAATGTGCAGAAGAATTTGTTTTTTTAAATTATTATTTAGGAACACTTTTTGTTATGCAACCAACTCACAAAATAGAAGAAAATATAGATTAATGACTTAGAAATTAGCCTCTTCAAGGGAGAAAACTCCTTTACATTACATAAATGAACAATTATTGGATGATACAAATCGTAAGACCTCCTTGGTATATATAGGAGTCTAAAGGGTCACAATATAATCATAGCGTACATAACAATAATAATGTAAGGACACAATAATAACAATAATGGGCTGAATCTATGGGGCACAATAATAACAGCATGGGGGATACATCGGCACACCAATAACAATAGAGGGCTACACCAATAATAACAATAATGGGAATACGCTAGTATTATAGGGACCTAACATGCCCCTCTCCTTAAAAAAAAGTATTGTCCTCAATGCTTGAGTAGTTCTCGATGCTTCTGTATAAAATTCTCATCATCCCATGTGGAATCTTCAGTGGGTATGTTCTTCCACTTAATGAGATACTATTAAATTAATCGATTCCGTAGCTGTCGGGTTCTTGTTTTCATGACTGCTTCAGGATCAAATATGCTTTTTCCTTCTTTGTCAAGTTCTGACAACATTGTTTGAACTAGGAGCTTTTCACTAATAACCTTCTTTATGAATGGAACATGGAAAATTGGGTGTACTTGGGAAGATGTTGGCAACTCCAATTTTTATGCCATAGTACCAATCTTTTGCAACACCTTCTAAGGACCATAGTACTTGGGTGATAATTATTATCCTTCTTAGCTTGCTTGAGAGACATTTATTTGTATGGTTTTAGCCGTAAAAATACCCAGTCACGTACATCAAAACTTCTTTCACCGTGATGTTGATTTGCCTATTGGTTCTTTTGATTCTGTACTAGAGTGAGGTTATCCTTTAAGAGTTGGAGAACTTGTTGTTGATGCTTGATGTGATATTCCACTACTTGAACCTTATAATTTTCTCTTAAATATGATGTGATAGATGGTGGATGATATCCATAAAGTTCCATAAATGGGGTCATTTTTTTTGCAGTATCGAAGGAAGTGTTATACCACCATTCAGTTAGAGGTAACCACTTGACCCATTGTGTTTGTTTATCAAGTACAAAGCAATGAAGATATCCTTCTAAATATTTGTTCACTATCTTAGTTTACTTGTCAGATTGAGGATGATAAGATGAGCTATGAGCTAATTGAGTTCCAAGACAAGAAAATAATTTTGTTTAAAAAATTCCATTGAAAATGGGATCTCTGTCACTTACAATAATATTTGGATTTCCATGTAGCTTTTGAATTGTTTCCATTAATGTAGTAGCAACTGTACTGGATTTAAAAAGATAAGATAATGCACAAAAGTGTGCATACTTGGTAATTCTGTCAACAAAAACCATTATGACACTCTTTCCTTTAGACTTGGGTAAACTTGTGATAAAATCCATTGAGATGTCCTCCCAACACTGACTTGGAATGGCTAAAGGCTGTAACAGACCCAGGGTCTTAATTGGCTCAACTTTATTTTGTTGGAAAACCAAGCATTCTGCCACAAACTTCTGAATATCAGATTTAAGGCCATCCCAAAATAATTCCTTCTTGACCCTATGGTAAGTAACTTTTAAAAATCTTGAGTTCACTCCTAAGGCAAAGGTGTGCAATTCCAAAAGAATATTTTTCTTGAGTTGGGAATTCTTACAAAGATATAAGCGATCCTTGTACCATAATGAATCATTTTTCTATCTAAATGTATCATATGTACTTGGATCTTGCTGCAAATTTTGAATGAGTGTCCATACCTCTTCGTCATTCTTTCAACCATCCCTTTCTTCAGTTATCCAATTAGGTTGGATAATATAAATGGAACAAAGTAATGCTTCCATATCCTCATCCTTTATTGAGAGTGCATCTGCAACAACATTTTGCTTCTCTCTTTTGTATATGATTTCAAATTCATAACACAAAATCTTTGTGACCTATTTTCGCTGCTCTTCTGAAGATAATATTTCTTCCAAAAGTATTTAAGACTATCATGATCTGTATTGACCATGAAGTGTCTTCCCATTAAGTAAGGTATCCACTACTCTAGTGCATGTAGTATTGCCAACCTTTCCTTCTCATAAATAGGTTTGTGTAAATACTTTCCTCTTATTAGACAAATTTCAAAAGAAATGGGGCTTCCTTCTTGCATTAAAATGACACCAATTCCATTTCATGAGGCATCACATTCCACAATAAAGGTTTTTGTGAAGTATTGTGTAGCTGAAACAAGTGCTTGGCACATTGCGTCTTTAAGATGTTCAAATACCTTAGTTGCTCCTACAGTCCAAGAAAATGCATCTTTCTTCAATAATGTTGTTAGAGGTGTTGCTATTCTCCCATAATTCTTAACAAACTTGCGCTAATACCCTATAAACTCAAGAAATTCTCGAAGATGATTTATGGTTGTGGGGATTTTCCATCCCTTAATGGTTTTAATTTTGTTAGAGTCTACCTTAACACCCTCATGAGATATAATGACCTAAATAGTCCACCTCCTGTACTCCAAAGAAACATTTTGAGGTTTTTACATATAATTATTTATCATCAAGACTTGTTGTAGATTAGTATATCATCAAAATAATACTAACAAAAATTTCTAAGGAAGGATTTGAAAATGGAATTCATCAAACCTTGGAATGTGGAAGGTGCATTAGTAAGGCCAAAAGGCATGACAAAAAATTCATAATGACCCTCATGAGTTTTGAATGTTGTTTTTAGAATGTCTTCAATCTTCATTCTAATTTGATGATATCTTGAATGAAGATCCAACTTGGTGAAGTAAATTTCTCCATGTAATTCATCCAACAATTCATCAATGATAGGAATGGGAAATTTATCTTTAATAGTGAGTTTGTTGAGTTCCCTATAATCCAGACACATATTCCATGATCCATCCTTCTTGTGCACCAATACTACTGGAATAGAGAAATAACTTTGACTAGGTTGAATTATACTAGCCTCTAGCATTTATGCAACGATATGTTCAATTTCACTCTTTTGGTTATATGGATATCTTTAAGGTCTGATGTTTGGAGGAAAACTTCCTTGAATCAATTGAATAGCATGATCATGAGCATGAATATGTGGGAGACCTTTGGCATCCCAAATACCCTTGAATGATTGTCTAAGACTTTTTGGAGATCTAGAGAAATAGATGATTTTGATGTTTGAACTTATAGTGAGCATACTTGTGCAATTGTGCCCCATTATTATTTATTTAGAAGCTTTTTCATGCCATTAGATCTGATTATCTTTCTTGACTTCCCTGTGATACCCCTTAATTTAACTTCCTTTCCTTCCCAATTTTTTTTCAAGAAAAGTTCTTGAAAATTAAAAGCTATCATCCCCAAAGATTGTAACCATTGGACTCCTATTACAAAATCAACACTAGCCATTGTAATGGAAAGAATTGGACTATTCAATATATATTCCCCCATGGTTTGCTTGATATTATGGCACTTTAAAGAGAAATTTATAGTTCCTCCATTTGCAACCATCACTTGACACTATGGTGTTGGATATAGGAAGCAATTCAATTCCTTGGCTATCTTACAATGAATAAATCTATGGCTACTACCCAAATCAATCAACACTATTAACTTTTTCTTTTTGATATATCCTTCTTTCTTGAGAGTTTGGGGAGTGGTAATTCCTTCCAATGCATTACAAGATATGGTCAGATTCATTTCTTGTTTCTTTTGCATTGGTTCCTAGTGTATATCCTCCTCTTTTGATGTTTCCTGTTCCTTTTCGTCCTCTTCACAATCTATGTATAATATTTTCTTCTTGACACATGTATGACCTTTAGTGTATTTTCTACCACAACTGTAACAAAGCCCTTTTTCTCTTTTTTCCTCCAATTGTTGTGGTGTAAACCTTGTAGGTTTTGGAAGCCTAGGAGCAACAACACTTCCATCTTTATATTTGTGAGTGGTAGACTTACTTGTTTCCATAATTTTACTTTCAACTTTTCTTGCCACCCTGAATGTGTTCTCTAATGAACAGGTTCCCAAAGAGGAACCTCATGTTGGATGTTATCCTTTAAAGTCTCTATGAAGACATCAATCCTATGATCCTCTAGAATATCGGTTACCCTAATATTAAATTTTTGGAAGTCATCAATGTGCTATGATATTGAACCCTTTTGTTTGAGATTTATCAATTGGCTAAAGAAGGTGTTGCTCTTTGTATCTTCATAATGTGCTATCATTTCCTCCGTAAAAACTAGCCAAGTGAAAATTGGTTTATGAGAAAAAAATCCATCGATACAATCCAAATTGATTGGGTTCTAAATATAAACTTTAAAGATTTAATGTGTACCTTGTGTATGTGTACCATCAAACTTCCTCATATCTATCTTTGGAATGTGGTGGTTCTTAAACCTAACATTGGAGTCTCTAAAATAATAATTCATATTCCTTTTTTCCTCATCATGATTTTCATGGATTACCTTGTCACCACTGGGAAGCCTTTCTTCTAACAACTTTTCCAAACCTTCCTTCAACCCTTCTATCTTCACATTTACCATTTCTTCCATGTCTACTTTTAAACCATAATTAAAAAATCCCATGTCCCTTTTTATACCATCTATCTTAACATTAATCATGGATTCCAATTCATTTTCTCTTACTTTTTGCGAGAGAAAAATTTGTTACACTTGGTCTCAAAATTTTGATATATCATGTTGCATTTTGTCCTCTTCTCCACGCGTCATGGAAGAGCTTTTGGTTTCTTACTAGGTGTGTCCATTTTTTTTGTTTCAAGGAATTTTGTAATAAAACAATGATATCTATGCTTCACTATGCCCTTTGAATCACTTCAAACTCAATATTGAAACTGTTGTAACTCTATAATTTCAGATCCCCAAGATCCCACAAGTCAAACTAACATTAGATTCTTTAAGAAAGTGTTATTTCCAATATCCCACGATGACCTGATTATATATTGATTTAGTAGATAAAACTTGTATGGAGTTCCACATGTCATTGTTTCGACCTTCGACCCTGAAAATGATACAAGAAAAAATATAATCCGTGCAATTTCAGTCACTTTTTACAAAATTCAAATCTGATGCTCGGAGAGAATGTTATGGCGATTTTCCCTAGGTCACCTGTTTGCAATGGAATTATGGAGTATACAAAATCTCCAACTTCCTCGGATCATATCTTTGCAAATATAGTGAAACAAGATCTGAAATTTGTACTTGAACTTAACCAATTTTTTAGATCCATGTGGTTGAAATTTCAGCTTCTGAATCCTTGTAGAAAAAAATTTATTGCAAAAATTCCAAGATGGCCTATTTGAAGAAGCGAAACCTAGAATCGAAAGCTCTCATACCAAATGTTATTCAACCAACTCACAAAACATAAGAAAAAACTTATTAATGACTTAGAATTTAGACTCTTCAAGGGGCAAACCTCTTCTACATTACATAAATGAACAATTCTTGGATGATACAAATGATAAGAACTCCTTGGTATATAAAGGAGTCTAAAGGGTCACAATATAATTAGAGCCTACATAACAATAATAATGTAAGGACACAACAATAAAGATAATGGGCTTCTATGGGACGCAACAATAAAAACATGGGGCATACATGGGCATAACAATAAAAATATGGGGCTACACTAATAATAACAATAAGGGGCATACACTAGTATTATAGGGACCTAATAGTTTTTGCAAGTGTGGAAGTAGTTGTGCGAATGGTATCATGTGAAGATGAAGTTGTGTGTATGTAGTTGTGCATGTGAAAATTTCATGTAAATGTTTTGTGAAAAATTTTCTAGGATAATAAATATACAAATCTATCTTTTAATTCCTATTTAGGGACATATTTCACAACACATAATCATTAATTAATATTAGTTTTCTTGTGTGGAGGACAGAGTATGTGCGGGAAAGATTGGATCCTTCACATAATGAATTTGTGATACTATTGAAGAATGTGGTAGTTGGTACGATTTTGTTGTGTGGAATGTTTACTGTGTGGGAGAAACAAGGTATTTTACATAGAGGGGGGTGCTAAATAAATTGTGTTTTCAATCTGTGTGAAGGAAAAGTGTTGTGTTGTGAAAGGGTTTATCTTTTTTAGTTATTATTTAGGAACAATTTTCACTACTGTAGAGGTAGTTGTACAAAGGTGGCTGTGCGAAGTGAGCTATTGATGTGGTTGCGGTACACTTTTATGTTAATGATTTGTTCAATGTTGTGAGAATTCATGAGGTTGCAGGTTAGGCTTTGTCTTTTATTATTATTATTTAGGAATGTTTTTATTGCAAATACGAAAGTGGTTGTGCGAAGGTGGTTTGGGTGTTCAATTGACAGATTGAAATCCCTTTACACACAATGGAATATGCAGTTCGGAGGTAGCATGTGCGGAGAACATCCACAACATTTGGGACCCACATTTATTAATACCAATTTCAAATGTCAATCAATGAAAAAATTGGCGTTTTCAACTCAAGATGTGGTTGTATGTAAATGTGTTTTCTTTGCGGTTTTACATGTATGCATTTGTGTTATGTTAAAAGTGTACAAAAATCATGTTTCTAGATTTGATGTTTTCGTGCTTATGTGGTTTTATAAATGCATGAGCATATGTGTACTTGGTGAATTGAATGTTAAGATGACTTGTATTTATTTGCAACTTTGTTATCTATTAATCAAAGGAAGAACAATGAGACGATGAAAAATCTAGATGGTGGTTTTATCTTTGTAGCGTGTTTCAAATGCAAAATAGTGGGAGGTGGTGATTTCTAGGGAAACATGGCTACAAATATTTGAAATAGCTAGTATAGTAAGGGGAAAAAACTATTTGCAATGACAGAAAAAACAATGGGGCATGTAGTAGTTTCTCTTTGTGAGTTGTGTTTAAGAGCATGGAGTATTGTCTGAGCATTTGTTGCCTTATTTAAACTATTATCTATAAGTATGAGCTTGGAAAATAGCAGCAGTGTAGGGATACAAAAGCTGTACAATTTTTCAAGCTTATATACTAATTTTCTTGTTCGCTTTTGGCAATGGCGCAAATTTTTGTTTTGTCAAACTTTTCTCTATAATACTTTGCGATATTCTATAAACTTCTATTTGCTTTACGATACTATGAGAAATGAGTGTGTCAAGTTATTCGTAAATCAAATTTGGTTCGGTTTTACAAAGTAGTGGGGAGTAGTTGTGAAGTCGATTCATCATATAAGGTAATTTTCTATTTTGTGGTATTATTGATAGTTTTACGAGTTTTAACTTTTAGTAATTATATTATTTTCACAATTTTAAAAAACAAAGAGTTTAAAATTAAATGCATTTTGTGGAGTAAGTTTTGCATTGCATTGTAAATGCGTTTCAAATTTTGCAAGAAATAGATGTGTCAGGTTATTTGTAAATCAAATTTGATTTGGTTTTACAAAGTATTGGGACCAGTTGTCAAGTTGATTTATCACAGAGAGTAGCTGAATATAGGTTACCAATTTTCCAGGAGAGTTATTTTTCACCAGAAACCGGTGATTTGATTCAACACCATCAAAAATTCCCTCGACACCCAAAATCTTGAAGCTTAATAGTTGTAACCCAGATTTCATTTCTGTAGGATTTTAGCAATAATCATGCAAAATTTCCACTATTTTCCAGGAGAATTTGTGGTCTCTTTAGACTACTATATATGTCTTTTGACTTTACTAGTTGTAGCTATTATTGATGGTGTTCTCTATCAAGGATAATGTTTGGTGCAGATAACAAAATTATCTACGAGAATCAGTGGGAGAAAATTGAAGAAATTGAATGCTGAAAGTGTTTGAATATCTTTGTTTATATTTAGAATCTTGACAGTTGTTACCAGAAGCTTTAAAAAAATCCAGTTAGAGTGTGATGTTCTGGATAGATTTTTCGGGTCTTCAAAATTGACCGAAAAACAAAGGAAGTTTGGGCACATTGCTGAAAAAATATGGTGGTGAATTTTTGTAATTCGAGGTTATAGTTGTCAATTTTCATCATCTTGGGTGTTAATCAGATATGTTAACAAAAACGCACAGTGAAAAAAAATCATTAGAAAAAAACAACAATGGTATGCAGTGATTTGTGGTGCCCTTGTAAAATTTTCCGATGGGTTTTTGATGGTGCTGAATCCATTTCCACTACTACAAAAAATGATCGGGTTAAATGGTGATTTTTTTCATGCAGATCTCATAAAAAAATTATGTTTCTTAGGGTGCATATATCAATGATATAGAAGAGAGGGAAAAATGTTTATTAAATGCACATGATGCTTTTGGAATTAAAAAAAAATTCCTATTACTATCCATAAAACCTAGTTTTTCTATCTTTAATTTCTATTTACTTAGAGCGCCATTTGTAATGGTTTTGCACACGATTAATTGTAACAGTCATTGTTTGTGGAGAAAATGAGGAATTGTATAGTGGAATAGTATTTGAATTCGTTATTCGACATAGTTTTTTTTCCTTTGCTACAAAGGAATAATGGGCAGTAGGCATGAGAAAGATATTTTTTTCAGTGATACAGTTAACTCACTTGCTGAGATCGATGATAGTTTTGATTGTCCGAGAACTTATGAGTGATATGTGAATCTTTCAATGGAAGAAAAAAATGTTGAGAAATCTAGGGCAGTGTAATTAGGTGATTTCTCTTGCTTGATAACTGTTTGTGATGTGATTTTACTTCTTTATACTAACTTCCTCTTTTCACTTGATTATTATTAAAGTTTTATTCATCAAACAACTACCAAATCATAAAGAACAATGAGACAAAGGAAGCAATATATAGGTGATCAGCTAGGGATAAAACCTCTCCAATCTTGAGAGGAAAACCCCGAGAATTCTTATTCTTATAGAGTCTTCAATTGATGAATTCCAATACCTAGACCCTTGAACAACAACCCATCCAAGATCAAGTCAATTCTTGCTTCAAGTCAAAGTCAAATTTTCTTTGATATTGATTCAATATTTACTTCATCCTTAACCCTCGGCCCTGCAATCCTGGTCTGAAAATTTCGATCTTCCTTCTTGCAATTATCACCCCCCTACAATTGACTATTCTTTTCACATGTGTGACAAGATTAGGGCTCTTTTAAACCCTCTTTCTCCTTCGCTGGACTTGGGCTAGTTTCTTAGTGAATTCAACCTACAAGATAGATCATTTCCTTGCCTTGATTTAGTCTTCTTATTGTGACTAGATTTCTAATTTGCAATAGAAGAATGTGCCCTAGCTTCCTCACATGTATGGAGAGAAAATAACCCAAAACCAATTTAGAAATTCATCCTTTATTTTCTTATTTTGTCCTTCTATTCTTCACTCCTTTTGTCCTTCTTGTGATCGAGTGTTAAGTGTGAAAATTGTGTCCTTGAATGAGGCTAAGACCTTCCTTATATAGGCTCCTTGTCAATTGATATGAGGTTGACTTGTCTTTGTTTAGGGCTGACTTGTTGCTGGTGTAGCCGACTTGATTGATACTCCTTGACTTAATTTTGGAGGATCATTCTGACTCTTGCTTTGACTCAAATAATTTTCTAACAATATGTAACATGCCCCAAATGGGTCTTTTATACATGACAATGACTCAATAACAATCCCTAAGAGCTAAAAAATGGGAGCTTGACCTAAAAACAAATTTCCTTGACCATGAAACCCATGCCTCAAGATCAACAATAATACATTTATTTTTTTCATTATATCAAATATATAAAATCTTTGATTACATATGTCATTATGAATACCCAACCTAGATACATATTTCAACACTCCCTCTTAACTAGGGAGATATTCATAATCCATACAAGGTATTTGGACATTCTCAATATGAATAATTCTCATAAGAAGAGTCATATTTATAACACATTTGTATATTATCATATCTTCCAACATTGTCACATAGAAAGGCCTTGACTAACAACTCTATCTCTCCCCAAGATTGTTTGAAATAATAGTGAGAGGGGGGGGGGTGAATCAGTATTATCAAATTCTTTTCAATATGCCTTCCAGATTTATACTTTAATTTATTCTTTAGATATTGATCATTAATTTGTATGTCAGTGCCATATAATAATGAACAAGATCAAGAAAAATAGATAAGCACACCAAAGAACACCAGATATAAGGTGGAAACCCAATGTGGGTGAAAACCTCCTGCTGCAATATGTCTCTATCTTCTTTCAATTAGAAACTTCTTTTACAAGGATTTTGTACTGGTGCAGTCCTTTACCAGTACGTAGGCTGCAACCTACAGAGAGATACAACTCTCTCTCGTTTTCCAGTCTCTCCTGGAAGGGAGCTACAACCCCCTTTGATCTTTTACTTCTTTAGGGACCACGTTTCATTAATTTTCAAACTAGATCCAAGAAGATCAAATAATCATCAAGTACATGCAAATCACCCAATCTCCTTATACAATCAACCAATGAATCACCCAACTTCTCAGAATGCTGTAAATAGGAAAGTAATACCAGAAATCTAAACCCAGAACTCTGCAGCAATAGATAAAAGACAACCAACAAATGTTTCAAGATAGGTTCGCAACTTCACCAATAGTGGCTTGCGAATACCCGCAGCTCTTCTGTGTCTAAACTGCGCAGATCTGCACCTGGTCGGTCTACTGCTCTGCGTATCTCCGCACCACTCGTTCTGCTTCCCTGCATACCTATGCTCAGATCCGCACCTGCATTGCCCGCCTAACAACGTACCTCCGCGACTTGTTCTTCTGTTTCCCTGCGTACCTCCACACTGTTATAGACATTTTTGTGCCTTACAGCATAGAGCATGAAATGTCAATAATCTAAGGGATCCAAAGTCCCTAAACATGTTGTTCTTACCCTTAGAGGAACAAGGTCAGCAAACCACAGCACTGAAAATCAGTTCTCCACTGAAAAACACTCAAAAACAGGTCAATTTTGGATCAAAGCAGCTGCTCCAAAGGCTACCTGCGCTGCATAGCAAGTGCAACAAGGGCTACCTGTGCTGCATAGCAGGTGCAACAAAGGCTACCTGCGTTGGGCGTACTTGGACATGTGGAGGAATCTTTTTCTCAATGTGCCAGTGCCCAGGAAGCTTCCAAAAAGACACTTGATCATAAGATTCACCTAATGATGAGTTAAGAGCTTCTAAAACTCCAAGTGGAAGACAGAAACTCCAAGTGAAGAACTGAAGAACAACTGGAGTTGAAGAGGACAACAAGTCACACATCAAGCTGACTTATCTTCACTCCAAAACTCTATATAAGGATCTCATCCCATGGGATCTGGAGGCGGAATTTAGTGCGAAGAATTGCTGTTGGTTTGCAGTTGTGAGCATTGGGTGATTGCTTGAGGGAGGTGAAGAAGAGATTTCTCTCCGTTGGGAAGGTGATGCTGGATTGGACCTTTCATGGTTGTATCACCGCCTGAACCTTACTTCCATATATTAATAAAGCATTTGAGGTTCTTCTATTCGCATGTGTTTCAATGATGTGTTGTCTTACTTGCGTATTTGATTTATGCTAATCCTTAAATCGATTATGAATGCATGCTGCTTGTAGTTTCCTTTCTTTGTCTTGTTTGCAGGATCTCGTGTAGCTGGGCCCGTGAAAAGACTTGGATCTGGGAGCAAGCGGCAAACAAAGGAGATTGGATCGACCATTTGCGCAAGACATCGGTAAGTGGATCTCTTCCTTCTATCTCTTGCATGTCATAAAGAAGAAACTTTAGATAGCTTTGCTTTCAGCTGTTGCTAAGGAACTGTCACCCTTAGAGTGGTTTAGGGTCATTCCGAGTTGGATACTTTCCCCCACAACAGACTGGCGACTCCGCTGGGGATCGTGTCTTGTTGGTAGCTTGTGTTTCTTGCTATTCATTTCTTGAACAAAGAGAGTACCGAATCGAACTGCATTCGAGTCCTTCGAATGTAAAGTAGAGGGCAGCTACTCTAGCCCAGTGCTGGGCATGTTTATGATTTGAAGAGCTGATCCATAAGGACTCTTTTTAGCTCTTTGTGATAGTGTTCATCTTCCTTTAATCATCCTCTAGTGTATACTTGACTGACAGCCTCTGATTTGGCCAAAAACCATTGATTTTTGAGCAAACTGTGACCCGGAATCTGAGAGAGACGAGAGTTGTCTCATCAGTGCAGCTGCAACAAAGGCTACCTGCACTGCAACGCAGGTCCCGAAGGGGCTACCTGCGCTGCATCTCAGATTGACAGTGCAGCACCTGCGCTGATCCAGTTTTGCCTTGTGCAACTGGGGTTCCCCACTGTCTGTTGCCCATTTTTCAGTATTGTTTTGCAGCCTGTTGTCAACCTGTATACCCAGCTGAAACCACTTCTCTTTGCCTTCATTCCGCCTCAGTTGTATGAAGAAACCGTGATTGTTCTTATTGTATTTCTTGTTGTCATTCACAGTTTCCCATAGCGAAAGTGAACTAGTCTTGCTATGACCTCTTGGATCTAGACCTATGAGAAAGTGTCGTTGTGATTCTAAGAGTTAGTTTATTACTGTTCATAGCTGCTTGAGCATTTGCTTTCGTTATATGGTTCGAATTTCAGTATTTCTTGTGTTGAAACGAGTGAATCTTAAGGTGTTCTTTTGATTATTGGACAAACACTTGTTTGCTTTCGCTTGAAATTGAATTCGAAATTATACAACAACTTTCTTTTTGTAATACATCAACATTAAGGAAGAAGAAAAGAAATACTTGCATTGTGCATGTGCATTTTGACAGTTTGCATGTCGATTTAGGAAAAGTGCATCAGTGTGTGCTCTATGATCTGTTTGAAAAGATGATGTCTTTCTTTTCCTTCAGTAGTTAAGGTTTTCATAAGTTGAAAGAATTGAAAAAGCTTGCTTATCATTCTTAGACTGCATTTAGGAGTTATATCATACATCACGTGGTGATCCATAAAGGAAAACTGCTAAGCAAGATCAACCTAAAAAGAACTGAGTTTATCTAACAACGCTTTGAAATGTAACGAAATACAGTAGAGGTCTAGGTAGAGACGTGAACCGGCGTCGTTAAACATAGTGACTGTCGATCTCTACGAAGGTGGGTGATTCCTCCTGAGGGACGATAGCACTAATACGGACTTGTGCCCCCGCGTACCGTCGCGTATATTGGGGGACCCCTATAGGAACAAAGCCTTTATCCATAGGAAGCCGTGTCGGCCGCTCTACTGATCGCGATGCAGTGAACACAGCATTCACGAAGATCGACCACTCGTACCGTAAAACGTATTCTGTGGTTTCGCGAAAGGTTTGGCACACCCTTGCCTAGAACTCCAGAGTAGTTTCTTTTGGCCTTTTTCAAACTCTATAACTGAAAAAGTCCATCCGAGCATTTGTCACTTCGGGTTCGTTAATACATCGAAGGAGACTAGAGTCATCTTTAGCTTTTTCTCGACTCTTAAAAAGTGAAAAAGCAAGTTGTGTCTAAAGCGTCGTCATATAAAATTCATCTTAAACGGAACATAATTACCCCTGATTCCTGCGTTGATCTTAAGGTTGAGAACATGGAACACACCAACAAAGGGATTCCACATGATGGGACCCCTAGCCTTTTCTCCTCTTGGGGAGAAGTTGGTGCGCCCCACATGGCCACATTGTCGCTTCCAGGGCTGACAATTGGCCTGCCAGTTTGGCTATTCTCAACCGCTGTAGTTCAGACCACCACGGTTCCTGAACAGTCGAGTCAACAGTTAGACCAGTCTAGAGCTACCCTCCAGCCTTCCACTTCTTATACGCCTTCCTCCGATCCTTCTTCTTCGAAAGGTCAAGCCGCCAAAAGCACGGCTCCCATAGAAAAGAAGAAGGAAAAGAAGAAGAAAGAAAAGAAGCAGAAGGAGCCAAAGGCGCCTGGGGGCAAGCAAAAGGTATCTAACGAAAACCCACACACAGCACGGACCGGGCCCAAATCGCCATGTGTCATATGTAGAGGGAACCACCTCCACCGTGATTGTCCCAGTATTCCCCGGATACTAAGGGACTGATCCCCTCGTTTGCACAGTTCGGAAGCGTCAACCTCTGACAACCAGGTTGAATGCTTACCGTCGACCAGCGAAAGTGAAGGTTCCAGACGACGAAGGGGAATGAGATTCCCCTGCGAACTGTGTGAAGGCAATCACACCCTTCGCCGTTGTCCCTTTTTAGACGAAGCAAAGAGAGTTTTGGAAGATCAACCGGTTGCACCGTTGCTACTTCCTCCTGGATACCAAAAACTCGCGCCAAGTCCTTCGTTGGTCGAAAATACAGCTGCCCCGCTCATAGGGCCAGCTGAAGTGTCAGTCACTGAAAGTGAACCTCCTGAATCCGGACCGGACGAAAGTCCAAAGGTCGAAACGGCAGTTGACCCGGTTCTCCCTTCAAAAGTTTCATCTTCAAATACCACAGTCACTGAGGATTCATCTTCAGTTGACACCCTCACCGAAGAGAGTAAGGATGACACCGTCCAGGTTCTCTTCATCAACACCGATTCTGATGAACATCAGGGCAATGTGCCCACTCCTTTATCGCAGGAAGGAGCGTCGTCAGGATCATATCCGGCCGTATATTCGGTCCCACCACCAAGCAACCTAGTTGTGTCCTTTGATTGGAACCAACTAGGCAGACCCCGGTTACCAGCCAGTATACCATTTAGAATTATAGTCCAAATATACAAAATGGTGATGGCTGGAACTATCATTGATGAAGGGGCATCTGTGAGTATCCTGTCCTCTATTGCTTGGAAAGCACTGGGTTGCCCGGCGCTTTTGCCCGAGACAAGGCATCTCTCGGGTTTTGACAAAGGAACCAGTCGACCATTAGGGATTCTACCTAATGTGCCTATTACACTGAAAGGGAAGGCTGTCAAGATGAATTTGATGGTCGTCCAAGGACCCTTGGATTATAACCTACTCCTTGGACGAGACTACATATATTGCATGGAAGCAATAGTCTCCTCGCTCTTTCGAATAATGTGTTTTCCATACGAAGGAAGAATGGTCAAGCTCGTAGACCAACTTTCACTTCCGGGATCACGCATCGCAAGTAGTCAGATACCTATCCTGAATGGTCTATTTGATCAAGAAAGGTCTCTACCTCCGGTTCTTCTTCCTGATGAGTGCGAGTGATTCGGGAAAGGAAGGCCGGAACCCAGGGGGCATGCATCCTGGTCTGCTCTGGAGGCAGAAAAAACCTTGGGTGTAGAGTAGAATTTCCACGGGAGAATATGACTAGTCTGTACCCCGTCCCCTCCTTCTTCTTCGTAAAACAGAAGAGACGAGAAGAGCTCTCATGCAGAAGAAGGGGCTGTTAGGAATGGGGTTGTTCTGGAAAAAGATTCTTTTGTTAAAGTTATGTGGGAGGACGGGGGCCCGTTACTCACCTTTGTCTAAATAAGTAGGCTCTGCCAAAGAAGGGGATCCGTTTGCAGCAGCAAGTAGTAACCATCTTTGGATAAAAGGCAAGCCTCACCCATTAAAACAAATGTTTTAGAGGATAAGTAGGGGCAGCCTCCAAAGAAAGGGATTCAATTACTGCAGCAAATTGTAACCATCTTTGTGTATCCTAATGATAGACATCGCCGAAGAAAGTTTCTGTTTGAAAGAATTAGCAGAACAATCTTTGGGTAACCTGAAAGAGGTAAGCCTCACCTGTTGAAAACAAAGGTTTTTGACGGAAAAAGTAGGGGCAGCCTTGAAATTAGACTTACACCTGGGGGCATGCAAACCTCTTGGAATGCAAGCACGGGCGGCTTTTTAGTTTTAGGTAGGACTAACCCCTCTAACCCGTAGGATAGGCCGATACCCAGCTTGCATGAAGAGAGGATATGGAGCAAAGCGTAGGGAGATGAAGCTCCTTAAAAAATAGGAATCTTCCATGAGACCTTACTACTTTATGACTGGTAAAAACGAGCAGTTTTGGCAAAGTTCATGCTCGTTAAAAAATAAACGCAAGATCCGAGCAGTTTTAATGCGGAAATTCATGCTCGTTAAAAAATAAACATAAGCTTGTGAGCAGGCTTCCCCCAGAGTTCAAGCTCATTCAGAAAAAATGAACCGGTAAATAACCATTTGAGACCGTAAATTCATCAGCCATAAAAGCCTTGGTCGTGTTTGTGCACCGTCACCTCCACCTTTCATTTGGCTGATCATTCACATCCACTTGATTGTTTACCTATTTTGAGGAACAGCTGCGAAGAGTGATCCCACCTAGCCATCCTTGTAATACTGCCGTGATTGGAAAATTCCAACCTGTACCTGGAATCTGCTGCTATCCCTGTTTATCACTCGTTCCTCAAAAGACGAGTCTTCTTTGAGCTCTTTTCACTGACTCGTAAAAAATGAAAAGTTTGCCGAGTTTTGGCCTTCCAGCTCGTTAAAAAGACCGGAAGAGCTATCCCTCCTCTAGATTTTAATCTTTTTGGACCTGAGGGATTATTGCACAAAAAGATCGAGTGCTTGTCTAGTTCGGCTCGATAAAGATATCAAACATTCATCCCTTCTGTATTGTTTTATACTTTTTCGGACTTAAGGGATTAGATGACGAAAAAGGACCCCTGGAGTCTACTTTATGTACCCTTTTCAGACTCTCTAAAAATGAAAAGGACCGAGTTGTCTTTGTCGCTGGGCTCGTTAAAAATATTAGATAGCGACAAACTTGTCTTTAGACAAGAACGAGTTTCCCTATCGCTAGGCTCGTTAAAACATAGCGATGGGCTTGCCTGAAGGGCAGGTTATAGATCAAGCATATGTTATCCTCCTCAAGCTTGACAAAAATAAAGAGGTACTGGTCAGAAATGACTGGGGAAAAATTGGGAAGGACCTCAAAGCTTAATGGTAGCAAGTCGCTCTTGAACATGACATTTTTGCCTCCGTAAATATCGGGTTGGGTTATTATCATTCATCGGTCCATTCACCATGGTCTCGCCATACCATCCATACATGGGGTAATGCTACCGATCCATCACATCAGTGTCGTTATATGTTCAAGAGATGTCATTCAGAAAGTGTCAACCGGGTCCCATCCACTACCGTACATCATCTTTCATCCTTCCATGACCACCACCCTGAATCATATTTCACAGATCATTTTCACCATCATCACTAGCTCCGTTCCGTGTCACTGATGTGGGATTCATTAAGGCCCTCCTTTGACGGATCACTTCTTGTCGACATCAGCTCATTATCCAAGAAGTTGATCTAGGGACACCCCCTCAGTACTTTGAAGCTTGCATGCCTCAATGGCAAGTTTCTCACTCCCGGCGATAGGTATACATTAATGACCTTCAACCAGGAGACTTTGCGTGGTGTTCGACGTCAGATCCTATATTCACACCACGTGAATTGTGCTGCAGTACCTTGAGGGTCATCATCATTATCGGTGATTCCTCTCGCACTTGTTAACAGTTTACATTATTGACTGGTAATCAAGCGATGTCTTTCCATGTTCGACTTCAAGAAATTCTCACATGGATCGACTTGTACTAAAGTGAAGATCGGACAAGTTTGAAGACCCCGGATCTAGTTTCATCCATCCGGGCTGCGATATATATTCAGGAGATAAAAACATAGACATGTGCAGCAGATGAGCATCCTACTAAAAGGATGATAATTAAAAGCAGAGAATTACCAATCTATTATCAGACGATCGTCTGTTTATGTACAACAAATGTATTTATAAAGCTGAGCATGGGAAATGCCCGCATCAGCTAGATCATGAAAAGAAAGTATGAAAAGATAATGTATTGTATTGTATTTTTGTTACAGGTCACCTCCCGACGATTGAATGAACTTCGGACCCTCCTAATAAAGCATTTCACCCGATAAACGACCTCATACTTTAGGGGGCAACTGTTATAGACATTTTTGTGCCTTAGAGCATAGAGCATGAAATGTCAATAATCTAAGGGATCCAAAGTCCCTAAACATGTTGTTCTTACCCTTAGAGGAACAAGGTCAGCAAACCACAGCACTGAAAATCAGTTCTCCACTGAAAAACACTCAAAAACAGGTCAATTTTGGATCAAAGCAGCTGCTCCAAAGGCTACCTGCGCTGCATAGCAAGTGCAACAAGGGCTGCCTGCTCTGCATAGCAGGTGCAACAAAGGCTACCTGCGTTGGGCGTACTTGGACATGTGGAGGAATCTTTTTCTCAATGTGCCAGTGCCCAGGAAGCTTCCAAAAAGACACTTGATCATAAGATTCGCCTAATGATGAGTTAAGAGCTTCTAAAACTCCAAGTGGAAGACAGAAACTCCAAGTGAATAACTGAAGAACAACTGGAGTTGAAAAGGACAACAAGTCACACATCAAGCTGACTTATCTTCACTCCAAAACTCTATATAAGGATCTCATCCCATGGGATCTGGAGGCGGAATTTAGTGCGAAGAATTGCTGTTGGTTTGCAGTTGTGAGAATTGGGTGATTGCTTGAGGGAGGTGAAGAAGAGATTTCTCTCCGTCGGGAAGGTGATGCTGGATTGGACCTTTCATGGTTGTATCACCGCCTGAACCTTACTTCCATATATTAATAAAGCATTTGAGGTTCTTCTATTCGCATGTGTTTCAATGATGTGTTGTCTTACTTGCGTATTTGATTTATGCTAATCCTTAAATCGATTATGAATGCATGCTGCTTGTAGTTTCCTTTCTTTGTCTTGTTTGCAGGATCTCGTGTAGCTGGGCCCGTGAAAAGACTTGGATCTGGGAGCAAGCGACAAACAAAGGAGATTGGATCAACCATTTGCGCAAGACATCGGTAAGTGGATCTCTTCCTTCTATCTCTTGCATGTCATAAAGAAGAAACTTTAGATAGCTTTGCTTTTAGCTGTTGCTAAGGAACTGTCACCCTTAGAGTGGGTTAGGGTCATTCCGAGTTGGATACTTTCCCCCACAACACACACTGCGCCTTCTCCTGCGCTGCGTACCTCGCACTGCACCTTTTGCTGCACTGCGTACCCCCGCACTACGCCTTCTCCTGCGCTACGTACCCCCGCACTCACGCCGTGGATCACCTGTGAACATCTGATTAGGGCCAAAATAACAGTCCTCCAATGTGCCATAGTCAGTCAAATCCACAGATCTGATGATGCACCTAAGAGATCATGACTTATCAATAGATTCTCCTTAAATTTTCTCCTTGATTTAGATCTAGCTTTTAAAACCAATCACCCAAAATTTCAGATCTTAAGATATTCAAATTTCACAAGTGTCTAGCCAAGTGATCTCTTTTCCTTTTTATAGGCAAGCCCTTATTCAAACCATGGGACAAAACCATCGAAAACCAATACAAGGGATCGAAACAGGGGTTCAAATAATCTAGATCCTAAACCACGGGCCAAAACCATAGGATCATGAACGACGGGCTAAATACCAAGGGCCAAACATAAGAAACCCCATGTGAGCGCGCTTCTCTGCATTGGAGTGAGTGAACTGGGGGACCGCACCTTATGAACGGATAACTTGCGGGTATGTCCGCACTTCCTGGATGACGAACCTGTGGTTCTGCACCTTTTGAACGATGCACCTACGAACCTCTTATTTTCCATCATTTTGAGAGCCTGAACAGAATTTTGCCACTTGAGTGAGTTGCCATCAAGTACAACACCTGTACCATAGAGCCAAACCAGAATCATAATGCCAACAATCTCTCCCTTTGGACTTGATGGCAACCTCAAGATCCTCAACGTCATTATCCCCCTTTGACATCAAGGTCTAAGGGTTATGCTTCCCCTGAGAACATGCTCCCCCTGACTATAAACCAGATCTGGAAAAGGAAAGAAATTTCTTCAAGAAGAACCATAATCCACCAAACACCATAATTGACCATGAAAGAGATAGAGACATATTGTAGCACTATTCAGATCAGCATCCATGATCTCCTTCTGTACTTCCTCCAAGATCTTCTACCATAATGCCAACAATGCATTATATGCTCCCCCTGAACCTGTGCCATTCGATCTTCGACCAATCCGCAACCCATCAAATGTATGCGTATACCCCATATGAAACTTGCGTACAACCAACAATCTCTGAAACAGATGAGATTCAACAACAGGATGATGCATCAACAACCCTCAGCTTTTGCCTGAGGTATTCAATGGTCTCCCTGGGCAATGGTTTTGTGAGTATATCAGCAACTTGTTCCTTAGGAGGAACATACTCCAACTTGACCTTTTGTTCAAGCACTTGTGTCCTAAGAAAGTGATACTTGATCGGTATGTGCTTGGTCTTTGAATGCATGACTGGGTTCTTTGAAATTCTAATTGCACTTGTATTATCACATAAGATGGAGATAGGTGGAGTATAAGTGATCTGAAAATCCTGCAAGGTCTACATCATCCAAAGGAGTTGAGTGCAGCAAGATGCAGCAGCCACATATTCCGCTTCAGCTGTAGATAAAGCAATCAAACTCTATTTCTTGCTGAACCAAGATACTAATCTGGAACCCATAAAGAATGCACCACCACTTATGCTCTTCCTGTCATCCACGCTTCCGGCCCAATCTGCATCTGTATAAGCATGAAGTGTGAGATCTGTATCTCTAGGATACCATAAACCATAGTATTGAGTTCCTTGAAGGTACTTGAAAATTCTCTTCATTGCTTGAAGATGAGTTTCCTTTGGATTTGCCTAAAATCTTCCAACTATTCCCACTGCACGCATGATGTCTGGTTGGGTACTTGTCAAATAAAGAAGACTTCCAATCATATATTTGTAGGTTGGTTGATGCACTGTTGCTGATTCATCGTTTGCACTGAGGCTACATCCTGTGACCATGGGGGTACATACTGGTTTTGCATCTTCCATGCCATATTTCTTCAAAATCTGCTTGAGATACTTGGTTTGAGACGGGAAGATCCCGCCTTCATTTTGTTGGATTTACAGTCCAAGAAAATATGTCAGTTCTCCAAGCAAAGACATTTCGAATTCTTTCTGCATCACCAAGGCAAAGCTTTGACTCATAGCTTCTTCATTGCTGCCAAAGATAATATCATCTACATACACAACAAGTATTAGTAATTTGTCATTTTCAATTTTTATATAAAGATTGCTATCTGCTGATCCCTTTGAAAAACCTTGTTGATGAAGATATTTGTCCAAGCGGTAGTACCAACCCCTTGGAGCCTGTTTAAGACCATAGAGAGCCTTTTTAGTCTGCATACAAGATTTGGATCATTCCCAAGGATGAACCCATCTGGTTGCTCAATGTACACTTCTTCTTCTAAGTCTCCATTCAGAAAGGTTGATTTTACGTCCATTTGAAATACTTTGAACTTCTGAAAGCTTGAGAGAGCAAGGAACATTCAGATGGCCTCAAGTCTAGCAATGGGAGCAAAAGTTTCTTCAAAGTCTATTCCTTCTTGTTGAGCATACCCTTTACAAAAACGTCTGGCCTTGTTTCTAATTACTTCCCCATTTTCATTCAACTTATTTTTGAAGATCCATTTTGTCCCTATGACATTCTTATCTTTTGGTCTAGGAACCAACTCCCAAGTGTTGTTCTTTTCGATCTGCTCAAGTTCTTCATCCATTGCCTTGACCCATCATTCATCTTTGCATGCCTCTCTTACATTTTGTGGTTCAGTGGAGGAGAGTAATGCCAAATAGCTTGAGGCTTCTAGAATTGTTCTTCTTGTTTGTACACCTGCCTCTTTCTGCCCCAAAATCTGAGATTCTGGATGATTCTTCTGAATGTACCTGGATGCAGTCTTCTCTTCTATCCTTATCTGTTCCTCTGGTGCCTCTTTAGGTTCTTCATCATCAATCTGATTTGGAGAGTAGTCTTCATCTTCTTCGATATTTTCATAATTTACTTGCCTAGGAATGTATCCTTTTTCATCAACCGCTACATCAATGTTGTCAACAATTCTTCCAAGTCTTTTATTGTAACACTTATATGCTTTGCTGTGGGGAGAATAACCAAGGAGAATGCCTTCATCTGCTCTAGGTTCAAGTTTGCCAAGCTGTTTATCATTATTCTTAAT
This sequence comes from Pinus tabuliformis, assembly GCA_031772625.1. Classification (NCBI taxonomy): domain Eukaryota; kingdom Viridiplantae; phylum Streptophyta; class Pinopsida; order Pinales; family Pinaceae; genus Pinus; species Pinus tabuliformis. The sequence continues at coordinate 459,677,960 of CM062819.1, read as the reverse complement.
ATAGCATTTGCTTCCAAAAATTTTGAAATGCTTTACCGAAGGAGTGTCACCATACTAGAGCTCATGAGGAGTTTGAGTGTTGTTCACTCGGACATTTGTTTTGTTGAGAATAACAACCGCAACAAAAGCAGCTTCACCCTAGAAGGTTGCGGGAGTCCCAGACTCATGAAGCATAGCACGAGCCATTTGTTGGAACGTTCTGTTCATCCTTTCCACCACTCCATTTTGCTGAGGAGTCCTAGTTGTAGAGAATTCCCTTCTTATTCCATTTTCTTCACAGAAATTGAAAAATTCATTTGAGGTAAACTCCCCACCTCTGTCGGACCTGAGGCACTTAATTTTGTGATCTGATTCGTTTTCAGCCAAGGCTTTGAAAGATTTGAATTTTTCGAATGCTTCGTTCTTGTGTTTCATAAGTCCCAACCAAACCATCCTGGAGAAGTCGTCAATGAATAATATAAAGTATTCTTCTCCTCAAGGTGACCTTGTCCTAAATGGACCACATACATCTGCATGGACTAGTTCAAGAGGCCTGCTGGCTGATCCTTCCTTCTCAGGGAAGTTAGTTCTGGTTTTCTTACCAAACTGACATGATTTGCATATGGTGTTGTCTGGAATTTGATATCTGGAAGACCACGAACTGCCTGGTATTTGCATGCTTTCCTTATTTGTGAAAAGTTTAGATGCCCCAACCTCCGGTGCCATAAACAATGTTCATCATATTTGCTCAAATAGCATTGTTGTTGTCCTTCTTCAAATATGTATAGATTATTTGCAGTTCTTCTGCCTTTGATCACTGTTTTTCCTGTATCAAGATCACGAACACTACATCCATTTGATCGAAATATTACCTCTGTTCCTTGATCACACATATGACTGACACTTAGTAGATTATGCTTCAAGCCATCAACATACAAAACATTTCCAGCTTCGACCTTTTCATTCAACTGAGCAGTGCCTTTTCCTTTTATGGCTGCAGGGGTATCATTTCCAAAAGAAACTTTCTTTCCCTTTTCTAAAGCAGTATATGATTCAAGTTTTTCTTTATCACCTGTCATATGCTTCGAACATCCACTATCAATGTACCATATATTTTCTTGTCCATCTGCATAAAATGCTATCCCACATCTTTCTGTTTGTGGTTCCTTTATTCTTCATGTTCTAGTGCTTGAGGCTTGTTCCTTTGTCTGCTGAAACCTGCTCCTGCATTCATAATCTTCTTGACCGAAGTTATTACAAATAGAACATTCAATTTCATTTTCAAGGGAAGAAAAGTTGTTATAGGTCCTTTTCGTAATCCCAGTCATACTTCTTTGTTTCTGAGCTTCTCTAGTCATGATTGTATTATAAGCAACACATTGAGCTGCTTTGTGACCGAAGTTATGGCAAGAGAAACATTGGCCATTGAAGAAACTTCTGCGATTATCAAATCTACCAACCAAATGATTTTAATTTCTATTGTCATCCATTCTTGAAGTAAATTGAGAAGTTTTTACCTGTCGCTGGTTGTAGCTTTTGTTCACCCTTAAGATGGATTGCCCCTAGTTTACCTGGTAGTCTCTGTTTGTTCTTGATGTAATTCATCCCTGCTTTACCTAATGATCTCCATTAGGCTTTTGCTCATTCCTCCTTGCTGCATCAAGATAACTCATTGAGGTGGATGCCTCAGATGTTTCTCCATTATAACCCAGACCTGTCTTGATTAGTGGAGAATGCTGTACATTGATAATCTCATCCAGAGTTTCAGATCCTTTAACAAATTTAAGATTAAGAGCCTTTGTTTTCTCAATTTCTTTTCTAAGGCCAACAATTTCACATTCTAACTTCTCAAGAGATTTTTCTTTTTCATCAAGTTGGAATTGCAGAGTATCAGTGATCATATATTTTTCTTCTAAACATATTTTGAGTCGAGAAATCTCTTCATAAAAACCATCTACATCTATAGCGTCCATGTAATCATCATCTTCAAAGGCCATTAAAAGTTTATAATCATTACCTCGTTCATCTTCGTCACTATTTGATAGGCCATCACTGTCTTCATGAGTGTAGTAACTTTTCTTAGTTGCATTCTATTTCTTGTTCCATCTAACAGGTTCCTTCCCTTTGTCAATCTTATCCTTGTGAGGACATTTGGCGGCATAGTGACCGACTCTTCCACAAGCAAAGCATTTGAAAGGTAACTTACCTCGGAAACGACCAGTACCCCGTTGAATATTTCTGACAAAATTTGATTCTTCTTCTTCTTCTGACATGTGTCCCGACTCATAGTACTTTCCTTTGCCTGAAGCCTTGAAGACAACTTCTCTCCTGTCTGATGGACCTCCTTTCCTCATTTCATAAGCAGTTAGAATTCCGTGCAGCTGTGAAATTTTAAGGCTTTGTAGATTCTCTTTTTCTTCTATTGCAGAAACTTTAGATTAAAACCTAGGGGACAAAGATCTTAGAACTTTTTCAACCACAACAACCTCTTTTATTTCTTCACCCAAAATTTTCATACAATTAAAAATCTCATCTACACGAAGAAAATAGTTAGCCACACTTTCATCATTATACATCCTGAGATTTTCATACGGAATTCTGAGGGTTTGAAGTTTTGCTCGTTTTACCTGATCATCTCCTTCATAGCTCAGAACAATCTTGTCCCATATCTCTTTTGCGGGTTTAAATTGCATTACCTTAACAAATTCTGATTGAGATAGGCATCCTAATAGAGTATTAACCACCTTTACATTTGTTTCATATTTCTTCTTCTCAGATGGATCTGTAGGAGTTGCTGATGGAAAAGTATACCCTGTATCTATGATATCGCAGACTTCTGTGCCAAGAGATTGAAGATAGGCAGTAACTCTTACCTTCCAATAAACGAAGTTTGTCCCATCAAAAATCGGTGGCCTGATTGATGCTTCCCTCTCGTAGTTGCTCATGATGAAAGATCTTTCTTCAAGCGATCAAGCTTCTTCTGAAGAACCCGCTCCGATACCAATTGTTGGAAATAATACTGAGAGGGGGGGGAGGGTGAATCAGTGTTATCAAATTCTTTTCAATACGCCTTCCAGATTTATACTTTAATTTATTCTTCAGATATTGATCATTAATTTGTATGTCAGTGCCATATAATAATGAACAAGAACAAGAAAAATAGATAAGCACACCAAAGAGCACTAGATATAAGGTGGAAATCCAACGTGGGTGAAAACCACCTGCTGCAATATGTCTCTATCTTCTTTCAATTAGAAACTTCTTTTACAAGGATTTTGTACTGGTGCAGTCCTTTACCAGTACGCAGGCTGCAACCTACAGAGAGCTACAACTCTCTCTCATTTTCCAGTCCCTCCTGGAAGGGAGCTACAACCCCCTCTGCTCTTTTACTTCTTTAGGGACCACATTTAATTAATTTTCAAACTGGATCCAAGAACAAATAATCATCAAGTACATGCAAATCACCCAATCCCCTTATACAATCAACCAATGAATCACCCAAATTCTCAGAATGATGTAAACAGAAAAGTAATACGAGAAATCTAAACCCAGAACTCTGTAGCAATAGATAAAATACAGCCAACAAATGTTTCAAGATAGGTCCGCAACTTCACCAATAGTGGCCTGCGAATACCCGTAGCTCTTTTGTGTCTAAACTGCTCAGATCCGCACCTGGTCGGTCTACTGCTCTGCGTATCTCCGCACCACTCATTCTGCTTCCCTGCGTACCTCTGCTCAGATCCGCACCTGCAGTGCCCGCCTAACAGCGTACCTCCGCGACTTGTTCTTATGTTTCCCTGCATACCTCCGCACTGCGCCTTCTCCTGCGCTGCATACCTCGCACTGCGCCTTCTGCTGTGCTGCATACCCCCACACTGCGCCTTCTCCTGCGCTGCATACCCCCGCACTCACGCTGAGGATTGCCTGCGAACCTCTGATTAGGACCAAATTAACAGTCCTCCAATGTGCCACAATCAGTCAGATCCACAGATCTGATCATGCGCCCAAGAGATCATGACTTATGAATAGATTCGCCTTAAATTTTCTCCTTGATTTAGATCTAGCTTTTAAAACCAATCGCCCAAACTTTCATATCTTAAGATATTCAAATTTCACAAGTGTCTAGCCAAGTGATCTCTTTTCCTTTTTATAGGCAAGCCCTTATTCAAACCATGGGACAAAACCATCAAAAACCAATACAAGGGATCGAAACAGGGGTTCAAATAATTTAGATCCTAAACCACGGGCCATAACCATAGGATCATGAACGACGGGCTAAATACCAAGGGAAAAACATAAGAAACCCCACGTGAGCGCGCTTCTCTGCATTGGAGTGAGTGAACAGGGGGACCGCACCTTATGAATGGATAACCTGCAGGTATGTGTGCACTTCATGGACGGCGAACCTGCGGGTTTGCACCTTTTGAACGATGCACCTGCGAACCTCTTATTTTCCATCATTTTGAGAGCTTGAACATAATTTTTCCACTTGAGTGAGTGGCCATCAAGTACAACACCTGTACCATAGAACCAAACCAGAATCATAATGCCAACAAATATCAGAGAAACATTTTGGCAAGATCAATGATTTATAGACACCTTCATCATTGTCTCTTAAGGAGCATACCCCACCCGAGTGTTCACAAGGTATGTCCTTCTAGACTATTCTTATTTTGGATTTCCAATCCACAAAGAATATAGGTCCTATATGAATACTCTTATATTAGATGCCCTACCACATCCTCAAAGAGTATCAGATGTTAGATGCTTACCCAATCCTCCATTCTTTCTTCCCAAGTGAAGACAAGAATGATGTGTCTATCTCTCCCTCTCAACTAGGGATGATATACCCATTCCTATGAAGGACTATACCCATTCCTATAAATGGAATGTACCCAAGCTCCCTCTTAATTAGGGAATTTTAAGAATGATGAACACTGGCTATGACACAAAAGATTGGGGCATCTAAGCTTCTCTCAGATAAGGAAAGCATGCAAATATTAGGCGGTTCGTGATCTCCCTGACATCAGAATTCTAGACAATACAATATGAAAATCATGTCAGTTTGGTAAGCAAACCAGAACTAATTTCCCTGAGAAGGAAGGATCAGCTAGTAAGCCACTTGAACTTGTCCATACTGATGTATGTGGTACATCCAGTAAAAGGTCGCCTTGAGGAGAAGAATACTATATATTGTTCATTGATGACTTTTCTAGGATGTGTTGGACAAGACTTATGAAGCATAAAGGCGAAGCTTTCGAAGAGTTCAAGGCATTCAAAGCCTTGGTTGAAAATGAATCAGATCGTAGAATCAAATGCCTCAGGTTTGATCGAGAAGGGGAATTTACCTCGGATGAATTTTTTGATTTTTGTGAAGAACATGGAATAAGAAGGGAATTCTCCACTGCAAGGACTCCTCAGCAAAATGGAGTAGTAGAAAAGATGAATAGAACGATTCAACAAATGGATCGTGCTATGCTTGATGAGTCTGGAACTCCTGTAACCTTCTAGGGTGAATCTAAATTTGCTACTGTTACTATTCTCAACAAGACAATGTCCGGGTGAACAAAAATCAAACTCCTCATGAACTTTGGTATGGTAAGACTCCTACAGTAAAATACTTCAAAATTTTTGGAAGCAAATGTTACATCAAAAGGACTGATGAAAACCTTGGCAAGTTTGAACCTAGAGCAGATGAAGGAATTCTCCTTGGTTACTCTCCCCAAAGCAAAGGATATAAGTGTTACAATAAAAGACTTGGAAAAATTGTTGAAAGTATTGATGTAGTGGTTGATGAAGAAGGAAACAATCCAAGGTAGGTAAAATCCGAAGATTTCGAAGATGATGAGGACTATCCTTCAACATCAAATCAGACTTATGATGAAGAATAAACCTATGAGGCACCAGAAGAATAGATAAGAGTAGAATAAAAAACTCCATCCAGGTATGTCCAGAAGAATCATCTAGAGACTCAAATTTTGGGGCAGAAAGAGGCAGGTGTACAAACAAGAAGAACTATTTCATAAGCTTCAAGCTATCTAAAATTTCTTTCCTCCACTGAACCACAAAATGTAAGTGAAGCATGTAAAGATGAATGTTGGGTCAAGGCCATGAATGAAGAACTTGAGCAGATTGAAAAGAATAACACTTGGGAGTTGGTTCCTAGACCAAATGATAAGAATGTCATAGGGAGAAAATGGATTTTCAAAAACAAGCTGAATGAGAATGGAGATGTTATTAGAAACAAGGCCAGACTTGTTTGTAAAGGGTATGCTCAATAAAAAGGCATAGACTTTGAAGAAACTTTTTCACTAGTTGCTAGACTTGATGCCATAAGAATGTTCCTTGCTCTTTCTAGCTTTCAGAAGTTTAAAGTATATCAAATGGATGTGAAATCTGCTTTTCTAAATGGAGACTTAGAAGAAGAAGTGTACATTGAGCAACCAGATGGATTCATCCTTGGGAATCATCCAAAACTTGTATGCAGACTCAAAAAGGCTCTCTATGGCCTTAAACAGGCTCCAAGGGCTTGGTATTTTCGGTTGGACAAATATCTCCATCAACAAGGTTTTTCAAAAGGATCAACAGATAGCAATCTATATATAAAAATTGATAATGATAAATTGCTAATACTTGTTGTGTATGTTGATGATATCATCTTTGGTAGAAATGAAGAAGCCATGAGTCAAAACTTCGCTTTGGTGATGCAGAAAGAATTTGAAATGTCATTACTTGGTGATATCACATATTTTCTTGGTTTACAAGTCCAACAAAACAAAGACGGTATTTTTCTATCACAAACCAAGTATCTCAAGCAGATCTTGAAGAAATATGGGATGGAGGACTCAAAACCAGTATGTACCCCTATGGTAACAGGATGCAACCTCAGCGCAAATGATGAATCAACAGTAGTACATCAACCAACCTATGGATCCATGATTGGTAGTCTGCTCTATTTGATAGGTACCCGACAAAACATCATGCATGCAGTGGGAATAGTTGGAAGATTCTAGGCAAATCCAAAGGAAGCACACCTTCAGGCAGTTAAGAGGATTTTCAAATATCTTCAAGGAACATAAAACTATGGTTTATGGTATCCTAGAGACATAGATCTCACACTTCATGCATATACAGATGCATATCGGGTAGGAAGCATGGATGACAGAAAAAGCACTAGTGGTGGTGCATTCTTTATGGGTCCCAGATTACTATCTTGGTTTAGCAAGAAATAAAGCTCAATTGCATTATCTACAGCTGAAGCAGAATATGTGGTTGCTGCATCTTGCTACACACAACTCCTTTGGATGATGCAAACATTTCAAGATATTCAAATCGCTTGTACTCCACCTATCTCCATTTTTTGTGATAATACAAGTGCAATAAGTATTTCAAAGAATCCAGTCATGCATTTGAATACCAAGCACATACCTATCAAATACCATTTTCTCCAGGAACAAGTGCTTTAACAAAAGGTCAAATTGGAGTATGTCCCCTCCTAGGAACAAGTTGCTAATATATTCACCAAACCACTGCCCATGGAGACATTTGAATACCTCAGACAGAAGCTGGGAGTAGTTGATGCAACATCTTGTTGTTGAAATTATCTGTTTCAGAGAACAGTGGTTGTACACGAGTTTCATGAAGTTTATCCGCATACAGATGCAGGTGTCTATGGACACAGTCGCGTATATTATGGTTTGAAGACAAATAGTGGGGCCAGACTCAGGATGAAAAGAGTCTGATATGGGTCTAACAAAGACCATCTGGCACAGGTTCAGGGGGAGCATATAATTCTAATAATGCATTGTTGGCATTATCTTTGAAGATCTTGGTTTAATTTCATAGTTGTTTTTGTTTCAGGTGGAACAGATGCAGAGGGAGAATATGGTTGCTGGTCTGAATGATGATTGACAGATACTATTGATGTTAGTTGCTGATGACTATCATTGTCTCGTCTTAGATATTTAGTCTCTATGTCCTGTATTTCTTTTAATATCAAGGTCATGTAACGACCTATATTGGTATATCCCCACTTGGTTGGGAGATGGATGTATGTATGAGTCTTTGGTGATAGGAAGGTCCTTTATGATGTATAAAGTCATGTTTCTTCTTGTAGAACATCTTCTTGAAGACTTTGCCTACAGTTATGGGTAGCATGGACAGCACAAAAGAGTGGAGATTTCAACATGTACTCAGGGGGAGCATAACCCTTTTCCCTTGATGACAAAAGGGGAGAATGACTATGAGTGACTTGGGGTTGCCATCAAGTCCAAAGGGGGAGATTGTTGGCATTATGACACAAGTTTGACACTGTGACACAGGTGTTGTCCTTGATGGCAACTCACTCAAATGATAGATCATAGTTTAGGCTCTTAGAATGAAGGAAAAAGAGATATACGCAGGTTCCTCTTAACCAAGTCGCGTATACATGCGGGTTCGATGATCAAAAGATGCATATACGTATGCACGCACTTTCATGCAAGGAAAAGTGCGTACATCTGGGAAAACTTATTTTTGGTCCATGGTATTTAGTCCTTGGTATTTGGACCTATGGTTTTTGGACCATGGTATCTTGTCCGAAGTGTTGAACCCAGGTATTGGGTCCATGGTATTGATTCTCTATTGTTTTGGACCATGGTATTAAGAAAGGCCTATGAATATAAAAGGGGAAGGAGATCATTAGGCAAAGGCATTCACTCAAGCATTGAATATCTTATGAAGAGCAAGATCTAGAATTGGGTTATGGTGCATAGCTGGATCCGAACCAAGGAGGAGCCTGAGCGCTAGAAGAAGGATAAGTTCTATTGATGGGTCAAGATATTAAGGCTTGAATAGTAGTATCTTTGTGTGATTTTGATCTGTTATATGTGATGCATGACTTGATCTATAAATCTAATAATCTTGGTATAACTGATGTCCGAATAAGTGAAAAGGGTAAATTATCTTTTATAGATCTGTATGCAGGTTCAGCACAACAGAAGTGCGTATACACGCTAGTTCAGTAAGCCAAAACGGCGTATACACTGGTTGGCCTTAATACAGGAGTGTATGCACACAAGTTCTACATATTTAAGTAGCGTACGCCTCATGAAATATGTTTTAGCCACTTCTATTTATTGCTACAATATTCTGGGTTCAGGATTGGTTTATGGTTTCTGTTAATGTATTCTGGTTACAACATTCAGAGAAGTAATTGTTTTATTCAGTTTTGATTGAAGAAAATGAGATTGGTTGATGCATATGTATTTGATGTTTGATTGATGTTATTGATGGATCTAGTCTGAAAATTTATGAAACGTGGTCCCTGGGAGAAAAGAGAAGGTTGTAGCCTTCTGTGGGTCAGCACCTATGTACTAGTACATCAGCTAGTACAAGAGCTAAGGGGGTTGTAGCTCCCTTCTAGGAGAAGCTGGAAAACGAGAGAAGGTTATATCCTTCTGTAGGTAGAAGCCTGCGTACTGGTATAAGACTGCACCAGTACAGAAACATTGTAAAAAGAAGTTTCTAATTGAAAGAAGATATAGACGAATTGCAGTAGGTGGTTTTCACCCACATTGGGTTTCCACCTTATATCTTGTGTTCTTGTGTGTGACTGTTTGTTCTGTTTTACTATTCCTGGTTACTGTTTATATGGTTCTGACACACAAATTAATGATCAACATCTAAAGAATAAATTAAATTATAAGTCTGCAAGTTATATGTGAGTATCCTTAACTGTAGTTGCATATATACGCCATTTTCACTAACTGAAGTAGCGTATGCAAATTTGATTATGAAATGAAAAATAATTGACTTGATAATACTGATTCACCCCCCTCTCAATATTATTTCCAACAATTGGTATTAGAGCAGGTGCTTCAGAAGAAGCTTGATCACTTGAAGGAAGATCTATCATCATGAGCAACTACAAAAAAGAGGCATCTATCAAGCCACCAATCTTTGATGGGAGCAACTTCGTCTATTGGAAGGTAAGAATCACAACCTATCTTCAATCTCTTGGTACAGAAGTTTGGGATATTTTGGAAGTAGGATACACAATTCTGTTAGAAACTCCTACAGATATGGCTGGTAAGAAGCAATATGAAACAAATGCAAAGGCTATCAATACTCTGTTAGGGAGTTTATCTCAATCAGAATTCATCAAGGTTATGCAACTCAAAACTGCAAAAGAAATATGGGACAAGATCATTCTGAGCTATGAATGAGATGATCAGGTAAAATTTGCAAAACTACAAACTCTCAAAATTCAATATGAAAATCTCAGAATGCACAATGATGAAAGTGTGGCTAATTATTTCTTACGTATAGATGATATTGTTAATCGTATGAAAAACTTGGGTGAAGAAATAAAAGAAGTTACTTTGGTTGAAAAGGTGTTAAGATATTTGTCTTCTAAGTTTGAATCAAAAGTTTCTACCATAGAAGAAAAGCATGATCTACAGAGCATTACCATGTCACAGCTGCACGGAATCATAACTGCTTTCGAAATGAGAAAAGGGGGACCATCAGACAGGAGAGAAGCCACATTCAAAGCTTAAGGAAAAGGATATTACAATGAGTCAGGACATATGTCAGAAGATGAGGAAGAATCAAACTTTGTCAAGAACCTTCAACGGGGTTCTGGAAGATTAAAAGGTAAGTTACCTTTCAAATGATTTGCTTGTGGAAGAGTTGGTCATTATGCAACGAAGTGTTCTCATAACGATAAGCTTGACAAAGGTAAGGAACTAGTTAGATGGAACATAAAACATAATGTAAGTAAGAAGAGCTATTATACTCATGAAGATAGTGATTGATTTTCAATTAGTGATGAAGATGAGCAATGTAATGATTATAGACTTTTGATGGCTTTCGAAGATGATGATTTCTTGGATGCTATAAATGGAGATGATCTCTATGAAGAAATTTCTAAACTTAAAATCTGTTTAGAAGAAAAGAGTATGATCATAGATACTCTAACATTGCAACTTGTTGAAAGGGAAAAACACAATGAAAAGTTAGAATGTGAAATTGTGGGACTTAGAAAAGATATTGAGAAAACAAAATCTCTAAATCTTATATTTGCTAAAGGATCTGAAACTTTAGATGAGATTATCAAAGTGCAGCGTTCTCCTCTAATCAAGATAGGTCTTGGATATTCTGAAGAAGCATCTCAAGCACAAAAGCCATCCACCTCCAAAAGTTATCTTGATGCAGCAAGGAAAAGTAAACAGGTTGACAATCGACAGCAAAGGCATAAAGCAGATCACCAGGTAAATCAGGGTCAATCTACTTCAAGGATGAACAGAGACCACCAAGTAAATCGGGGGCAATCTACTTCAAGGATGAATAGAAGCTACAACCAATCACAGGTAAATCATTCTCAATTTTCCTCAAGAATGAATGTCTATGGAAACGACAATCACCTGGACGGTAGGTTTGATAATCGCAGGAATTTCTTCAATGGCCAATGTTTCTCTTGTCATAACTTTGGATACAAAGCAGCTCAATGTGTTTCCTACAAGATCATCATGACCAGAGAAGCAAAAAATCAAAGGAGTATGACTAGAATCATGAAAAGAACCTACAATAACTTTTCTGCTCTTGAAAATGAAATAGAATGTTCTATTTGTAACAACTTAGGTCATGAAGATTCTGAATGTAGGAGTAGCTTTCGGCAAACAACTCAGAAGGAGCAAGCTTCATTGAGTCCCAAAACATGGAGAAAGAAATAACTGCAACCAGAAAGATGTGGTATAGCCTTATATTCAGAAGGACAGGAAAATCAGTGGTACATCGATAGTGGATGCTCGAAACATATGACAGGTGATAAAGAAAAACTTCAGTCATATATTGCCTTAGAAAAGGAAAGGAAGGTCTCATTTGGAAATGACACCTCTACACTCATAAAAGGTAAAGGTTCTGTTTTTTCAAAGAAAAGGTCAAAGCTAGAAATGTTATGTATGTTGATGGCTTAAGGCATAATCTATTGAGTGTCAGTCAAATGTGTGATCAAGGAAATGAGGTAATATTTTGATCAAATGGATGTATTGTTTGTGAGCTTGATACAGGAGAAACAATGATCAAAGGCATAAGAACTCCAAATAATTTATACATACTCAAGGGAGGACAACAATGCTATCTAAGAAAGAATGATGAACACTGGCTATGGCATAGAAGATTGGAGCATCTAAGCTTCTCTCAGATAAGGAAAGCATGCAAATATCAGGCGGTTCGTGATCTCCTTGACATCATAATTCCAGACAATACAATATGAAAATCATGTCAGTTTGATAAGCAAACCAGAACTAATTTCCCTGAGAAGGAAGGATCAGCTAGTAAGCCACTTGAACTTGTCCATACTGATGTATGTGGTCCATCCAGGAAAAGGTCACCTCAAGGAGAAGAATACTTCATATTGTTCATTGACGACTTTTCTAGGATGTGTTGGATAGGAATTTTGAAGCATAAAGACGAAGCTTTCAAAAAGTTCAAGGCATTCAAAGCCTTGGTTAAAATGAATCAGATCGCAGAATCAAATGCCTCAGGTCTGATCGAGGAGGGGAATTTACCTAGGATGAATTTTTTGATTTTTGTGAAGAACATGGAATAATAAGGGAATTCTCTACTGCAAGGACTCCTCAGAAAAATGGAGTAGTAGAAAGGATGAACATAACGGTTCAAGAAATGGCTCGTGCTATGCTTGATGAGTCTGGAACTACTACAACCTTCTGGGGTGAAGCTGCATTTACTGTTGTTACTATTCTCAACAAGAAAAATGTCTGGGTGAACAAAACTCAAACTCCTCATGAACTTTGGTATGGTAAGACTCCTACAGTAAAATACTTCAAAATTTTTGGAAGCAAATGTTACATCAAAAGGAATTATGAAAACCTTGGCACGTTTGAACCTAGAGTAGATGAAGGCTTTCTCCTTGGTTACTCTCCCCAAAGCAAAGGAAATAAGTGTTACAATAAAAGACTTGGAAAAATTGTTGAAAGTATTGATGCAGTGGTTGATGAAGAAGGAAACAATCCAAGGCAGGTAAAATTCAAAGATTTCGAAGATGATGGGACTATCCATCAACATCAAATCAAACTTATGATGAAGAAGAAAACTATGAGGAACTAGAAGAACAGATAAGAGTAGAAGAAAAAACTCCATCTAGGTATGTCCAGAAGAATCATCCAGAGACTCAAATTTTGGGGCGGAAAGAGGCAGGTGTACAAACAAGAACAATTTCAGAAGCTTCAAGCTATCTAGCATTGCTCTCCTCCACTGAACCACAAAATGTAAGTGAAGCATGCAAAGATGAATGCTGGGTCAAGGCCATGAATGAAGAACTTAAGCAGATTGAAAAGAATAGCACTTGGGAGTTGGTTCCTAGACCAAATGATAAGAATGCCATAGGGAGAAAATGGATTTTCAAAAACAAGCTGAATGAGAATGGAGATGTTATTAGAAACAAGGCCAGACTTGTTTGTAAAGGGTATGCTCAACAAGAAGGCATAGACTTTGAGGAAACTTTTGCACCAGTTGCTAGACTTAATGCCATAATAATGTTCCTTGCTCTTTCTAGCTTTCGGAAGTTCAAAGTATATCGAATGGATGTGAAATCTACTTTTCTAAATGGAGACTTAGAAGAAGAAGTGTACATTGAGCAACCAGATGGATTCATCCTTGGGAATGATACAAAACTTGTATATAGACTCAAAAAGGCTCTCTATGGCCGTAAACAGGTTCCAAGGGCTTGGTACTTTCGATAGCAAAAATATCTCCATCAACAAGGTTTTTCAAAAGGATTAATAGATAGCAATCTATATATAAAAATTGATAATGATAAATTGCTAATACTTGTTGTGTATGTTGATGATATCATATTTGGTAGAAATGAAGAAGCCATGAGTCAAAACTTCGCTTTGGTGATGTAGAAAGAATTTGAAATGTCCTTACTTGGTGAGCTCACATATTTTCTTGGTTTACAAGTCCAACAAAACAAAGACAATATTTTTATATCACAAACCATGTATCTCAAGCAGATCTTGAAGAAATATGGGACGGAGGACTCAAAACCAGTATGTACCCATGTGGTAATAGGATGCAGCCTCAGCACAAATGATGAATGAATAGCAGTACATTAACCAACCTATAAATCCATGATTGGTAGTCTTCTCTTTTTGACAGGTACCCGACCAGACATCATGCATGTAGTGGGAATAGTTGGAGGATTCCAGGCAAATCCAAAGGAAGCACACCTTCAAGCAGCTAAGAGGATTTTCAAATATCTTCAAGGAACACAAAAATATGGTTTATGGTATCCTAGAGACACAAATCTCACACCTCATGCATATACAGATGTAGATTAGGAAGGAAGCGTGGATGACAGAAAAAGAACTAGTGGTGGTACATTCTTTATGGGTCCCAGATTAGTATCTTGGTTCAGCAAGAAATAAGGCTGAATTGCATTATCTACAGCTGAAGCAGAATATGTGGCTACTGCATCTTGCTGCACACAATTCCTTTGGATGATGCAAACATTTCAAGGTATTCAAATCACTTGTACTCCACCTATCTCCATTTTTTGTGATAATACAAGTGCAATTAGTATTTCAAAGAATCCAGTCATGCATTCGAAGACCAAGCACATACCTATCAAATATCATTTTCTCTGGGAACAAGTGCTTGAACAAAAGGTCAAGTTGTAGTATGTCCCCTCCAAGGAACAAGTTGCTGATATATTCACCAAACCACTGCCCATGGAGACATTTGAATACCTCAGATAGAAGCTGGGAGTAGTTGATGCATCATCTTGCTGTTGAAATTATCTGTTTCAGACAACAATGGTTGTACGCGAGTTTCATGAAGTTTATTTGCATACATACGCAGGTGTCTGTGGACACAGTCAGGTATATTATGGTTTGAAGACAAACAGTGGGGCCAGACTTAGGATGAAAAGAGTCTGATATGGGTCTGACAAAGACCATCTTGCACAGGTTCAGGGGGAGCATATAATTCTAACAATGCATTGTTGGCACTATCTTAGAAGATCTTTGTTCAATTTCACAGCTATTTTTGTTTCAGGTGGAACAGGTGCAGAGGGAGAATATGGTTGCCAGTCTGAATGATGATTGACAGATGCTGCTGATGTTAGTTGCTGATGACTATCATAGTCTTGTCTTAGATATTTAGTCTCTATGTCTTGTATTTCTTTTATTATCAAGGTCATGTAACGACCTATATTGGTATATCCCCACTTGGTTGGGAGATGGATGTATGTATGAGTCTTTGGTGATAGGAAGGTCATTTATGATGTATAAAGTCATCTTTCTTCTTGTAGAACATCTTCTTGCAGACCTTGCCTACATTCAGGGGGAGCATGGACAACATAGCAGAGCAGAGATTTCAGCATGTACTCAGGGGGAGCATAACCCTTTGCCCTTGATGACAAAGGGGGAGAATGACTATGAGTGACTTGGGTTTGCCATCAAGTCGAAAGGGGGAGATTGTTGGCATTATGACACAGGTTTGGCGCTATGACACAGGTGCTGTCCTTGATGGAAACTCACTCAAATGACAAATCACAATTTAGGCTCTCAGAATGAAGGAAAGAGAGATATTTGCAAGTTCCTCTTAACCAAGTCGCATACACATGCGGGTTCGACAATCAAAAGATGGGTATACATATGCACGCACTTTCATGCAAGGAAAAGTGTGTACATGTGGGAAAACTTATTTTTGGTCCATGGTATTTAGTCCTTGGTATTTGGACCTATGGTTTTTGGACCATGGTATCTCATCTGAAGTGTTGAACCTAGGTATTGGGTCCATGGTATTGATTCTCTATGGTTTTGGACCATGGTATTAAGAAAGACCTAAGAATATAAAAGGGGAAGGAGATCATTAGGCAAAGGCATTCACTCAAGCATTGAATATCTTATGAAGAGCAAGATATAGAATTGGGTTATGGTGCATAGCTGGATCTGAACCAAGGAGGAACCTGAGCGCTAGAAGAAGGATAAGTTATATTGATGGGTCAAGATATTAATTCTTGAATAGTAGTATATTTGTGTGATTTTGATCTGTTATACGTGACACATGAATTGATCTATAAATCTGATAATCTGGGTATAACTGATGTCTGAATAAGTGAAAAGGGTAAATTATCTTTTATAGATCTGTACGCAGGTTCGGCACAGCAGAAGTGTGTATACACGCTGGTTCAGTAAGCCAAAACAACGTATACACTGGTTGGCCTTAATACAGGAGTGTATGCATGCAGGTTCTACATATTGAAGTAGTGTACGTCTCATGAAATATGTTTTAGCCACTTCTGTTTATTGCTGCAGTATGCTAGGTTCAGGATTGTTTTCTGGTTTCTGTTAATGTATTCTGGTTACAACCTTCAGAGAAGTAATTGTTTGATTCAGTTTTGATTGAAGCAAAGGAGATTGGTTGATGCAGATGTATTTGATGTTTGATTGATGTTATTGATGGATCTAGTCTGAAAATTTATGAAACGTGGTCCCTGGAAGAAAAGATAAGGTTGTAGCCTTCTGTAGGTCAGCACCTACGTATTAGTACATCAACTAGTACAAGAACTAAGGGCGTTGTAGCTCCCTTGCAGGAGAAGATGGAAAAAGAGAGAAGGTTGTAGCCTTCTAGAGGTAGAAGCTTGTGTACTGGTATAAGACTGCACCAGTACAAAAACTTTTTAAAAAGAAGTTTCTAATTGAAAGAAGATATAGACGAATTGTAGCAGGTGGTTTTCACCCACATTGGGTTTCCACCTTATATCTTGTGTTCTTGTGTGTGACTGTCTGTTTTGTTTTACTGTTCCTTGTTACTGTTTATATGGTTTTGATACAGATTAATGATCAACATTTGAAGAATAAATTAAATTATAAGTCTGCAAGTTATACACGGGTGTAGTTGCATATATACGTCGTTTTCACTAATTGAAGTAGCGTATGCAAATCTAATTATGAAATGAAAAATAATTGACTTGATGATACTGATTCACCCCCCCTCTCAGTATTATTTCCAACACTATTGACATATTGGTTAGCAGAGGTATACACATTTATTTGTATATAAGGTTTTGGAAGGTTGAGGGTTCAAAACCCCCACCTGACCATTCTTTCATTATACATTGGATATGCGATATGATATGTGTTGGCTCCGTTGTTTCGTTGGTTGATATGTGATTCATATGGTATGATATACCATATGTTGTTTACATTTGAAGTGAATGTGGGATATATGATATAACAATAGATCAAAGCTTCAACAGTCGTGGGGTTGACCCCGACTGTTTGACCTTTTTCCGACAAAAATACTAACATCAAATAAATACAACTTCACCGCTTCCGTTACCTAGACCCAACGTAGCTCGTTCAATGCGGTCCTCTAGAAAAAACTCGGCCACTTTGGGAGGTCAGGGGTTTGATCTTCCTTGATCCCCAGAATTATGGAAATAAGGCCACATTGGGAAAAATCTAGGCTGCCACGTGTCAGAACCGGATTGGTCCATATGAACCAATCACAAACTGCCATGTCACCTCCTCTGCCGACATCATCCAGGACCTGTCACTCATTCCCAAGTTGACACGTGTCCTTGCTGGTGTAGGCATTGACTGTTGATTGTTGACTTGGTTGATCTTTGACTTTTGACTTTTTGAATTTTTCCCTAAGTTTTCCCAAAAACTTTGACTCACTCTAACTTCTTCATCCGGACTCAGATTTACGGGTCGTTTGCACCATTGGAATCGTATTGACGAGAACTTCGACTTGATCCCAATTTAATATAAATTTGAAGACTTTGATCTGGAGGGAAAAATGGATCCATTTTGGATCACTCCTCCCCAGAGGAAGCTTTTGGACCACCAATAGTGGGATTTAGCTGTCGAGTAAGTGAGGATAAATTTTCTTCACTTTTCTAATCTTTGTCCAATGTGCCTTACTTGGATTTGTACCTTTGTGTCTAACTTGAAGATACTCAACATTTCCCCCTCGCGAAGTCCTTATCCTCCTGTCAAGAACTGTGTCCTCCTGTAGTTCATTGAGATACTTGGGAAAAATATCTTCAATGGATGGTAGTTGACCTTGCTCTTTGGGATATTTAATCAATGAAGGCTCATATAATCGCAAGTTTTCAACATTTATGATGGAATAGATTTGCATGTAAGCTGGTAGATCTAGGCAAGAAAGCATTTTCACCAATTTTGTCAAGTATTTTGAAAGGACCATATCTAATTGATTTAAACTTTATACCTTCACCTTGCAGTCTTTCTTTGCTGATGTACAACCAAACTTGATCACCAATTGGAAAACTATGCTCAACTCGATGCTTGTCATGTCGCACCTTATACTTTGCTTGGCTTCTTTCTAGCTGTTCCTAAACAACCTAGTGAATTTCTTGGATTTGTTCAATGAACTTGGTCGCTTTGTCCACATCACTATGTCCATCAACTGCTATGTCTTTACCAAAGACAAAATCCGAGGGAGACTTTGGTATCAAACCAAAATAAGTCTCAAAAGGAGATCTCTAAGTAGAAGAATGTTTTGCATGGTTATAAGCATGCTGCACATAACACAAATGCTCATCCCAAAGTTTGTGATGGTTGCTGCAATATCCTCGAAGCAATTGTATCACTGTCGTATTGACCACTTCTATTTGACCATCTGTTTGCGTATGAAATGTCATGCTCTTCTTTAATTTTGTACCCATTAACTCCCATAGACTTGACCAAAATTTCCCGACAAATCAAGAATCTCGATCGGATACAATAGAAGTGGGTAACCCAAAATGAACCCATACATTTTGACAGAACAACTTTGTAGTTTGTTCAGCTGTGACCTGTTTATTGCATGGTGTCAAAATACACATATTACTAAACCTATCCACAACTACCTACAAATAATCATGACCCTTTCTAGACTTTGGCAATCCCCCAACAAAATCCATGGAAACACTTTCCCAAGGACGAGAAGGAATTGGAAGTGGAGTATACAAGCCTAATTTTCTATTACTTGGCTTGCTTATAGCACACATAGTACATCCTTTAATATATCTAGAAACTGTCTCATTCATTTGTGGCCAATAATAAAATCTTTGTAATTTTGTAACTGTTTTACTTACACCAAAATGACTTGATATGAGAGAAGTATAAGCTTCTTGAATTATACTAACTCTATCAGTTTTTGGAATGCATAACTTTCACAAATGATATAAGAGTTTATCCTTTATGAAATAATCCAATTCTTCTACCTGCTTGCCATGACTTAAAGTTGCATATACATCCTTAAAATCTGTGTCTTGAGCATATTGTTCAATGTAACTTTCTTGAATTACTGAATTATGCTTAAGTATTTTGGATGCATTTATAATTGGTCTTGATAACATGTTTGCAACCTTATTATGTATGCCCTTCTTATGTCTAATAACAAGATGAAATTGTTGTAGGAAACCCATCCACCGATAGTGTCTTGATTGTTGCAATTTAGTTTGTGAGTGTAAATTTGAAGTGGTTGATGATTTGTGTGTATGATTGTTTCTTTAACCATTATGTAATGTTTCCACTTTTTAACACTCTGAACTAATGCATATAATTCTTTATCATATATAGGATAGTTAACTACTACTTATGCGAATGTCTAAGAATGAAAGCATGTAAGATTTCTTTGTTGCATCAACACCGCTCCCATGGCATATTCACTTGCATCTATCTTGGTCTCAAATGGATGTTGAAGATCTGGCAGTTCTAGTACGGGCGCTATACCGATCGTTTCTTTCAATGTGTTGAAGGATTTATGCTGTTTTCCTCTCCACTGAAACACCTGTTTCAAACTTGTCAAATCATGTAAAGGAGCTGCAATCAAAGAAAAGTTAGCAATAAACTTTCTTCAATATTGTGCTACCCCTAAGAAACTTCTTACTTCTGTAGCAGTATTGGGCTTAGGCCAATTTACAATGAGTTCGACCTTAGAGGAATCTATCTTCAATTCAACACCCCCCACAATATAACCCAAATAATTCAAAGTTGTTCCGCCAAATTCAAATTTTGTCAGTTTTACATAGAGATTTTCTCTTTTGAAAACATCTAAAATCTGCTTTACATGTTCATCCCATGTTCTAATGAAAAAAAGAATATCATCTAAAGAGACAATTACAAAATCATGAATGAATGGTCTAAATACATCATTCATGACTCACATGAATGTAGATGGAGCCTTAATTAAGCCAAAAGGCATAACCATCCATTCATAGAGTCCTTTCTTTGTTTTGAAAGCAGTATTCCATACATCTTGTTCTGCAACTCTGATTTGATGGTAGCTGCTTCACAAGTCCAATTTAGAGAAGTAAACTGCATCTTTTAACCGATCTAACAAATCATCAATACGAGGAAGAGGATAACGATTCTTTATTGTGATTTTATTTAATTCTCTAAAATCAATGCACATTCTCCATGAACCGTCTTTATTTCACACTAACACAATAGGTGATCCACATGGTGATGTGCTTGGTCGAATAAACCCTTGATTGAGCAACTCCTATACCTGCTTCTTTATCTCTGCATTCCCTAGAGCTGATAACCTGTACATTCCAATGTTAGGTAGTGGAGCATCTTGCTGCAAATAAATCTCATGTTCTATCTCTCGCTTGGGTGGAATCCCTTTAGGCTCTTGAAATAGAATATCATAATCGGAAACAACTTTAACTAGATTTGCTTTTTGTTTAGGATTACACCCTTGGAAAGCATCATATTTATCAATATCCTTTGCTTTTACAATCATAAGTAAAAATTGTCTACTTGAATTTACAATTCTTTTCACCTGTCCTGAATTTATGAGAGAGAAGTTATCTTTGAGTTTATGAGCTCTTACAATATATTCAATTCCATCCTTAGTGAGTTGATACTTATTTCAGTTCGATACAAGATAGATTTTCTATAGTACCAGTATAGACTTCCTAATACAATTCCACATATGTCCAATGGGACTATGTCTAACTCAACCTCATCTACAAACTTTGACCCAATAGCAAAACGAAGTTTACATTGTTTCGCAATTTGTAGCTTATTTTTATCACACACCCAACCTAATGGATATGGATTTTTATGAGGTTTTGTTTCTATACCCAACTTCTTTACAATGGCTTCAGAAATAAAATTAACTTGTGACCCACTATCAAATAAATTATCAATTTTAGTATGCTTGGAAATGACTCTAATGTGAAATAGCTGATTTCTTTTCCTCTCATCATTATCATTATCAACAGAATGTGAAGAAGTACTTGTAGATGATTTAGAATCTTTACCTTTTATACCTGTATCTATAACCATTGTCTCATCACTTGAGTCTGATCCCAAGTCCTTTTGAATAGCAGCAACATTCTTTCACTATTTACTCCCAAACTTCTTAGGCTTCGATTCTGGATGCAATGACCAATAGTGTGCCTCATCGTGTCCTTCCTTCTTACAATGAGTGCATGAAGGTTTATCCTTCTTCACATTTTTTGTTTTCTTCTCCTTCCATTTAAGTGTCTTCTTGCCTTTATTCTTGATTTCAATAGGTTTGGATGATTTCCCAACATCTTAGGTTACATTTTTGCCTCTAGCTTCTAGATGAGTTAACTGGACCGAGACATCATCTAAGTAAGTTGGATTAAACATAAGTATGGTATTCCTCAAATAACTATGAAGACCACCTATGTAATTCAACAATGTCTCTTGTGAATCCAATGATATGCCTAATGTTAAAGCTCTCTTACAGAATTCCTGAGTATAACTTTGAACACTTTGACCTTTTAATTGATGTAGTGTTTGCCAACTCATTATTGCTTGTTGCATATAGGCCAAAGGATAAAATTCATTTTTAATAGCAGAAACAAATTCATTCCAGGTTGAAATGATTTTACCATGCTTTTAGAGATCTGCTTATGTCTTGCCTTCCCACCATACAAGTGTGGTTCCTCCAAGTCGAAGGCTAGCAAGCTAGACCTTCTTCCTTTCTGAAACAACTTTCTGCACCCTGCAATATACTTCATTTGTCTTATCCAATTATCAAGTTTTTTAGCATTAAGTTCTCCATCATAAATTGGCAAATCAAATTTTACATCTAATTTGATCAAAGAGGATTTCTTCTTTTTCTTCTTAGAAGAAGTAGATTTATGAGAAGAAGAGGATGATGATGATGATGATGGTGATGATGATGGAGGAGATGGTGGAGGAAGCATTCCTCCCTTTCCCTTATCTTCTTGATCTTTAGGTGATGAAGTGACTTCATCATTGTTCTTCTTAAACTAGCGATACATCTCTTCCACCATTGCATGTATTGTCATGAAACTATCCAAGAATTGAGATTATGACCCAAGCGGGTTTTCATCTGCCATCCTTCTTTGTGAAAAGACCCTTCCAATCTTTGGATTCACCTCAACAAGTTCACCTTCACCTTGTCCAATCCTCAACCTAGTAAGCATTCAAATCTTCACACAAAATTGTCAAACCCTAAAAACCTTGCTGCTCTAATACCACTTGATCCATTAACGAAAAAGTTATTACAAACTTTATGTGAATTTGCTTATGTTACTTAGTGCAACAGATTGAAAAGATTTCAAATAACATAAACACATAAACACATAAACACATAAACAAGTTGAAAACACATTCAAACACATCAACACAACAAAATTTAATAAAGGAGTTCACCAGACTTTCTCGCTACATCTCCTAGTCCTTTCACTTCCAGTGCCGACCTCTTTATTTTGTCTTCAAATTGCTGTTATAGGTATGAGCTCGAAAACAAAGTCTCAAATAAGGAAATGGACCTCACCACTACATTCAGCTCGAAATTTCGAGTCAAATGAGTATAAATTTGACCATATTTGGCCACTGTGACCTCCGGATGCCCTGGAATGGTCCAAAACCACCTCTGTCCCTACAAAACCACCCTTTGTTTGGAAAAAACCATCTCAGCCTGCATAAAATCACCTCGGTTGGCGCACTGGTGGTATGGTAGGTTCGACATCTGTAATGTTTAAATAAAAATTAGTTCGGCTTTGTTTGAAGCCTAAACTATTGACATATTGGTTAGTGGAGGTATGTGAAGTCGTTTGTATATAAGGTTTTGGAAGGTCGAGGGTTCGAAATCCCTGCCCGACCATTCCACCATTATACATTGGATATGCGATATGATATGTGTTGGTTCTGTTGTTCCGTTGGTTGATATGTGGTTCGTAAGGTATGATATACCATATGTTGTATGAATTTGCAGTGAATGTTGGATATATGCGATAACAATAAATCAAAGGTTCGACGGTCGTGGGGTTGACCCTGACCGTCCGGCCTTTTTTCGGCAAAAATCCCAACATCAAATAAATACAACTTCACCACTTCCATTACCAAGACCCAATGTAGTCCATCTAGTGCGGTCCTTCAGTGAAAACTTAGCCACTCCGGGAGGTTAGGGGTTCGATCCTCCCTGATTCCCAAAATTTTGGAAATAAGGCCACATTGGGAAAAATCTGGGCTGCCATGTGTCAGCACCGGATTGGCTCATATGAACCAATCGCAAAATTCCATGTCACCTCCTCTGCTAACATCATCCAGGACCCATGGCTCATTCACGGGTTGACACGTGTCCCTGTTGGCGTAGGAATTGACCATTGACTTGGTTGACCTTTGACTTTTGAACTTTTGACTTTTGCCCTAAGTTTTCCCAAAAACTTTGACTAGCTATAACTTCTTCATCCTGACTCAGATTTATGTGCCATTCACACCGTTGGAATCATATCGATGAGTACTTCGACTTGATCCCACTTTCATACGCATTTGAAGACTTTGATTTGGAGGAAAAACTGGTTCCATTTTGGATCATTAAACTTCTTTTAGGTCTACTCCATTCGATGTCATGAATTTCATATTTGGGACTTCTTCATAGGGAATCGATCAGTCATCAGTTTCCTTCTCGAATTAGGGTAATCATGTCTTTCTTTCTTTTATCGGAGAGTGATCCATTATACCATATCTGGCTTTCCCTCATACAACTACCTTTTCCACATCATGTATCCTTCAAGATATTCCATCCCACCACATGGGTACCAGTTGTAGATGACATCCACACCTTCCTTTTGGTAGCCCTATATTAGCCCATCCAAATAATATTCAAAAATCAGAAATGAACATAAAATAAAAAAATTACCTTTTTTGATGGCCCTTCATCATGACATCTGCTTGCTGCAACATCAATATCCTACATTCATATTGACACATCTCCAAGATATTCATTTTTCAATGGTCTTCTCTCTTTTTAGACTTTTCAAAGATATTCATATCTTTCCCATGGAAATATCATAGTAAATTGTTCTAGTCATAGGATGTTGATTGCCTTCTCCATAGTTGCATCTTTCACGATATCTTCTTTTCTCTTTATTCACATATTACTTCCCAGGAACTCCCAATCATAGTTCCTTAATTTTTTTCAAACACCTCATATTCCATATTTAATAACCAACAATTTGAATATACAAATAATTAGATCAATTATGCAATTTATAATCAACGCACCTCTATTCAACTAATTAACATAGATTTTTTGAGAAAAATGAGCAAATACAACTTACCTGTAGTGAATATATTCCTTGTAATTTCGGAGTTAAACGTTAGTTGAATCCCGCTAACTGCAACAAAGTTTCGAGGATGACTCTCCACCCAACCGTAGGCTCCGTTACACGTAATCTATCTATAACTGGCCACTCCTATCCCTCAATCAATGTACTGCTGCCAAAGAATTCTTTGTCTCACAACACTTTTCTCCCAATAGAATGGATGAATCTCATTCTCCTCATCATCCATTAAATAGACCAAAAAATGGAAAGGGGTCCGCATGCACACATTCCATGTTTCAACATGTAACTTTTATTTCTTTATTTTAAGTATTACTTAATTGAATATTTCTCTTAGTTTAACTCTTTCTTATTTTATTCCTTTTTACTTTTTGTTAAATTTACTTATTCTTACTATTTGCAAATTTTACTTTTACATATAGTTATTTACAACTCTAATTTATTATTTACTATTTTATTGATCTCTTCATTATTTATTATTTATTTACTATTATTATCTTTTCTTTATTCTTTCTTATTTATTTACTTATGTTTTAATATTATATCACATTATATTATATTATTTATTACTATTTATTATTATTATTATTATGGGCATTACATACTCCCCCTCTTTAAGGAACTTCATCTCGATGTTAAGTTGAATAATTTAACATTTATTTATTCAATTATTTATTACTTCACGTTTTCCATACACCTTCCGTTGAACTAGTATAACCAACACGCATCGAAAGTTTCCACAACGCCTGGGAAATCCCAAGGAATCTCTATCATTTTTCCCACTTTTGGAACTAGGCATAAGCCTCATCGATCTATACCATAGCTTATGACTAGCCCCAAGGCTCGCACCAAGGCTTAGACCTCATCTGCCCCAAGGAAGATAGCTATTTTGAGTACTCAATTACTCTGGGCATCTAACAAGGCTGGTCCACTCCCTCCACACTCACTAAGGTGCACATCCCCAGGCATCGAAGTCTTTACACTCCC
Source organism: Pinus tabuliformis (assembly GCA_031772625.1). Classification (NCBI taxonomy): domain Eukaryota; kingdom Viridiplantae; phylum Streptophyta; class Pinopsida; order Pinales; family Pinaceae; genus Pinus; species Pinus tabuliformis. The sequence continues at coordinate 459,652,393 of CM062819.1, read as the reverse complement.
ACTAGAATTCGACATCTTAATCTAATATCAGACACTTAACCTACAATATCATGCACTTGGCCTCCTCAAGATGGTCCCATAGCCCCTCAAGAGCTATCCATCAAGAGCTATACAAGACAAAGGAACTACTAGCATATGTAGTTTTGATTAAGTTTTTCCCCAACCCATATGGTGTTACGCATTCTCCCTCGTAGGTATGGGATCCCATGAGATCATCAAATAAATCGGCCCTATCGACCCATTTTTGGAGTTCCTATCAGTCACCACACCTCAACATGCAACCAATGCATTAGTTATAATCATAGTATCAAAGAAAATAATCCATATGGCCACTCTTGCATTTTATCCTAATAACATAACATCATTGTTATCAAAACATCCTAAATAGTAAAGAACTGCATGCTCTTGCATGTCGTAAAATATGTATGTGATTACCACATGCTTCAAATCATAAACTACCCTCATAAGTTATAAAATCAACATATTTGCATCAAATATATATCATGAATCACATAATAAATGAACCACATGTCAATATACATCATATCATAATTTGATGATCCATATGCATATCATATCCATCATGAGAATTCAACATAATTATCATGATAAATAAATAAATAATAATCACCACATATACATCATTAACCCTTCATCAAAACTATACCCATTTACCACATACCATCACATCATGAAACATCATTAATATGAGAATAATCTCAGTACTTAACAAATATAGAATAACAATACGCTTTAAGAATTTTTATCATGAATTAATTTCATTTACTTATATAAACAATGAATACTAAGTACGAATTGAGATTATTCAACATCCTTCTAGGATCTGTGTTATCTCATCTGTACTTATAGCGTCATGTTTTCATCGAGGTACCAATCACTTTTCAATAATCATTTCTTTCTCTTTCTCTTTCTATTTGGATGTTTATCAATTTACACCATAGGTATACTCATCTAAGTACATCGTTAAATTTCAAATGAGCCTCAGCATATTGATCCTTAATCCCTTGTTAGATATTCTTCCTTCCCCAAGGAAATTTTAGTGAAATTATTTTTTAAGATATTACCATTTGTACAAGCATTTAAATCGTGGATATCAAATCAAAATTCCATGAACACTATACATATTTTACTTATCCATTATAGTACCATTCTACTTAATGACACACAAACACTAGGTCATCTTTGTTGAATTTTTTTATTTTGCTTAATCAAATTTCATGAGGGTTTGTTGATCCCTAGTAATTTATCCATTATTGTGTAATTATCATTATACATCCTCAAGAGGCCTACTTATCTCATCAAGTTCTCATGTTAATACCACTTGACCTCACTTCTTTAGTCAATTTGTTCATATTCTTCTTGAAGTATCATTATATAATTTCCAACAACATATGTTCTTATGCTTCATGCTCAATGCTTTCTCATTAATCCACCTAGTTTACTGCCTTTTCCATAAGTTAAATAATTGTTATCCTTGAAACATTTTCCTAGTTTATCGTTTGTTATTTCTCACCAATTACAAGTATTCACAAATTACAATCTTGACCCATTTCAATTTTGTAGGTCATCACTATGACCCTTACCAATCATGTTTTTTAATCCACTCATAAATATACTTAAGGGAGATTTCCACTTGAGATAGACCCCATAATTTAGCCCTAGACATTATTACATTTTCACAGTTCCCTTCACACTTTAATGTTATGCACCTTAAGAACTGTATTAACTTTAATTAGCTAATGCAATCTTAAAATTTTATAATTATGTTATTCAAATTAGCGCCATTCTCAAATGTCACTAATGTTGGACTTCCCAGGAAAACAATACCTTAATTCTAAGGTATTTTCCCAGTTTCTACTCGCAAAATATTCCCAATTTCTATCTTTAGCTTCTTTATTCCTGTCTTTCAAACATTCATGGATTATGTAATCATAGGTTACCATAATTTCTATAACTTTAATGAAATTCATAATTATCATGATAATTATACTTCAGTAACTGTTACCAATGCCTCTTGCAAAATCTTCCATCATATTCTAGGACAATTTATTACTTCTTGCTAATTTCTTACACTTGTTTATGAAACTTCCACTCATTCCCTTAAGTATATATCCAATACTATTATGTATTTATCTCATTATTCGAAGTTGGTCATGGTCACCACGACTATCATTCATTATCAATAATAATAAAGTTGGAAGTTCCTCCCTTGTCATTATTTATTAGATAACTTCATTAAACATATCATTAAGATTAAGGATCAATCTAGAACCCCTCCTTTTTTTTTTCTTTTAATAATTTTTAATATCCTTATCTTGTACTAATATTTGCACTTTTATAAGAAAACATGATAATTGATAAACATTACCTCCTTTCATTTAGATCACTAAATTCTCACTTCCAAATTACATCATTCCAAGTAGGTTATCATAGTAATCACGACCCCATAATTTTATCCTAAATAGGTATTTATTATGGATTGGTCCTCATCTCATTGGGATATAAAAAAACTTAAAACACTTCAACCTTCCAATATTTCGTTAAGTTTCCACAATGCATCACTCTAAAAGGTGTGCCTCTTAAGAAGTGAAAACATAAATATATTAGTGACAATGAAATTCCTATAGTTATTTTTTAATACAACCTCTTTAAGATACACATGACTTACATTAATTTCAAAACAATCAATTTGTACATAATCCACCTTAATTCACTCAAATATGATTTTCCACACCTAGTTTGCACATGTAACTTGGAAAATTTAGCCTATTATTAGTCTTGAATGTTACTTCATATTGGATGACCTCTTCCTAATGTTCATAGTTAGGATTTCATTACCATTATTTCCTTCTTCAAGAGGCTACATCCTTAGAGAAAAGTCAACCAACAAAATACCAATAATCACCATTAATCCAAAATTTTAATCAGTCCATCTTACTTAACCAACTAATCCACATCACTATTACTAGGTTTTCTTTTATTCACTTCTCCTTCAATGTAAGTAATCAAATATGGTCTTAATCCTTGCATCTTTTCTTATTTGATTTCATCTTCTCTTATTTGATTTATTTATTTATTTAATATTCAAATAAATTCTTTATCAATTATTAATTTACACTCAAATTTCTTATTAAATCAAATACCACACTCATAAATATTATAAATAATAATTTTATAAACCTTCATACAATGAAATATTACAACGTACTTCTAATAAATAATACAATAGAATAATAACTTATCAATTCTATGATAATACTTTAGTATTAAATAAATAAATTCAACCTTCATTACCCATTTAAACATAGTACTTTAATAATAATTAAACAAATTCAAGATCTTTTATCCACTTTATTAAATGGATGAAGCCACATCTTATAAATTTCTTCCCAACATTTAAAAATTCTATTCATTTTATACTATATATTAATATATATTCTACATAACACTCATTATTAATATTTAAAGTATTTCAAATTCTAAAAAAACGATGAGGGACTCTTGGAGCTCTACAACCCTAATGACCTTGCGGCCATGAGGTAGGCGACGCAGAACACCTTGAAAACAAGCAGATAGGCATGGAAAGAAGAGGATAGGTGGCTCAAAAATGGCAGAGGAGACTAGGAGGGGAGAGATCCCCTCCTACAGAGATGCAACAATGGGAGAAGGAACAAGCAACATCAAAGTGGAGGCTGAACAAAGGACACCAGGACCAGTCTTGGGAGCACGCTGGCAAGTAGGAAGTAAAGGAAAATGTCTGCCCTGTGCAGCGAAGAAACCAAGGTTTGTTATTCCAACAAACAAACATGAAAGGTACAAAATTTACATGAAATACCATGCAATGATATGCAAGTTCATCGGCGTCTGGCCCTAGAGAAAGAACTGATAAGATGGATCCAACAGAAATGGCAGCCACATGGCCACATCGAAATGAAGCTAGGAGCACGAGGATTCTTGACGGTAATCTTCTCAAACTTGCAAGACAAAGAAAAAGTTTTTGAAAATGGCCCATATTTCCATAACAATGCAGGTTTATTTATGAGGTATTGGGAGGAACGCTATAATCTAGATAAGGAGAAATTCCTAGCAGCACATGTATGGGTTAGACTGTTTGGACTACCTATGGATTTTTGGGACCCAGAGATACTGGAAGGAATAGGGAATACCATAGGAAACTTTGTAAAGATAGTGGAATCAACTAAAAGAGGAAGATATACCTCGTATGCAAGAATATGTGTTTATATGAACATTGCAAACTCTATACCAGGTGTAGTTGAACTAGAATATCACGAGGAGGTCTAGCAGCAGGTGTTGGACTACGAACACATACCTTTTAGATGCAGAAAATGTCATGATTATGGACACATTTTCAAGGAATGCCCCTTAAATGCAGAGGAAGAGGAAAGAAAGACTAAGCAACAGCGAAAAACCACCGAAGACAATGAGTGGTTTCAAGAAATCAAAACAAAGAAATTACCTACCAAGGAAACCCCTAAGGAAGGTAGGAAAGAACAACAAACCAAAGTAAAAGAGACAAACAGGTTCAAAATATCGCAGAAAAAAGAAGAAGATGAAGAAACTCGAGGTATGGACTACCAAGAGGAACCATATCAGGAAGGTAGAATAAATCAGGATGCCAACAGTGACAAGCAGAAAGCTAAAGGAGAAACAGAGAAAAAGGGGAGAAAAGAAAAGGAGGAAAACCAGGAGAATGAAGTAATGGAAATAGACATAAATAAAGGGGAAAATCCAACAATAAAAGAGGAAATTCTAAGAAACCTACTGGATAAGTGGTGAAACCTGGATGAGAGGTTTATCCTAGAAGAGGATAAAAATTTATACAAAGAAATATTCCAAAAATACAAAGAAAAATGGGAGCACAGAACTATAGGGATGAATGAGCAGTTAGGAACACGACATGACAATAACAAAGAACATCGAAGCAAAGGGAAAGGGGGGAAAAACGAGGAAGAAAGAACCTACATGAATCAATTCAAGTAATGGGAGAAATGTTAGTCAATATAGGAAGAATAGTGCCGCTTTCAGCAATCTTCCAACAAACAACCCAACTTCCCCAATGATTATTACATCATGGAATATAAGAGGGCTTAACAGCAAGGGTAAGCAAAGGTACCTGGCAGAGAGGATCAAAAAAGAAAAACTCCAAATTATGCTGCTTGAAGAAACAAAAATAACGGGGGGAAAATGGAGGAAATTCTAAAAAAAATCAAACAGTCTTATGAAAGCATGACATTGGATTCAAAAGGGAGTGTAGGGGGTATTACAATCTTGTGGAATCCAGCAAAAGTCATTGTTGACTTATGGATAGGAATGAAAAGGATTCTCTTAGGGTGATTCAAAATGATAGGACATAAAGAATGGTTCCTTATATCAGTGGTGTATGGGCCTCACATACCGATCGAGAGAGAGGCCTTCCTAACATAGTTACAGCGACTGGGTAACCTACACACAGAAAAAATTTGGGTGATAGAAGGAGATTTTAATATGATCACAACCACAATAGAAAATAAAGGCAAACTGCAACGGGAGGATGTAGATATGGAGAGATTTAGGGAAACCCAAAGAGCCCTACAATTGATTGATATAAACAGTATCAATGGAAAATACACCTAGAATAATAGAAGAGGAGGCAGTAGGCAGATAGCCTCCAGACTGGATATATTCTTAGCAACAAAACACTTTCTTGGGAAAGATATATTCTATGAAGCAACTATCTTACCATGCCAAGGATCAAACCACTGGCCAATACAACTTGAAATCGCTATGAACAATCAAAACTAGCAAAAACCTTTTAGGTTTGAAGTCTTCTGGCTAAGAGACCCAACACTCATAGAAAAGATGGAAAATTGGTGGCAGAGCAGTGAAGAGGAAATACAAGGCAAGAATAAGATGCACATGCTCCAATTGAAACTTAAGGAGTTAAAAAGCAAAATTAACACTTGGAATAAAGAATAATTTGGCAACATACATAAAGACTAGGAACAACTCCAAATAGAAATGAAAAAGATACAACATAAAATAAGAGTATAAGGGAGAACAAAGGAGCTCATGCAAGAAGGAGGGGTGCTAATTAGATTGGAGGAAAGAAGAAAATAGGAGGAAATCCTATGGCAACAAAAGTCAAGGGTACAGTGGTTAAAAGAGGGGGAAAGGAACAAAAAATTCTTCCATAGAGCAATGCAGCAACATAGGCAGTAGAATAGAATTTTCTCCCTAAAAGACAAACAAGGTAACAGGGTGGCCCAGAAAGAGGAAATGGAAAATCTCCTAATTCAGCATTTCAAGGGCACACTGATAGTGCTGCAAAGTAACAGAGAAGAGGATATAGTAAAGATAAGTCAATACATCCCAAAAAAGGTAAGCATGGAACATAACCTGGCTCTCCTAAGGGTAATCACTGAGAAAGAGGTAGAGGAAGTAGTAAAGACAATGGCCAAAAATAAAGCTCATGGCTTGGATGGATTTACAGCAGAGTTCTTTCAAGCAACATGGAGCTTTATGAAAGAAGATATAGTTAGTGCAGTAGAAGAATCAAGATGCAATAAAACAATGCATCCAACATGGAATGCAACCTTTCTGGAATTAATACCAAAGGTAGAATAGGCTGAGGAACCTCATAGCTTCAGACCAATAGCTCTTTTTAATGCACTATATAAAATTATAGATACCATAATGTAAAAAGATTACAACCTCTAGTCCTAGAATTGATAGAAAAAGAACAAATAGGGTTTGTGAAAGGGAGATAGATAGTGGGTGGGATTGTCATCGCTCAAGAGGTGATTCATTACTTAAAGAAGATGGGAAATAAAGGAATGCTGATAAAACTTGACTTAGCAAAAGCCTATGATAAACTCAACCAGAAATATCTTCAAATAATTCTACAAGCCTATGGATTTGACGATAGATGGATAGCATGGATAATGTCAATGATATCCATGCGAAGCATGTCAATCCTTCTCAATGGAACCCCAACAGACACCTTTAAACCATCCCGCGGCCTAAGACAGGGAGATCCACTTTCACCGTTCTTGTTTATTTTAGCAGCGTATGGTTTAGGTAAATTAATCAACAAAAGAGTAAGCAGAGGGGAATTCAAAGGGCTGAGATTATGAGGGGAAGAATTAACCATTACAGATCAACAATTTGTGGATGATGTAATGATGTATAGTCAAGCAAATCTCAAGGAAGCAAAAAAACTAGGGGAAATCCTTACAGAATTCACAAGAGCATCAGGAATAGAGGTAAATAAGGAGAAAACAGAAATATTCTTCTTCAACACACCAAGGGTGGGCCAAGCCTTCCTAGCAAGAACAATGGGGTTCAAAATTGGGTAGTTTCCAACTAAATACCTAGGAGTACAACTGAGTGATCAACATAACAAAATTGTGAATTGGAAAGGATTGCTAGGGAAAATTAAAAAAAGAATGGACAATTGGACATTTAGAACGATCAACACTCTGAGCCATCTTATACTATTGAAATCTGTCCTTCAAGCTATGCCAATATATTAGATGGCTAGTCAAGCGATACCTAAAACCATATGCCAGAAAATGGTGCAAATATTCAAAAAATTTCTCTGGCAAGGGTCAAACAAAACAAAAAAGTGGGCTTTACTTTCATGGACATGGTTAAGAAAATCTGTCATAGAGGGGGGCTTAGGACTAAGAGACCCCTACATATTAAACCAAGTCATGGGGGCAAAATTATGGTGGAGATGGGTTCAAGGAGTGGACGACCTATGGAAACTGCTATGGGAAAAGAAATATGAGATAGCAAGGGCTCCAGAGGGAAAACTTCGAACACTATTAGAAAGGAAAGGCTCAATCATTTGGAACTTGGCAAGCCTGAACATAGCCTTGATAAGAGACCATAGTTTTTGGGAAATCCGAGAGGGGGACAAAGCTGACTTTTGGCAGGAGGCGTGGCAATAGAGAGGAATTCTGAATCAGGAACCTTAGCTCCAAGAAATCCAATAGTACACAACCCAAATAGTGGAAGATGCTGTAAGAAACTATTGGGTAGTGGAATAGAATAGTTACTGGAGAAAATGGAAGATGAAGAGCGATTGGCCCGAAGCACCCGAAACTGATCATAAAAAAAAATTAGCAACTAGGAAAATTGAAATTAAAGAAGGATCATATATAATAAGATGGGGTAAATGCATAAAAGGCATGTTTACTATCTCAGAAGGTTACCATATAAAGACAGGAGGAGTTGGAAACTCAGACATAAAATAGTGGAAAATAATATGGAAGTTAAAACTTGGCCAAAAGTGGCATTTTTTACCTGGACAGTGCTGCATGGGCGCACCTTAACTTGGGACCAATTGAGAAGGAAAGGGATGTATGGGCCCTCGCGATGAGCATTTTTCCAAAACCAAGAAGAAACCATGGAGCACGTTGCAAACTCCTGCAGTGTAAGTAACAACCTGTGGCAAAACCACCACCAATTATTCGAGATTACTGATAGGAACATAGGGAGAATAAAAACAAAAATAGAAACATGGAGTAGCAAGCCATACTGCAACACAATCTTGAACCATGCCTGGAATCTGTCAATTAGGTTTCTCCTGTGGAACCTTTGGAAGGTACGAAACAGGGCAATATGCAGCAAAGATAAAAAAGATAAAGGGGAAATATGGAACCAAACCATGAAAAACATAAGAGAAACAGTAATTCTAGAAAACTGGGAAGAGGATGACTGGAAGTCGGAAGGAACAAAGACCCGCATTATGAACCGATTGAAAATCAAAGTAAAAAACACAAACAAGATAGGGAAGGAACATGATGCAGGCAAGGCAAGAGCCAAAGAAGGATATAGGAACAAACCATAGGGGTTCATCAAGCTAAACTTTGATGGTGCGGCAAAAGGAAACCTAGGGGAGGCTATCATAGGAGAGATATTCAGAGATGAGGAAGGGTAGATGAAATGGGCCTATGCAATGGACTGCGACATCACCATGAACAATGAAGCAAAATACCATGCGCTAAACAGGGGACTAGAGATAGCGATAAGGGAAGGGTACCAAAGTCTGCAAATAGAAGGCGACTCAATGTTGGTAATAGAAACAATGAAACAACTACAACAGGGAACAACAGCTGAAAAGCTGAGCAAAAGATAGAGGATGGCTTGGGTAATAACAGAATTACAACATCAACTACAGAAGATTGCATACACCATACCATCCCATGTGAAAAGGAGAGGAAATGCCTCGGTGGACCTCCTTGCGAACTGGGGATGCCGAAATAGAGAGCAACAGTTAGACGCGGGAGGGGAAGAGCTTAATCAAAAAGAGGAAATGAAACAAATGATACAGGAAGTCGAAGAAGATAGGCGGCACAACAAGCATCTAGAGAATTCGGCTGATGTGGATGGGAGGGAAGAAGGACAAGGGTAGGTGCAGGCAGGACAGAATAGATCAACCATGGAACAACAAAGGATGGATGAAAGGACAAAGATGAATTGGATGATGGAGGGGGGCAGAGAAAGGATAGACCCGAGGAGAGTGGGGGCAGAAATGGAAAGGTGTGGAAGAAGGGAGGGCAGGACATCAAGACTGAGAAGGGGCAGCAAGTTGATGCCAAATGGTAGTGCAAAGTCAGCAAACGGACGGTAAGAATAGTTGGGAGAGGAAAGAAATAAATGAAGAATGGAGGACAAGACAGATGGGTAGCATCCTAAGGAAAGTGGGAAGGAAGGTGGGTGAAGGAAGGAAGGAAGAGCGGATAGCTGGTGGTAGAATTACGACAAGAGAATGATAAAGGGATAGAGTCAGAGGGAAACCATGCATTTTTCATGTGGACAACGAAAGAAGGAAGGTGGTGAGAGAGAATGCATAGACAACAAACGAGAGTTATAGAAGATAGAATAGGGCAACAAGGTAGATGGATATGTAAAATCTCCCACTCCATCCTTCGAAAAAATATTTAGTTTGAATTATAGAGTAGGCCTGAAGACAGATAGGGATGATCATCAGAAACTCAGCAGCAAGTATAGAGATAAGGGAGTTCGGGACAGGGAAGAATCCTTGGGGGCTATGGCCAGGAAGAGTGAGCATAAGAGTAATGTGAGGGAGATAAAGGACATGGAGGACCCAACCATCCATAACCCATGTATCCGAATTGAAGAGTTGGGCGATTCTAGGCCAGAGACTTAGCCTGTTGAGTTGAACCCTATCAGGAGGGAAAGGAAAACCTGACAAAAATAAGGCAAGAAGAGGGCGAACCTCATAGGGAGAGGAGAAACTGAAGATAACCAAGATAGGGATACAAGAATTGAGAAAACCAAACCTGGGAAAGGGGCATGCAGGCCAAGTAGAGAAAGGAGTGACCGTGTGAGAAAGGCGGGGCACTCGACCCAGGAAAAGAACTCTAGCATACATAGAACAAGTCAGAGTGATGGGGGTCCTGAAACTAAAAGAATTAGAGAGGCCTCAACACTACATCAAAGAGAAAGAAAATGTATAAGTAGAACCATGATGAGAGGGGGTAGAAATACCCCAATCAAATATATACCCTCAATGGCCAAAAATGACATTTGTGTTTACTATGTGATAGGTCTGATCATCGGTAAGAATGCAACTGCTACTTAGACAGAGCATTCCAAGGATAAGAGAGCCCAGGTGAAGATGAGAAGAAACATGGCACCTAGGCGCAGAAAGAGGAATGTGAAAAAAGAAGAAGGAACGAGCGACATAGGGAAGAAAAAAGGAAGGAAACCAAACAGAGAGTAGATGAAGAGAATAATTGACGCCTACATGGAGGAAAATCCGAAGGAGGTCAGAGACCAAATATGGGGCTAGGAAAGAGATCTGAGAAATAACCTGAGAGGCAGAGACTTCCCTATGGATGAATGGGAAGGAATCCTGCAGGACTCGGGTACGTCAAATGGCCGGCAATCTCTTTTTAACAAGACCATGCAACAATATTGGATAATGAAACACATTGTAGCTCACGCCATGACCCTGGATAATGAAACACATTGTAGCTCACGCCATGACCCTACACTAGGAACATATGGAAGGGGAAGTGCTAAACATGCAGGAAAGAAATAAGGAACCATACCCAGTACGGGGGGAAATTATGAAAGAGTTGGTGACAATTCAGATACAAACATACAGGAATAATCTAGCTTTGGGTTGGATTGAGCAGACACCATCTGAGATAAAATAGAAAATGTTCCAGGGATGAGAGCTTCCAGGCCCAGGGGTGAAGACGCTGAATTTTGGAGGGAAGGTGCTGAGTTCAGAAGAAAAGGAGACAGTGCCGATAGCTTCCTCTGATGAGGATTAGTTTAATTATCTTTAGTATTTGAATTTTTTGTTTGAAATGTGAAAGATAAGAACCTGTGCAATGGCTAGCAAAGACAACATGGTTTTGATGAACTTATTTAGATTTTGGAGTGGATACAATGCTGACCAATGGTCACCTAGTTTCCTTCGGGCAAGTGACTAATCAGAGGATTTGACTATAAATTTTTGTAAAAAGTAAATATAGAGAGTACTACCATGTTTACAAGAAAAAAAATATTTAAACTATTTCTTTTTTATTTATTATATAACTAGATTTACCTTCTAAATAACAAACTCCAAAAAAAAATAGGCACAAAGCTTTATTATCCCTAACCTTATTTAAACTATTTTTCTTTTTTAATTAATTAATTAATTTATTTAGTATAGCAAGAAAATTTTGTTGTTCACCTGATTTGGATTTGCTCCAAAAGCTATTAAAATCTGAATTTGAGCTATTATGCTTTATCTTTATCCCATCCTTGTGATCGATTCAAATGGAGGGAAGAGGGAGAGAGCCTTGGAGGGAGACTAGCAATTTTCATAGATTTCTGATCTTGATTTTTTTTCTTTATACCTTTTCACTACTTATTTGAATTTTCAAGGACTCAAAACCTTGATTTCATTTATTAAAATATAATTTAGATAATACAATTAGAAATTAATGAATATAAAAAATTGACATAACTAAAAAGAAGGTATCACGTTCTACATTAAATAATTGATCCAATTTTCATGAAAATTTTTCCATAGTAAAAAGAAAATCACTATCCTTTTATGGTTCTCTAAACATATTGAATTTAACATGTGTGGCTCAAAAATCATGTATACTTATATATATTTTTTTCAAATCACAAGTACATTTTTTTTAATCGTCTTCGAGTTACTTTTAAAAACCCCATCTATTTCACCCTTTTTTTAATACAAATCTCTCTCTCTCTCTCTCTCTCTCTCTCTCTCTCTCTCTATATATATATATATATATATATATATATATATATATATATATATAAACTTGACCAAACTTGACCAATATATATATCTATATATATATATATATATATATATATATATATATATATATATATATATGTATATATATAGATATATATATATATATCTCTCTCTCTCTCTCTCTCTCTATATATATATATATATATATATATATATATATAGATGATTTTTTTTTTTCTCTGTAAAGATTAATTCTATTAAAAGGAAAGAAAAATATAATTACAAAGAGGCAGAAGCCTCAGTATAGAGCATCTGAGTGCTTTTAGGTCATCAAAACTGTCCCATAATTGGGAAAACCAGTTACAGTGAACAGAAAAGAACCAGACATAGGAGCGGGAATACAATGACAAGACCAAAATGAGGATATGGGATAACCCCTTTTGAAGCAGTCGAGACAAACACCGAGAGACAGAAAAGCTGTACATGTTAGCAATAGAACCACAGACTACCAAGCCACAGAAACATGAACAAAACCACATAACCATGAATAACCGAATCTAACCAGTGAGCAGTAAAAGAACTCTGAGTAGACAAGAGGGGATCCAAGTGGCATTACATGGGTACATCTTGGTCCGGTGGGTCCTCCACGATGGGGCAAGCATTTCCATACCAAATTTCACCATCCCTCGCCACGTCGCCAGCCACGCTACTACCTGGAGGATCCAGCGCAGGACAGGTTCCGCTTGAGCTGCCAGCAATGGCCATCGAAATAGTGGCATCATGAGAGCTACCACCTGGTGGCTGGGTGTTGCCTAGAGTGTCACCCTCCTCATGCTACTTGCCACACCTTTTCGCCTTGCCTTCATCTGTCGGGTTCTGCTCAGAGCCATGGCTGCCTGCAACTCTACGAACGCCCTGAGACTGCTCTGCCAAGGTACGCGCAGGAACATGAGGCTGAGCTTCTTCTTCAGAGAAAATGATGGTGATATTGGCTGTGATGATGGGCCTGTTCACGCTGCTCTGAAATCTAAAATGAGTCAACTGGAAGGCATTATGCGGGAAGGGTCTGCTGGACAGGCCAGGGGGAGGAGAATTAGCTTGAGATGAGGTTGGAGAGGCAAGGAGCGTTGGCTGATCAACAGATTGAGCAACCTGGGAATGTGCGCGACCACCACAACTCCCTCCATGGTGGCTTCTCATGTGATGACATACCATGGCTGAGCAGCGGAGGGGAAGGTCAGTAGAATGGGGCTCTTTTAAGGGAAGCCGAGAATGCTCGGTGAGATCCAGGATAGGGTTTAGAGAGCAAGGCTGGGAATGGGAGAAAGGAAACCCAATACCAAAATCAAGAACCAGCAGGAGCCAACAATAATTTCCTGTAACCGTTCTGCAACAGGGAATTCCTGCATGTAGCGGGCAGAGGCTAGAGGACGGGTGCAAACAGTGGGGGTGAATGTCGAATGCGGCATGTTTAAACCATCAACTGCCTTGTCTCGGTTGAGGTGAGAATTTAAGTCGTTCTGCAGGCGGACCTACTCTCGCCTTAGGTGAGCCATCATCTGCCAAGTCTGGGCTTGTATTATAGTGCTGTCCAGCAGCTGGCAGGGCCGAGCGCCATCACACCTAATTAACTCCATTAATGAGCTCGGGAATCACCCGCATCCGGGTGTATATATATATATGATTATATATATATATATATATATATATATATATATATATATATATATATATATATATATATATACTTGACCAAAATATAAATATCTCTTAGAATGTTATTATATCATCATTACTCTGTTTTTACAAATACATAACTTTTATATTATTAATAATTATGTAGGTCATAACAAATTAACTAGAACTTCTCTTTAAGTTTTGGTTTCTAATTTGAGATATAACTTTAGTTATCTATAATTAATTTGCAATTTAGAATACAAATTTTAATTATTTATAATTAGCTTTTAGTTTAGGTATTTCCAAAATAATTTTTAATTTAAAAATAAATCATAAAGTTTAAGATAACAATTAAATAATTTTTAGTTATTTATGACTAGTTACATATAACTAACTTAAGATATCTTTTAATTTAAATAAATAACAATAATACCATTTACAATACTTTTAGCCAATAACTAATTTTCCGTTTGAATTATAACTTTTAATTATCAATAATTAGTTTTCAATTTGAAATATAATTTTTCTTGTTTTTAAAGTTTTTTCTTCACAAGTAAATCAAAAAGTTTATAATAATAATTAACTTAAAATAAATTTTAATTTAAATAAATAAAATTTTAGTTCAAAAGAAAAGTAATTCACTTTTATATTTAATATGAAAAAAATATTATTTGAGATCAATATCATATGCATATATATTATTAGTTGTGCTCCTTTATTTTTTAAAAAATAAAATAAATTATAATAATGTATTTAGAGTATCCATGGTACTATAGTGTAGAGTATGTATATAAGTACAAACATTTAAAAAGTTATCTACTTTCATAAAACCAATGATATTTATTTAATTCTTTTCATAATAATTATTGTAAAAAAATGATATTTATTTAATAATTTTCATAATAAATACTGTAAAATAATGATATTTATTTAATAATTTATACAATAATTATTGTAGAAAAAGATATAAAATGTATTTATTTCTTAAATTTATTTTTATTAAACTTCTCCCCGTCATCACAAGCAAAATTATTGATGAATTTAATTAAGTATTTTCTCAAACTTTTACCTTGAGGTCACATAGAATCGAACCCGCTCTCATACCATATGTAACAGCGCACAATTTAAATATACAACTGATTATATCAATTATGCGATTTATAATCAACACACCTCCATTCAACTAATTAACATAGAAATTTTGAGAAATATCAACAAAGACAACTTACCTGTAGTGATGATATTCCTTGTAATTTCAAAGTTGAATGTTATTTGAATCCTACTAACCACAACAAAGTTTTGCAGATGACTCTCCACTCAATCATAGGCTCAACTGCACAAATTCTGTCTACAACTGGCCACCCAATGTACTACTATCAGGGTATTCTTTGTCTCACAACACTTTTCTCCCAAGAGAATTAATGAAGGAATGAATTAATCTCATTCTCTTCATCATCCATTAAATAGACCAAAAATTGGAAAGGGGTCTACATGCACACATTCCATGTATCAAAATGCAACTTTTATTTCTTTTATTTTAAGTTTTACTTAATTTAATATTCCTTTTAATTTAACTCTTTCGTATTTTATTCCTTTTTACTTTTTGTTAACTTTACTTATTCTTACTATTTTTGTAGTTTACTTTTACATATAGTTATTTAGAACTCTAGTTTATTATTTACTATTTATTTACTATTATTATATTTTCTTTATTATTTATTATTTATTTACATATATTTACATATTATATTATATTATATTAGATTATATTATTACTACTATTATTATTATTAGGGGAATTACACAATATGAGGACATATTATGTTGATTTCATCTAGTTAATATGTGACCCATGCCTTTATGAATCCTTTTAATGAAAGAGATCATTTTCCCTTTATCGTGCTTGTGAGGTAGAGTATGCATCCTTACTATTTTCAATTATATAATGACATGAATTGACTCATTGAACATATGAATACATGCCTCTTTTCTTATTTGGTCATCTAGGCTTCCTTTAGCAACTTCCTATCCTTGATTTAGAGTGCTTCAATCATCTTTGACTTGTTGCATTTCTTTTTCATCATACCATCATTATTCTAAACAATTAATCCCATCCCAAGTGGAATTCTTAGAGATGCATCTTTCAAGAGATGAACCTTCTAATGAATATTTTAGCAGAGGATCTGATTATCCTCATCTTGTAGATGCTCCTTCCCAATGATGTATGATGAGCTTCATACTATATGCTTCTCATTTTACCCATAAGTGCTCCTTATGATTCTAATAAGGTTACCAAGAGCTACTTCTTTCTAATGATGACTGTCATAGAATCTTACTTTAGATATCTTTCAAGCTTCTTAGGATGATGTGTCTAGCTCTTGCTTTAGTCGTATGCTCCTATGATGCCATCTCCTAAAATGACGCATCTTATCATGCTTCTGATGATTCCTACCATGATAGCCATATTTTAAAAAAATTGAAAAGAACTAGGTGGAGAAGACTTATCTTAATCATAGTAGATATCTTTTATTTCTTCCTTATTGGATCTCTTCTTTTCAGCTTCTTCCACTTCTTTAGTGACATGGGATTTTTCTCTTCCTCTTTTACTATTTTCCTTCTTGAGTTTGAGAAAATATCTCTTGTAGTGCCCATATTCTTGACATCCATAACATTGAACATTTTCCATATTCTTCTTCCTTTTCCGAGGACCAAATTTCCCAAACTTTCCTTTCCACTTTGCCATGGCAACATATGCTTGAGTTTTCTTGTTAGATCCTACATCATTTTTTCTCTTCAACCTGGTTTCTTCAATTTTTCATAGTTACCATAGATCATTAAATGGAGTAGTTTCCTTCTTCCCATAAATTCTTGACATAAAATTAACCCATTCCTCTGGTAGTGCACTAATCACTATAGTATTCATTTTCTTGTCTAACATTATCTCTCCAAACTTCTATAGTTGGTACCTTATTTCATACATCCTCATAAAGTATGAGGATATTCCTTCTTATTTTGATATCTTCATCTTGTAGAGTTCTTGTCTTAATGATATCACTTCTCCTATAGTGCTTAAGGAGAACAATTCTACAATTTTGTCATATATTTATTTTGATATTTCTAATTTTGATACATAGGGAAAGAGGGGATCCTTAAACGATTCTATGAGAATCCTTTGAGACCTTACTTATCATTTCATGAATTTTGCATGAGCTTGATCTTATTCCTTTGGAGGTTTATTGATTGTGCCATTAACATGTTCCATAACTTCATTTTATATGAGGTTCCAGTCTGTCCTTTTCTTCCATGCAAGAAAGTTTGAAGCCCCAGCCAACTTGTTTCTCTCCTTGCAAAAATACATTTTGATAGATTTTGATGTGGTCATAAAAGATACTTACTTGAGAAGACACTTTTTGATGACAATATCTTCAATCCGCTTTCTTCTTGATTTTGATGATGATTACAACGCCCTTGCTTTCCTTGGATGAGTGAAATTCTTCGCTTTGTATCCTTTCCTTGAGTAGAGATAGGGAATTTTAGGTCTCCTTCTTTGTGGTGATGATCGAGCGAGGATCCCAATAATGTTCCAAGTGTATATGCCTTCTTTGAACAAACTAGGGTTTTTAATTCCTTCAAGATGATGATGTGATCCTTGTCCTCGAAATGTCTTAAAGATGAGAGGATCTTCTTGATGATTTGATGCCCTTGATAATATTCTTAGAAATTTGGTCCTTGAATGTCCTTCTTAAGCTTCCCTTCCTTGGCTTGTCACCTTAGCTCTGTTTTCATGTGAAGAAATCTAGGGTAGTCTGATTAGGTGATTTCTCTTGCTTTATAGCTATTTGTGATGTGATTTTACTTATTTATATTAGCTTGTTATTTTCACCTAATTATTATTACATTTTTCTTCATCAAACAAATACCAAATCGTAAAAAACAATGAGACAAAGAACACAAGATATAGGCGGTCAACCATGTTCAAAACCTCTCCAATATTGAGAGGAAAATCCACAAAATTATAGACCCTTCAATTGACAAATTCTAATACCTAGACCCTTGAACAACAACCCCTCCAAGATCAAGTTAATCCTTGCTTCAATTCAAAGTCAATTTCATCTTTGATATTGCTTCAATCTTTACTTTGTCCTTAACCATGGTCCCTGCGATTCTAGTCTGAAACTTTCAGAGATCCTTCCTGCAATTCTCGGCCCCCTACAATTGACTTTTATTTTCATACATGTGACAAGATTAGTGCTCTTCTAACCCTCTTTCTCCTTCGCTAGACTTGGGCTAGTTTCTTAATGAATCAACCTATATGATAGATCAATTCCTTGCCTTGATTCAGGCTTCTTGTGCTGACTAGATTTTTGATTTGTAACAGAAGAATATGCCCTATCTTCCTTGCACATGTGGAGAGAAAATAACCCAAAACATTAGGGTAATTTTGAGGTCTAAAATGGGACTCTTAAGAAAAATGTACAACCAAAATAATTTTTTTAAGAACCAATAGGATTCAAGATGATGATGTCAACCGTGGGGGATGATTCACAATTTTTGGAGTAGAAAAGTAAGAAGATTAAAAAATAATAAAATAATAAAACTACTTTTTCAACTTATCCCCCTAAGATTTTACTCAAATTTCGAGTGGGAGTGCTAGTTGGATGCAAAATTTAATTCCTCATCCAAGGAGTACCCATGTTGCATACTTTTGATGGACCATGCTACATGAAAAAAACATGATTGCAATCATGTTTTTCATTTATTTCTAATTTTTCATGTAGTACAGTGTATCGAAAGTATGTAAAATGGGTACTCCTTGGATGAGGAATCAAATTCTGCATCCAATGAGCATTGCCACTCGAAATTTGAGTAAACCCATAGGGAGATAAGTTGAAAATACGAGTTGAAAAATCAGTTTTTTTCTTTTTTCTCTTTAAAATTTGATGATGCAATCTTATCTTATTTTATTATTTCTACTGTTATTTTACAATTTCCTTAGGAGGCCCATTTTATACCTAAAAAATCCCCTAATTGATAATTCATAAATTCGTCCTTATTTAGGGATTCTCTGAATCCTAATGTATTTAGATTGTTATTCAAGTTACCAAAACCGAACATGCGTTTAGAATTATCCATTCCTGATAGTTTCTTGGAGGCAAAAGGGCATGTAATTGATATCTTGTGGGAATTCATTTCTACAAGTTTTGATATTCCTTTTGATCTTTCTCTTATAGATATTTCTTTGTTTAGGAAACCATTTAGGGATTTCTGTTGTTTGTTTTCCCATGTAACAAGGCTAAAATGTACATCACATGTTCCAAAATGCATTTTCTATGTGCTTTATGAGACATACACAAATAATTGTATGTTCGATTGGGCTTGTGTCATTTCGAATGAATTAGATTTTTAGTTACATAGATTACCCAAGAACAATGGGTTCTTTATGATGTCATATCTGATAACCCTTCTTGTGTCAAGGCATGTGTTTGACGAGTTGCCCTATAATCCTATATTCAAGTTTCCCAAGGAACCAATGCAATTTTGGTATCCTATATTGTGGAAGCATGAAGCTTCTTTAAAAATTTTCTTAATTCAGGATGTGTTTGTGAGACAAGTGTATAGCATGGTAACTGGACAAGAGCCTCCTCAAATATCTGCAGAGGCTGAGGCTTTCTTACTTCACAAGGGGGAATTTAAGGAAAGAGAAATTAATATAGTTATACAAATTTATGGTTTTTCTTTTTCCAATATTTATTATAGATAGGATTTTTTGTTGTTGTTGAAGTTTTCAAGCAATATCATTGTTGACTATCTATATTTGAACAAAAAAGGAGAGACAATTTATTTATTTTCCATTTATTGTTAGAAAAGTGACTATGAAGAATACAGATCATGCTCTCATTGTTGCAAAGTCTTTAGATGATTTCAACTTAAGTAAAGATGAAGCTATTAAAGGCTTTGATAAAGGAAGAATTTTGACGGACCGCCTTGAGTCTATGAGAAATGAGAACTTGTTTCCAAGAGCTAGAGAGTAGAGCGTGCAAAGTCACATTATTGATTAAAAAACCCTAGTATATTTTGGACAAGTTTCTAGAAAAGAGATCATCGTGATGGGAGAAATACCTATGAAAAGAGGCACAAACTATATAGGGCACTCTCAATCTTGCATACGCAGTACTGATGCAACTTCATCTACTAGAAAAAAAAGAAAAATGAAGTACTTGAAGCAAAAACTGGTCATCGATAGGCTATCAAGTGGTGGGGTTGATGAAGGGAATCCTCATAGAGTAACTCTAGAAGGAAAGAGTATTGTTAAATCATTTAAATTGAAGAGTGCATCTGAAGAAAAGTATTGAAGAAATGACGGACATGGAATTTGATAGTGTTGTACTACCTAATTGGGTTAGTGCTTCTTTACAATAAAATCAGAGAATAATGGTGGAAAGTGTTTAAAAGTATATTAGTTTTGATGAGCGTTTGTCACATTGCAGGATGAAAATTATGATAGAGGTGGTAAGAGGTTGAAGATTGAAAAAATACAACTTTCCAATAGAAAGGTTGTTGATTGGAAAAAAATGAATGTTGAAATGTCTTTAGTTGCAATTCATGGGTTGATGAAATTGCATCAAGTGGGTGGTGAAACGCTCGTGGATTCTGTTGGTCGAAGAAAAGCAGAAAATCAAAAGATAAAGGAAAAATAACAGAGGTATAAAATGATCTGAGAGTGGGTCCTTTGTTAAAGAATCCATTGGCGATACTTGATGGATCTAATAGGTTTGAGAAACATGTCAATCTATTGAGTGCAGTGAAATCACATATCATTAATAATATATACGAAAAATTACAGATGATTGAATCTGCATGGAAAATTGGTTTTGATCTTCAACATTTAAAGCAAAGAATGAGGTCTTTTGTCGAATTGGTCAAAAGTGAGCTAGAGGGAGACAAGGAATTCATGGACTATGACCTATTAACTTTTGATCATAATCTTGATTCATTGTTTGAACTAGAAAGAGATAAATAAGAATTGGTTGATGCTGATCGGATGAGGTAGATCAAGGCTACATGGTTTGGGAAAATCTAAACATTGGAGGAGATTATATTTGAGTGTGGAAACATAGAAAATTGAAGAGAAGATGCATATGTCAAGGTGAGAGAGATAATTTAGAGTTTAAACAGTTCGTTTATTACATATGAATCTGGATGAATTGCAAAGGAAACGATGATGGTTGATTAAGAGAAGTTAAAATAATTGCAAGAAACAAAGTTTGATAATATAGCTTATTTTAGTGCAGAGGAAACTAGAAAATGGATAATTACTTTTGTTGTTTTTAACGAAGAGTACTCTGCCTCAATTTTGAAATTGCAACAAGAAGAAAAATAAATTGAAGAGATATTTAATGAACGTATTAACCAGGGAATTACCATTGCTTCGATGAAAGAATTCATCAAAGCAAAAGTGAAGGAATTCGTTGCAGGAAGCCTAATTGCAAGAGATATGTGAGAGCTGAAGAATATTGGAATCTACTTTTCCATCTTGTAAGTGTTTTAATGCATTGGAACATTGGTTTTTTCTATCAAATAATTTTACTAATTAGATCTTATGTATGGGCTATGACGGAATATTCTAATTCCTGAATGTAATTCATTATTATCTATTGTAGATGACTTTGGAGACTTCAGTTGATGAGATTACAATAAAACATGTATTCGGGATACCTTGCAATTGAAATATTGACATTTTCATAAGTGCTTTATCAAACAAAGTCTATTTCCTAGACCATGGCTTTGTGATCATAACTTATTTGAATTCTGATTATTGCCTTTTCTATGTTTGCTAATTATGTAAACAATTGTGAGATAACATTTGACATGAGATGTTGTATGGACCTGAGTCCTCAAACATTATACATAAAACAATAATTGAACATTTGTTTACCAGTATTTGCTTTGTACTTTTATATATTATCTAGTGTTTTGTAATGAATAATAATTAAAATTCATTTATGTTTACTCTGTTCTAATACTCAAACATTTTACCAGTTATTTCAGTATTTCTTAGATTATGTTTTATATGTGAAGTTGTATCTATTACATCTGTTGTCACTAGCATTTGAGTATTAGTACAATTCACTATGTTGATAACTATTGAGGGTTGTTGGGCTAGAAAGCGTTACTATTCCTTTGCAGAAATATTTATTTATGAATGCATGCATAAAAGTGAAAATGGAACACATCAATGTTTCATTATACACAACTTTAATTCTACCATAATTAGGATAAGAATTTCAATAATGCAGGGGAAACTACTTGGTGTGAAAGGTTTGCATAGTAACATATGATCATAATAATTATACATTGAACTATGAGATTTGGTTTTCCAAAGCATTGTGAAAATATTGCATATCTTCACTTTGCAATGGTTAATTGTAAACCAATTTCTGTAACTGATTTTCTTATAGACATATACATTTTTTTTTCTTAAAGAAAATAAGATCTACTGAACATAGAAACTTGTTTTATTGTGGGAATCTTTTTGTTATGCGAAACCAATATTAAAACTTATGTTGCAAATCATAAAATTTACAATAGTCAATTGTAAATGAGTATTTGTTAAACGTTACAATATACAGAACTAGCTGTGTGATAGTGGTTGTGTATGCATGGAGGCTTTGCAAGGAAAAAGTACATCTACAAAATTAAGTATTTATATAACTCATACTATATATAGAAACTTGTTACACTGTGAGCTTTATTAATTAAATGGCATTATTTTATAATAAATTTTATCAACTGCAAAAAAACAATAAATAATAATAATAATGTTATAGCTGAAGTTTTTCTAAAAATATTAATCAATGCGGGATGCATATAATACATATGGAAAAGAGGCATTATTGAAAAATTGGGTTATGTAGAGTGGAAGAAAGAAGAAGAACAAGAAACACAAAAAAAATTCTTTCATTGTGCAGAGTGCAATTTCGCCATTTTCGTAGACATTATGATGACATTAACAGTTCAGTACCCATTTGCCGAAATGGACAGATCGACAAGTAATCGGAAATGTAAATTCTATTACCTATGCAATGACATGTATATAGTAGTGGTTGTGATTGATGAAAACCTGTAAACTAGCATTAGAAACGATTCACATTTATTTTTTTCGTACATGGAGTAACTGATTTCTGAATTTTGAGATTTGTTTTTAAACTATTTGTGCTATTTCTCAACAAAATCTACTTTGTTGTTTTCAAATTGCTATTTATTTTGTAAAACACATTTCACATGCGGAATTGTAAGATGTATCAGAAATGGAAAAAGGTAGAGAATTTAGCACTAGCAACAATTACTCTGGTAGTGAAAAATCCTGCAGCTTAACAATTATAATCTGATTTCCAAAAAAAATGTGTTTGGTTTTCTAAAAATCGTGTCATAATTTCTACTGTTTTCTGGCCATAATTGTGGTGGGTTTAGATTATGTGATTTATTTATGTTATTTGTTGTAAATGTAACTTTTTCTATACTGAGTTGCTATATATTGGAAATGTCTTGTAGAAGGGATTTCACATACATAGTAGTAACAAGTGGTGCTTGTTTAGCATATTTTTGATTTATAACTATAGTGCATTGAAAGCATTGTTGGTTTAAAAAACAATTCAAAATTTTCTTCAGAAATGGCTTCAAGGGGAAGGAAATAAGGTATTTGCGTTGATACTATTAACTCACTTGCATTTAATTGATAACAACTTTTAGTGATTGACTACGTATGAGTGATATGTGAATCCATCTATGAAGGATAAGAAAAATGATAAGATTTGGTCTACCAGCATAGTGAATGTTGCATGTGTTCCAGAGGTATTTGAATTCAGTGAAATAGTTTATTTATGCACATATAAGTTTGATATGGAAATAAAAACAATTAGACTATTAGCTAAAGATACTGGTATTTCTTTGAGTTCAAAGACATTTAGGTAGATATTGAAGCTACCAGTTCTGAATATGCAGTTAGATTTGTCAAATGCAAATAGTTTTCTAGTATCACATGAAAATAGCTTGAAAATCTTACAGGAGTTCACTTTGCTATATTCTAAGGTTCCTTCTGATATTTCCTCTCTAGATATCACTTTATTTAGAGGGATTTTCAAAGCATTTTGTTGGTTGTATGGATATTTAATGGGCCTAGAAACTATTGCCACTATGCCAGGTTCCATTCTCTATACTCTTTATTACTCATATAAAAAAATTATGTATTCGAATGGGCTAATCTTATTTCAAAGGAACTGTTTTTAGTTAGTAAAATTGTAGAAAAGAAATAGGTTTTTCATGATCGTGTATCTAATAACGACCCTTGTTTAGAGTCACACTTTTGATGAGTTTCCACATAATCCTAATTTTAGTGTTGACAAAGAACCGATGTAGTTCTGCTATCCTATATTGTGAAAGCAACAAGCTATTTCAATTTTTTTATTATCTAACTCAAGATATTTTTGTAAAACAACTTATTTTCATGATAACTAGACAACAACCCCATTGAATATTTTGCAAAGCATAAGTTTTCCTTTGGGGGAAAGGGATACATGAAGAAAGAGAAAATAATACGATTATTCAAGTTTATGGTTTTTGAGGTAAACCATTATTTCTTCCAAAAGTTGTTATGGATAGATATTTTGTTGCTGAAGTTTGCAAATAATATTATGTTTGGTAGGTTAAATTTTAACAAAAAAAGAAGAACAAATTTATTTATTTTCCATTTACTATTGGTTGAGTAACCATGAAGAATGGAAGTCAAGTTGTAGAATTTTCGAGGCCTTTTCATTTTTTTTAACTTAAAAAAAATCTAAAAGTTCGTGAGATGTTGATCCAAAAGGTCTATTTGTGGGACATATAGGTATGATCAAATGCAAGAGATTGTTGACAAAAGTTGCAAGTGAAAGTGAAAAGAGTCACAGTACTCCAAGCGATAATGAAGAAGGAGTAATGAATATTACAGAAATTGTTGAATAAGTAAGACATATTAGAAATGAAACAAGGTGTAAAAAAAGAAGTGAAAAAGGTACACAATCTTCTGTTTGCGTATTCAAAATTTCTTTGTCTTTGTCTTTAAGTGAAAGAAAATGAAAAGATACCGAAGCTGCATAGCTGATTCATGGTCAACTATTAGTTATTAGAGATGATAAGAAGCCTCAATTGGAAAAATGAAAAATTACTCTACAAATAGAAGAAATCAAGAAGTTATTAATGAGGAGATTGAAACTCCACTACCTCATTTGGTCAGCAGTTCTTTGAATGAAAAGAATAAAATAAAAAAGTAAATTGATAAAGAATCTTCTATTTTTGATGATTAGTTTGTCGTTTTTCAAGATGCAAATTATACCAGAGAGAGTAAAATATTGAAAATTGGAAAAGTAAGGATGCATGGTAAAAACGTCATTTGTACAATAGAAACGAATCTTCATATGTTTAGATTTGCAATCAAAAACGTTTGACATTTCATGAAGCTACCAAGAATTCACTTGTAGTGTTTATTGAGGAATGGAACATAGAGAACCTGATACTGAAAGAAACAATAGAGATGTTGTAAAATGATTTAAATTTGGGTCCTTTGTGTTGGAAATAATACTGAGAGGGGGGGTGAATCAGTATTATCAAGTCAAATGTTCCTTTTTCAAAATCAAATGATATACGCTACTTCAGTTACTTAAACCCGCATATATATGCAACTATGCAGAAGAAAACCCGCGTATATAATGCAAACTTTTAAATTTACTTTATCTTTCTGATGTTGATTGTTAGTCTGTGATTCAGAAGCAAATAACCAGTAACCAGAAACAGTAAAACAGAGCAGAAAGAAAATAGCACACAAGAACACAAGATATAAGGTGGAAACCCAATGTGGGTGAAAACCACCTGCTGCAATTCGTCTCTGTCTTCTCTTTAATTAGAAACTTCTTTTTACAATTGTACTGGTGCAGTCCTTTACCACTACACAGGCTGCAACCTGCAAAGAGCTACAACCCTCTCTCATTTTCCAGCTTCTCCTGGAAGGGAGCTACAACCCCCTTAGCTCTTGCACTAGCCAAGATACTAGTACGTAGGTGCTGGCCTACAGAAGGCTACAACCTTCTCTTTCTTTCAGGGACCATGTTTCATAAATTTTCAGACTGGATCCACAAATAACATCAATCAAACATCAATAATTTCTGCATCAACTAATCACCTTTTCACCAATCAAAACTGAATCAACATAAACACTTCTCTGACGACTATACCCAGATCATAGCAACAGTACCACACACCTAATCTGAACCCAGAACACTGCAGCAATAAACAGAAGCAACAAGATCATAACTCAAAATATATACGCTACTTTAATAGCCTGAAACCTGTGTGCATACGCTTCTGCGTATGGAACAACCTGCGTATACGCTGTTTTCCTTCACTGAACCTGCGTATATACGCTCCTTAGCTGAACTGAACCTACGTACAGATCTACAAAAGATAATTCACTCTTTCAAATATTCAGGCACTGATTAACCCAGATTATCAGATTTATTAATAACGCATGCGCCATATATAACATATCAAAATCATGCAAAGATATTATCATTCAAGCCAAGAGATTATGACCCATCAATAGAACTTATCCTTCTTTTCGCTAAGGTTCCTCCTTCATTTAGATCCAGATCTGCTCCACAACGCTAATCACCAATAATTTATCAGATATTCAATAATAATTCAGATGATCCTTTGCCAAATGATCTGCTTCCTCTTTTATAGTCTTAGGCATTCCACAATACCACGGTCCAAAACCATAATAAACCAATACCACGGACCCAATACTTGGGATCAACACGTCTGATGAGGTACCATGGTCCAAAACCATAGGTTCAAATACCGAGGACTAACTACCACGGACCAAAGGTAAGTTCTCCAACATATACACGCTTTTCCTTGCATGAAAGTGCGTGTATATGTACATGCACCTTTGAAATGTCTAACCCGCGTGTATACGCGTCTTCGCCTAGATGAAACTGCGTATATGTCTTTTCCTTCATTCTGAAAGCCTAAACTGAGATTTGTTACCAAAGAGAGTTGCCATCAAGGACAACACCTGTGCCATAGCTCCAAAATTGTGTCATAATGCCAATAATCTCCCCCTTTGGACTTGATGGCAACCCAACATCCTCAAAGTCATTCTCCCCCTTTGTCATCAAGGGCAAAGGGTTGTGCTCCCCCTGAGTACATGCTGAAATTTCTACCCTGCTGTGCTGACCATGCTCCCCCTGATAAGATCTGCAAAAGATGTTCTTCAAGAAGAACCATGACTTATACATTATAAAAGACCTTCTTATCACAAAAAGACTCAATACATACATCCATCACCCAACCAAGTGGGGATACATCAGAAAATTACATATGACAACCAAATTCAGTACATGTTCATCCCAGGCATAATGGGGAAACCAAGATAGGCCGTTACATGACCTTGACACCATAAAAGAGATACCACAAAAGAGATACTTGACATAGAGACAAAATATCTAGAACAAGACTTATGAAAGTCACTAATAACTGATAGCAGCAGCATCTGTCAATCATAATTCAGATCAGAACCAAGATTTCCTTCTGTTCTCCCTCTGCCTCTGCTCCACCTAAAACAAACAACAACTGTGAACTAGAACCAAAAGCTTCTAAGATAATGCCAAGAATGCATTATTAGAAGATTATCTGATCCCCCTGAACCTGTGCCAGATGGTCTCTATCAGGCCCATATCAGACTCTCTTCAACCAGAGTCTGTCCTTGCTAATTTTCTTTAGAACTCCATATACGCGACTGCACCTGCATAAATCGGCGTATGTACGCGGATCTTCTTTATTCAACTCGCGTACACCCATTTTTCTCAGACACGATTTAACAGCAAGATGATGCATCAACTACTCCCAGTTTCTGTCTGAGGTATTCAAATGTCTCCTTGGGCAGTGGTTTGGTGAGAATATCAGCAACTTGTTCCTTAGAAGGAACATACTCCAATTTGACCTTTTTTTCCAACACTTGTTCCCGGAGAAAGTGATACTTGATCGGTATGTGCTTGGTCTTTGAATGCATGACTGGGTTCTTTGAAATGCTGATTGCACTTGTATTATCACATAATATGGAGATAGGTGGTTTACAAGTGATTTGAAAATCCTGCAAGGTCTGCATCATCCAAAGAAGCTGCGTGCAGCAAGATGCAGTAGCCACATATTCCGCTTGAGCTGTAGATAAAGCAATCGAACTCTGTTTCTTACTGAACCAAGATACTAATCTGGAACCCATAAAGAATGCACCACCACTTGTGCTCTTCCTGTCATCCACACTTCCAGCCCAATCTACATCTGTATAAGCATGAAGAGTGAGATATGTATCTCTAGGATACCATAAGTCATAGTTTTGAGTTCCTTGAAGATACTTGAAAATTCTCTTCACTGCGTGAAGATGAGTTTCCTTTGGATTTTCCTGAAATATTCCAACTATTCCTAGTGCATGCATGATGTCTGGTCGGGTACCTGTTAAATAGAGTAGACTTCCAATCATAGATCTATAGGTTGGTTGATGTACTGCTGTTGATTCATCATTTGCACTGAGACTACATCCTGTAACCATAGGAGTACATACTGGTTTTGAATCTTCCATGCCATACTTCTTCAGAATCTGCTTGAGGTACTTGGTTTGAGACAAGAAGATACCGCCTTCATTTTGTTGGATTTGCAATCCAAGAAAGTATGTCAGTTCTCCAAGCAAAGACATTTCGAATTCTTTCTGTATCACCAAGGCAAAGCTTTGACTCATAGCTTCTTCATTGCTGCCAAAAATAATATCATCTACATACCCTTGGAGCCTGTTTAAGACCATAGAGTTCCTTTTTCAGTCTGCATACAAGATTTGGATCATTCCCAAGAATGAAACCATTTGGTTGCTCAATGTACACTTCTTCTTCTAAGTCCCCATTCAGAAAGGCTGATTTCACGTCCATTTGAAAAACTTTGAACTTCTGAAAGCTTGAGAGAGCAAGGAACATTCGGATGGCGTCAAGTCTAGCAACGGGAGAAAAAGTTTCTTCGAAGTCTATTCCTTCTTGTTGAGCATACCCTTTACACACAAGTCTAGCCTTGTTTCTAATTACTTCCCCATTTTCATTCAACTTATTTTTGAAGATCCATATTGTCCCTATGACATTCTTATATTTTGGTCTAGGAACCAACTCCCAAGTGTTGTTCTTTTCGATCTGCTCAAGTTCTTCATCGATCGCCTTGAACCAGCATTCACCTTTGCATGCCTCTCTTACATTTTTTGGTTCAGTGGAGGAGAGCAATGCAAAATAGCTTGCGGCTTCTGCAATTATTCTTCTTGTTTGTACACCTGCTTCTTTCTGCCCCAAAATCTGAGATTCTGGATGATTCTTTTGAACGTACCTGGATGGAGTCTTCTCTTCTATCCTTATTTGCTCCTTAGGTGCTTCTTGAGGTTCTTCTTCATCATTTGTCTAATTTGGAGAGTAGTCTTCATCCTCTTTGATATTTTCATGATTTACTTGCCTAGGGATGTATCCTTTTTCATCAACCACTACATCAATGCTGTCAAAAATTCTTCCAAGTCTTTTATTGTAACACTTATATGCTTTTCTGTGGGGAGAATAACCAAGGAGAATGCCTTCATCTGATCTAGGTTCAAGTTTTCCAAGTTTTTCATCAGTGTTCTTAATATAGCATTTGCTCCCAAAAATTTTGAAATGCTTTACCGAAGGAGTCTCACCATACCAAAGCTCATGAGGAGTTTGAGTGTTGTTCACTCAGACATTTGCTTTGTTGAGAATAACAACCATAGCAAATGCAGCTTCACCCCAGAAAGTTGCAGGAGTCCTAGACTCATCAAGCATAGCATGAGCCATTTGTTGGACTGTTATGTTCATCCTTTCCACCACTCGATTTTGCTGAGGAGTCCTGGCTATAGAGAATTCCCTCCTTATTCCATGTTCTTCACAGCAATCTAAAAATTCATTTGAGGTAAACTCCCCAGCTCTGTCGGACCTGAGGCACTTAATTTTGTGATATGATTCGTTTTCAGCCAAGGCTTTGAAAGATTTAATTTTTCGAATGCTTCGTCCTTTTGTTTCATAAGTCCCAACCAAACCATCCTGGAGAAGTCGTCAATGAATAATATAAAGTATTCTTCTCCTCGAGGTGACCTTGTCCTGAATGGACCACATACATCTCTATGGACTAGTTCAAGAGGCCTGTTGGCTGATCCTTCCTTCTCAGGGAAGTTAGTTCTAGTTTGCTTACCAAACTGACATGATTTACATATGGTGTTGTCTGGAATTTTGATATCTAGAAGACCACGAACTGCCTGGTATTTGCATGCTTTCCTTATTTGTGAAAAGCTTAGATGCCCCAACCTCTGGTGCCATAACCAATGTTCATCACCCTTGCTCAAATATCATTGTTGTTATCCTTCTTCAAATATGTATATAGATTATTTGGAGTTCTTCTGCCTTTGATCACTGTTTTTCCTGTATCAAGATCACGAACACTACATCCATTTGATCGAAATATTACCTCGGTTCCTTGATCGCACATCTGACTGACACTCGGTAGATTATGATTCAAGCCATCAACATACAAAACATTTCCATATTTGACCTTTTCTTTCAACTGAGCAGTGCCTTTTCCTTTTATGGCTGCAGGGGTATCATTTCCAAAAGAAACTTTCTTACCCTTTTCTAAAGCAGTATATGATTCAAGTTTTTCTTTATCACCTGTCATATGCTTCGAACATCCGCTGTCGGTGTACCATAGATTTTCTTGTCCTTCTACATAAAAATCTATCCCACATCTTTCTGGTTGTGGTTCCTTTATTCTCCATGTTCGGGTGCTTGAGGCTTGTTCCTTTGTCTGCCGAAACCTGCTCCTGCATTCAGAATCTTCATGACCGAAGTTATTACAAATAGAACATTCAATTTCATTTTCAAGGGGCAAAAAGTTGTTATATGTCCTTTTCATAATCCCGGTCATACTTCTTTGTTTTTGAGCTTCTCTAGTCATGATTGTCTTATAGGCAACACATTGAGCTGCTTTGTGACCAAAGTTATTGCAAGAGAAACATTGGCCATTGAAGAAACTTCTGCAATTATCAAATCTACCAGCCAAATGATTGTAATTTCTATTGTCATCCATTCTTGAAGTAAATTGAGAAGTTTTTACCTATCGCTGGTTGTAGCTTTTGTTCACCCTTAAGATGGATTTCCCCTAGTTTACCTGGTAGTCTCTGTTTGTTCTTGATGTAATTCATCCCTGCTTTACCTGATGATCTCCATTAGGCTTTTGCTCATTCCTCCTTGCTGCATCAAGATAACTCATTGAGGTGGATGCCTAAGATGTTTCTCCA
Source organism: Pinus tabuliformis (assembly GCA_031772625.1). NCBI lineage: Eukaryota > Viridiplantae > Streptophyta > Pinopsida > Pinales > Pinaceae > Pinus > Pinus tabuliformis. The sequence continues at coordinate 459,621,011 of CM062819.1, read as the reverse complement.
TTATAACCCAGACCTGTCTTGATTAGTGGAGAATGCTGTACATTGATAATCTCATCCAGAGTTTCAGATCCTTTAACAAACTTAAGATTAAGAACCTTTGTTTTCTCAATTTCTTTTCTATGGCCAACATTTCACATTCTAACTTCTCAAGGGATTTTTCTTTTTCATCATGTTGAAATTGCAGAGTATCAATGATCACATTCTTTTCTTCTAAACATGTCTTGAGTCTAGAAATCTCTTCATAAAAGTCATCCACATCTATAGCATCTATGTAATCATCATCTTCAAAAGCCATTAAAAGTTTATAATCATTACCTCGTTCATCTTCGTCACTATTTGATAGGCCATCACTGTCTTCATGAGTGTAGTAACTTTTCTTAGTTGCATTCTGTTTCTTGTTCCATCTAACAGGTTCCTTCCCTTTGTCAATCTTATCCTTGTGAGGACATTTGGCAGCATAGTGACCGACTCTTCCACAAGCAAAGCATTTGAAAGGTAACTTACCTCGGAACCATCCAGTACCTCGTTGAAGATTTCTGACAAAATTTGATTCTTCTTCTTCTTCTGACACGTGTCCTGACTCGTAGTACTCGCCTTTGCCTGAAGCCTTGAAGGCAACTTCTCTCTTGTCTGATGGACCTCCTTTCCTCATTTCATAAGCAGTGAGAATTCTGTGCAGCTGTGACATTTTAAGGCTTTGTAGATTCTCTTTTTCTTCTATTGCAGAAACTTTAGATTCAAACCTAGGGGACAAAGATCTTAGAACCTTTTCAACCACAACAACCTCTTTTATTTCTACACCCAAAATTTTCATACAATTAACAATCTTATATACACGAAGAAAATAGTTAGCCACACTTTCATCATTATACATCCTGAGATTTTCATACTGAATCTTGAGGGTTTGAAGTTTTGCTCGTTTTAACTGATCATCTCCTTCATAGCTCAGAACAATCTTGTCCCATATCTCTTTTGCAGATTTAAACTGCATTACCTTGACAAATTCTGATTGAGATAGGCATCCTAATAGAGTATTGACCGCCTTTGCATTTGTTTCATATTTCTTCTTCTCAGTCGGATCTGTAGGAGTTGCTGATGGAAAAGTATACCCTGTATCTATGATATCCCAGACTTCTGTACTAAGATATTGAAGATAGGTAGTAACTCTTACCTTCCAATAAACGAAGTTTGTCCCATCAAAAATTGGTGGCCTGATTGATGCTTCCCTCTCGTAGTTGCTCATGATGCAAGATCTTTCTTCAAACGATCAAGCTTCTTTTGAAGAACCTGCTCTGATACCAATGGTTGGAAATAATACTGAGAGGGGGGTGAATCAGTATTATCAAGTCAAATATTCCTTTTTCAAAATCAAATGATATACGCTACTTCAGTTACTTAAACTCGCGTATATATGCAACTATGAAGAAGAAAACCCGCGTATATAATGCAAACTTTTTAATTTACTTTATCTTTCTGATGTTGATTGTTAATCTGTGATTCAGAAGCAAATAACCAGTAACCAGAAACAGTAGAAAGACAATCGCACACAGGAACACAAGATATAAGATGGAAACCCAATGTGGGTGAAAACCACCTGCTGCAATTCGTCTCTATCTTCTCTTTAATTAGAAACTTCTTTTTACAATTGTACTGGTGTAGTCCTTTACCAGTATGCAGGCTGCAACCTACAGAGAGCTACAACCATCTCTCATTTTCTAGCTTCTCCTGGAAGGGAGCTACAACCCCCTTAGCTCTTGCACTAGCCAAGACACTGTTGGAAATAATAGTGAGAGGGGGGGTGAATCAATATTATCAAATTCTTATCAATCTATCTTCCTTATTTATACTTTGAATAATTCTTCAAATATTGATCATTAATTTGCAAGGATAATTTTGGGGGCGAATGTTCGCCCTTTGGCGAAATTAAGGGGTTTTAAATTTTTAGTGGGCGAATATTTTGTATCATAGTACATTTTTACAAATCACCTCAAATAGCCCACCTTATTTTAAGGGAGAGGGTAAAAAAGGTAAATTTAGCCCTTGAAATTAGGACTTACAACCTTCCATTCGCCCATTTTCAAGAATAGGTTTTATTTAAGTGAATCCTATAGGCCAAATACCATATTTATAAAAGAGGTATGGTAAATTAATAAAAATATAAATAAATGAGAGGTATGGTAAATAAATAAAACATTTTTTATATTTACTCCATAAGTCACCTTATATACATGTAAGGGTGTAAACAAATAAAAATATAAGTAAAGTGGAGGTATGGTAAATAAATAAAACGTCTTTTTATACTTACTCAAAAGGTATGGTAAATAAATAAAAATATAAATAAACTAGACGTATCGTAAATAAATAAAACTTGTTTTTATATTTAGTCCATAACCCTCGTTCTATTTATGAAGGCTCAAGAAAGAGGTTTTATTTAAGTGAATCCTATGGGCCAAATACCATATTTGTAAAAGAGGTATGGTAAATTAATTAAAATATAAATAAACGAGAGGTATGGTAAACAAATAAAACATTTTTTTATATTTACTCCATAAGTCACCTTATATTTACGAACACTCAAAAAATGGGTTATATTTAGGTGAAACCTATGGCCAAAATACTATGGGACAAATACCATGGACTAGATTGTTATTAATACCATGCAAAAAACCATTATTAACCCTAATATTAGAATTAATAAAAATAAAAATGGCACATGGTATTGACCCATGGTATTCACCAAAATGGCACATGGTATTGACTCATGGTATTCACCTAGAATGTAGCCTATTTAAATGGGAGAATTAAACCAGCATGTAGCCTATGCTAAGATTCACTAGGACTTTACAAAGTTTTATTATTTAGTGAAAGACTCGCCAAGATCTTAGAAGATTTTATAATTGAGAAAAATATTCGCCATGCCTGGTGAGAGATTCGCCAAAAAATTATATATAGATATTATATTATTGATAAAATTGCCTTTCATTTTTCCTATATACCATGGAGATTCGCCCATTTATTATATCTATAAATTTAGGGGGGTTCTTAAAATTTTCCCTGTAATTTGTATGTCAGTATCATAAAATAATGAGCGGGAACAAGAAAAGCAAATAGTCACACAAAAGAACACCAGATATAAGGTGGAAACCCAATGTGGGTGAAAACCACCTGCTGCAATATGTCTCTATCTTCTTTCAATTAGAAATTCCTTTTACAATGATTTTGTACTGGTGCAGTCCTTTACCAGTATGCAGGCTACAACCTGCAGAGAGCTACAACCCTCTCTCGTTCTCCAGCTTCTCGTGGAAGGGAGCTACAACCCCGTTAGCTCTTGTACGCCAAGATACTAGTACGTAGGTGCTGGCCTATTGAAGGCTACAACCTTCTCTTTCTTCCAGGGACCACGTTTCATAAATTTTCAGACTGGATCCATGAACATCAATCAATCATCAAATATATCTGCATCAAACAATCTCCTTTTCCCAATTAGCACTGAATCAAGTAAACTCTTCTCTGACAGCTGTACCCAGAACACAGTAACAATAACCACACACCAAATTCTGAACCCAAAATACTGCAGCAATAGACAGAGGCAGCTAGATCATAATTTAAAGATATACACTACTTCAACAACCTGAAACCTGCGTGCAGATCTATAAAGGATAATTCCTTCTTTCAAATATTCAGACACTAATTAACCCAGATTGTCATATTTATAGATCAAGCATGCGCCTCATATAACAGATCAAAATCATGCAAAGATACTATTATTCAAGCATAAAGATTATGACCCATCAAAAGAACTTATCCCTCTTTATGTGCTAAGGTTCCTCCTTCATTCAGATCCAGATCTGCACCATAACCCAATCACAATATTTCAGATCTAGCACTTATTAGATATTCAATTCATTCAATGATCCTTTGCCAAATGATCTCCTTCCTCTTTTATAGTCTTAGGCCTTCCACAATACCACAGTCCAAAACCATAGGATCAAGAAACTGTTGACTAATACCATGAACCAACCATGTGCGTGAGATCAATACTTTTGGATGCAATATGAGCCAAAACCATAGGATCAAAAGCTATAAGACTAATACCATGAACCAACCATGAAAGTGCGTGAGATCAACACTTTTGGATGCAATACCACGGACCAAAACCATAGGATCAAAAACTGTCGGACTAATACCATGAGCCAACCATGAAAGTGCGTGAACTTTTTCTCTACATGAAATAAACTTTTCTCTGCATAAAAGTGCGTGAAATTGTCTCTCCATGAAATAAAGTTTTCTCTGCATAAAAGTGCGTGAACGTTTCTCTACATGAAATAAACTTTTCTCTGCATAAAAGTGCGTGAAATTTTCTCTATATGAAATAAACTTTTCTCTGCATAAAAGTGCGTGAACTTTTCTCTACATGAAATAAACTTTTCTCTGCATAAAAGTGCGTGAAATTTTCTGCACTATAATTTATCATCTGAGATGAGTGGGTTGCCATCAAGTACAACATATGTATCATAATGCCAACAGATACTAGTACGTAGGTGCTGGCCTCTAGAAGGCTACAACCTTCTCTTTCTTTCAGGGACCACGTTTCATAAATTTTCAGATTGGATCCACAAATAAAATCAATCAAACATCAAGAATTTCTGCATCAACTAATCACATTTTCACCAATCAAAACTGAATCAACATAAACACTTCTCTGACGACTGTACCCAGATCACAGTAACAGTACCACACACCAAATCTGAACCCAGAACACTGCAATAATAAACAGAAGTAGCAAGATCACAACTCAAAATATATACGCTACTTTAATAGCATGAAACCTGCGTGCATACGCTTCTGCGTATGGAAAAACCTGCGTATACGCTATTTTCCTTCACTGAACCTGCGTATATACGTGCCTTAGTTGAACTAAACCTGCGTACAGATCTACAAAAGATAGTTCACTCTTTCAAATATTCAGGCACTGATTAACCCCGATTATCAGATTTATAGATCACGCATGCGCCATATATAACAGATCAAAATCATGCAAAGATATTATCATTCAAGCCAAGAGATTATGACCCATCAATAGAACTTATCCTTCTTTTCGCTAAGGTTCCTCCTTCATTCAGATCCAGGTCTGCTCCACAATGCTAATCACTAGTATTTCAAATCTCGTACTTTATCAGATATTCAATAATAATTCAGATGATCCTTTTCCAAATGATCTCCTTCCTCTTTTATAGTCTTAGGCCTTCCACAATACCACGATCCAAAACCATAATAAACCAATAACATGGACCCAATACTTGGGATCAACACGTCTGACGAGGTACCATGGTCCAAAACCATAGGTTCAAATACCAATGACTAACTACCATGGACCAAAGGTAAGTTCTCCAACATATACGCGATTTTCCTTGCATGAAAGTGTGTGTATACGCACACGCGCCTTTGAAACGTCTAACCTGCATGTATACGCATCTTCGCCTAGATGAAACTGCATATATGTCTTTTCCTTCATTCTGAAAGCTTGAACTGAGATCTGTTACCAAAGAGAGTTGCCATCAAGGACAACACCTGTGCCATAGCTCCAAACTTCTGCCATAATGCCAACACTTTGTTAATGAATCCAATTGGAATACAGACTTAGAAATCCCAAATTCCCACTACTAGCACATTTCATGGATCTATTGGAGCACTACAACTGGTTATAAAATCAAATGTCATAAAATCAATAATATATTCTAGAGATTAGAAATCATTGAGCATGCATGTCAGTTGATTTTTTTTCTTCTACGATTAGCAAAACAAGTCAACTTGTTTATCAATTTCCTCACAAATAATGTTACCATAGACAAGCATTTCATTAACAATGACTTGCTTGCTTTTCATCGAAAGCTTGAATTGTTGTCTAATTTGAACAAGAAAAAAAGGAATTGCTAAATGATAACCAAATTAAGAAAATCAAAGTTGGATGGTCCAAAAGAATCAACACACTAGAAAACATTATTTTTGAATGTAAGAGAATAGATAATAGAAGAAGCAATGCATTTCTAAAGGCCATGCAAATTGTTAAATATCTAGATAGTCCATGCATTATACAAAATTCTAAATTGATTACAAAATATACGCTATTTGAATTGGAGAAGAGAAATCAATCAATGGAAAATTAGTTTTATGTTATAAGTGATTTTACTCCAAAATAAATTGACAAATGAGTAGTTGATTTCATTAGTAATAAGGACAAGAAATTTGTGTTAACTGCTCAATTACAAGAGGAGGTAATGGAAATTGAAAAGTAATTATTCGATCAACATGTGAGGCTAGAGACTACAATGGGATCAATGAAACAATTCATTCAGACATAATATTTTCCTCACAACCAAATTGGATTGACCGTGTGTTATTTTGTTGTTCTTTTTCAATTTTAACCAAAGTTTTGGGAAAATGCCGAGTTATTCTATTTTTACAGGAATTCAAAAATAATTTTCTAATTTTATATAAATCTTATTTCTAATTTCCGATTGTCCTAGAAGGTTTTGATGGGACGTAATTCCCTTGGTCGACAGTGTTTAACTTTTGATATTTGCAAGTGTCTGACAAATACTTATTTAAAAACAAAAAACTAATTTCCTAATTGGTCATTTTGTCGATGAGTGCTCTGACATTAACACTGACACTGGCACTATTATGGTATTGATCTTCCCATGATTATAGAACTAGTGTAGTTGCAGGTCCTTTGCATGGCTTGGGGGGAGCGCTAAAAAAGTAATTGTGCAAAGATACTTCTACAAATTTCAAGGCTGTATATCATATAAATATCTATGGAAGATGGGATATGTGTAGGGAAACATGGAATATTATTATGCTTCATTGTTTATAGCTTTTACTGTGGAGTACGAAGTATGTGCATAAGACATTATTTAACTATTGATGTTACATTGAGCAAAGATACTTTTACAAATTTTCAAATCGTATATATGTGTGGTAGATTTTTTGCTTTTATAGCTATGAATATTTGTAGAATTATTAATATTGTTGATTTCCATTGTGCAAGGTGGTGCATAGGACATTGTTAAGCTATTGATGTTAATCTATGGGATTCTTTTTGCACTGAGTGGATAATTGGGTTATATTGGAGGCATATGTGTTTTATATTAACGATAATATTAAGAAACTTTCACAGTAAAAGTGGCATCCTAAAGAAAAAAAATAAAATAATAGGAAAATAATAAAATAAGAGTTATAAATTTTGGAAGGAAAAGAAAAAAACTACTTATTTTAATTGTATTTTTGGCTTATCTCCTTATAGGTTTAGTCAAATTTCAAGTGTAGACACACTTTGGATGCAGAATTAAATTATACATCCAATGAGTACCCATTATGCATACTTTTGAGAAGACACACATTGATAAAAATTGAAGATACATTAAAAAACATGTTGAACATGCTTTTTAAATGTATCTTCAATTTTTATCAATGTGATTCTTCTCAAAATTATGAATAGTGAGTACTTTTTGGATGCATAATTTAATTCCACATCCAACGAGTGTATACAGTTGAAATTTCAGTAAAATATAAGGAGATAAGCCAAAACTACAATTAAAATAAGTAGTTTTTTTAATTTTCCCTCCAAAATATTTACATTTACCTCTTCTTAAATTTAAAGGATTTTGATTGGTTTACATATTATGTACATGGAAATTTCAAGGGCAGATTTAGGCTGAAATTTACTCTAATGAAAATATGGAAAACAAGTATGTGCAGGAGAATGGGGGATGTTGTTGCTTTGCCTTTGTTTTCCTTGGAAGAAGCAACAACAAAAGAAACCTTAATAATACTGAAAATAATAATGGTGTTTGTACTATGCCCACCATGGATATTTTGTGCAAAGAAAGTATTTTTTTTGGCACTTACACACACAAAAAAAAACAAAAGGCATCAATAACTTGTGTGGAGCTTTCACTGTGCATAAAGTTTCGCATAAGAAAAGATCCATGCAAAAGAGTAAATGAAATTACCAACCTTGGAAACAATGAAACCTCGACAAAATGTCTAATGTCCACACAATGAACGAAACAAGATTAAGTAATTATATTATCATTAATTAATTGCTATAATATGCTAAAGCTTTTATGGTGCACCATGATTTAATAATTCATATATAGCGCAAAATATACTAACGTGGCTGTGCAAAATGAGAAGGATAACTCTCTTCTGCATGATAGAATTAACATTAATGTGGTTGTGTATTGTACGGTTAGCATTATTTCTTTGCTTTGCAAGGACAATGTGTTATTACACAGAACATTGGTATTAGAATTGAATCTTTGTGCATGGCATGGTGTTTGTGGAAATTAATGTTAAACTATTAATGTCAATCTATTGTTATTATTATGTTTCATTGTGCGGAGTTGACTGTATAGAAGATGGGGTATGTTTGTCGATTTGCCAGACAAATCTAATACTTTTACACATTTTCTGGTTGTATGTTTATGGAGGAAGAGGTATGTGTGGGATAGCGGGGAATATTATTATGTTTTTTTGTGCAGAGATTTTACCGTGCGGAGTAGGAAGTATGTGTGAGGGAGAAATTACATAGGATGGGGTATTTGTATTATATTGGAAGCATATGTGTTTTCTATTGGCGATAAAAAAAATGGAAAATGAGTTATGTGTGGGAGAGCGAAGGGTTTCGTGAGTGCTTTGATTGTGTTATTGCCCTGAACAGGGTATGTGCAGGACATTTCATTGTTCAGAGCTTTGATTGTGTGAAATGATTAATATTTTTAATTTCCATTGTGTGGGATGGTGCGTATGACATTGATTAACTATTGGTGTTAATCTATGAGGAGGAGGGGGGAATGCTACACAGGTTGTTGAGAAGAGATAATTTTATAAATTTCCATATTGTAGATTGTATGAATATTTATGGACGACTAGGTATATCATTGTTTGGATATTTTATTATGCAGAGTATGAGGTATGTGCGGGAGAGAAATTGTGTAGAGATTTTGATTTTATAGCTATGAATCTTTGTGGAATGATTAATATTGTTGATTTCCATTGTGTGAGGTGGTGCATAGGGAATTGTTAAACTATTGATGTTAATTTGTGAGATTTTTTTTGTGCTGAGTGGATAATTGGGTTATATTAGAGGCATATGTGTTTTCTATTAACAATAAAAAATATGGAAAATGGGGTATGTGCATGAGAGGGCAGATGGGGGTGGGGGGGGGTTGGTTTCACAAGTGCTCTCATGGTGTGTTATTTCTCTCGGCATTGGTGTAAGAATTGAATCTTTGCGCATGACGGAGTTTGTATAGATAATTTATTAGGATGAGGTATTTTTAGGACAATTCTCTAACAATATGTTATTGCTCTAAGAATTGATATTAGAATTGAATCTTTGCTTACGACATGGTTTGTGCGGGATATTTCATTGTGCAAAGATTTTATTAGGATGAGGTATTTTCGGGAGAACGAGGAGTGCATGTGGAAATTAATGTTAAACTATTAATGTTAATTTATTATTATTATTATTATTATTATTATTTATTATTATTATTATTATTATTATTATTATGTTTCATTGTGCAAAGATTTGAATGTATAGAAGATGGGGTATGTTTGTCTATTTCCCAAAAAAATCTAATACTTTACACATTTCCTGATCGTATATCGTATGAAATTTTACGAAAGACGAGGTATGTGTAGGAGAGAAAGGAATATTATCATGTTCCATTATGCAAATAATTTACTGTGTGGAGTATGAAGTATGTGCGGGGGAGAAATTGCATGGAGCTTTGATTTTAGAACTATGAATCTTTGGATAGGTCGGGGTATTTTCTAAATAACATAATGGTTAAAATTGTTAATTTTCATTGCGCATAGTGGTGCATATGGAAATCATTGTTAAACTATTAATGTTAATATGTGAGGTTTTTGCGTAGAATGGATTTGCTGTGAAATGTGGCACATATGAATTTGTGTTATTTTAGAAGCATATGTGTTTTATATTGGCGAAAAAAATATGGAAAATGAGTTATGTGTGATAGAACGAGGGGTTTTGTGAGTGCTCTCACTATGTTATTTCTTCTGAACAGGGTATGTGCGAGACATTTGATTGTACATATAATCAAACAATTAGCTTATATGATTTCACAAATTGTAATTGTCCTTAAATATTTTCATATTTATTTTTTGTTTAATAGTATTCAATCATAGCGATTTGTTAATTTTACTAATGTCACATAGTCTATTTGTTGAATGCATTAACCTACTTTCTTTTGCAGCTCTTGTTTTACATATTTGAGTTCATGTATTTACTTTTGACAAATGTAGAAACAAGTACTTAAAGAGAATATTCTAGAATAGTAGAGTGAATGAGCTAATGAACTAAACCATTGGGCATTTTCATTACTAATATAAGCAATTCACACTGAGAATCAAAGTTTTTACTGCTTATCATCTAATATTCTATGAATTTGTATTATGTTTATTTATTTCAACTATAGTTATGATGATTGAAATTTGAAACTTGATACTATTATTGTTACTGTGATTGTATTGCTTAATGTTACAAACTTATGCTTTGAGAATTTGTATTATGCTATTGATACATATATGCTAATAACATGAAACATGAGAATAGTTAATTTTTCTATGAAACATAAATAATTTTCATTGTCATCGTATTTTCAAATTTTTCTGGAGTAGGGATAGAGCTTCTTGAAAATAAATTTTCGTGCGGAGTACAGAGATTCCGATGATGAAAGCTTTAAATCTTCCTCTGCACAATGCCCTTAATCCGTAGTTCCACATATATTTCTATTTATGAAAATATAACTATAAATGAGGCTTTGAATATGTGAAGAGCACAACCTCTAATCAGTGGATTAGAAAAGTTTCTTTTGTGTGCAAAAGAAATTGATTTTGTTGAAGTGAGAAAATCATAGTCTGTCTACAAAAAGAGGTTCAGTGACATTTATGCTTATGCTCAAAGGCTGTTTTGTTACATAATTAAAGACTTCACATTTTCACATAAAATCCATATACAATATTGAATTAATTGATTAACACCAATCTCCACACAACTTCCTCTACACATGCTTCTTCTATACACACTTCCTTCACGCAACCACCTTCCAACAACCACATGCTTCCTCTGCACAACCACCATTGTACACGCTTCACCTAGTAAAATCCACGTGAGTCGTATTGACATTAGACTATTGGAAAACAAATGTGAACATTAGACTATTAATAAAAATGAACATTAGACGTGTTTTCATTTAATATTTGAATAGACCTCATTTTGTCAGTTAACTTAACTAGTAATAGTTTATATGTTAAGATTAATGTCTTATTTTTTAAAAATCATAACCAAAGCTTCAAAGGTTTATATTTTGTATTAATTTTGAGAATACACATTAATTTTAATATTTCAATGCTTTCAAATTATGATTTTACATTTAATATTTTAGTTCTTTGAAATAATGCAAAGTCAAATAACATTGCGAAGTGATAATTCATATATATTGAATTGGATTTCCAATGAAACCTTATTAACAGTGTGAATGTCATTGCAGAGTTCATAATAATAATAAAAAAGGTAAGCAACTTTATTGTAGTTATCATGTTTTATTAAGAGAAAAAAACAATTTACGAAGCATTTCTAGTGAAAAAAAACAATGTGCGGAATATGTGACAGGGATGAACGTATGGAAGTAGAAACATAGCGATATGTACCTTCCTACTAAGCAATCAATTAAGCAAGTGTGTAGTTAGGACATGTCTATTAATTCAATTAAAAACAATTTCAAATGTCAATTACTGATCGAATGGGATTATTGAGTATGAAAGTAACTGTGTGGAGGCGGTTTTGCATGTGCATAGCCTATGTAGAGAATAAATGCATAAATACTTTTATAAATTTCCATATCGTATTTTGTATATCATATGAATGTTTACAGAGAACTAGATATGAGCAAGAGAACTAAGAATATTATTATCTTTCATTGGGTGGATCTTTTACTGTGTGGAGTACGTAGTATGTGTGGGAGAGTAGTTGCATAGAGCTTTGATTTTAAAGCTATGAATCTTTGTGGAAGACTGGGTATGTGCGGGAAGAATGGCAGGTATATAGGGAAGTTAATGTTAAACTATTAATGTTAATATGGTATTATTATTATGTTTCATTGTGCAAATATTTGACTATGCAGAACATGGGATATGTTTGTCGATTTCTCGAACAAATCTTCGCTTAATATTTTATTGTGCAAAGATAATTTTGCAATTCCCAGATCATATATCGTATAATTATTTACAAAGGATGGGGTATGTATGGGAGAAGGATGAATATGATTATGTTTCATTGTGCAGATCTTTTACTGTGCAGAGTATGAATTATGTGCGGGAAAATAGTTGAGGAAGCATATCCAAATATAGCATGTGCAGAAGAAAAGTGGACAAAATAGGGATTCCACTAAAATATTAAACAAATATTGTATTAATCTAGTTTTTACTTTGGTGCTATTGCAAACAACAAATATGCATTGTTTAATACTAAAATTTTAGCAATAAAATCCTTTGGTGTCAAGTGCAGAAAAATGCACATTGAAAGATTTCTCCACACAATGGACTTCCTCCACACTTCCACACAAATTCCTAACTTGAAACATATTCATAAATATGAACATATATATTCTTTACAACTAAAATATTATTAATAATATAAGCATAAAGTATGTATTTTTAATACTAAAATATATAATCAATTGAATAGCAATAGTATGCATTATTTTCAAGTAAAATATTATCAATAATCTAAGCATAGATAATGTTATTGAGAAAATATGTGTTATTTAATATTAAAATATTAGCAATATAAGCCTTTTGTGCTAAGTGGGGTGATCCGCACATTGAAAGTTTCCTTTGCAGAAAATATCATTTACTAAGATTGTAGTAATAAAGTCTTTAATCCCGCTGTGCTGAGATACCATTACAAATTTCAAATTCGTATATCAATATATCATATGAATTTTGTGTGAATATTTTACTGTGCAGAGTATAAACTATGTGCGGGAAAATAATTGAGCAAATGTGTCCAAATATAGCATTTGCAAAAGAAATGTGGATGAAATATGGATCCCACTAAAATATTAGCAACAATATCATATAAGTCCAATGTTTTCTTTGGTGCTATTGTGAACAACAAATATGCATTATTTAATACTAAATTATTAGCAATAAAAGCCTTTAGTGCCAAGTGTAGTGAATCACACATTGAAAGATTTTTCTGTACAATGGACTTCTTCCACACTTCCACACAAATGCCTAATTTGAAACATATTTATAAATACAAACATATACATTATTTATAGCTAAAATATTATTAATAATATAAGCATAAAGTATGCATTTTTAATACTAAAATATATAATTAATTGAATAGCAATAGTATCCAATTTTTTAAAGTAAAATATTATCAATAATCTAAGCATATACAATATTATTGAGAAAATATGCATTATTTAATACTAAATTATTAACAATATAATCCTTTTGTGCCAAGTAGGGTGATTTTCACATTAAAATATTCCTCTAAACAAAAAGTTCTTCAGCACTTATGCACATATGCATGGTTTGAAACATATTCGAAAATACGAAGATAATCATTATTTACACTTAAAATAACACCAATAATATCATTGCTTGTCAAAATAACAAATGGTTACATATAGATACACATATGCATGCTTGGTGAACATTGCCTCCATCTTGGAAATGAATAGGCACTAAACATCGGGGACAGACTCATTGGTGGCTTCTGCGTGGTGTAAGACCTTCAATTACAAGGTGAAGCACTTTCTCCACAGTGCTATTGATGGGTCCACCTTCAGCGCCATCTTCATTTTCTATCCAATTTGTAGAAAACTGTAATGAGCCTAGCTTAGAAGTTGAGTGAGGTGCTGGCGCTGGATATTTATCTACAACTTCTAGATATTGAGAAACTAGCTCTATAGTGGCTAGATCTCTATAGGTACTTTGGTTTGGTTGAGGGCTTATAAGACTTTAAAAAATTAAATATAAGTTTGATTTTGTGAACAATAATCACAATTAGGAAAACATATGCGTTGCCTAGCTCGCATCCCAATTACACATTGACATTCCACACTCCCACACAATGAACAATTCATGCACTCCTGACTCCATCTAACAATGGCCAATTCATGCATGTTAATGACCATATTCTCTCAGAGATTGAAGGAGTGCATATCTAATGATAATTGCAAAAGAATATCATATATGACTATCCCTTACTAAAATATTAGAAATAAAAGCCTTTGATGCCAATGTATTTATAAATTAATAATACAACCTACCGAAAGGAGCAGGGTTTTTACTGTGGGTTTGTGCAGGAGATTTGCTGTGAAATGTGACACAAATGAATTTGTGTTATATTAGAAGCATATGTGTTTTTATTGATGATAAAAGAACTGGAAAATGAGTTATGTGTGAGAAAATGACATATGTGTTGAACATTTTATTGTGCAGAGATTTTATTGTCCTGTGCTTTTATATTTGAAACTTTATTTAGTGGTAACAAAATTAGAATGCAATATTTTCAGAAAATTAAACTATTAATGTTAACTTATTATTATTATTTTTCATTGTGCAAAAGATGAGGTATGTATGGTGATTTTTCGAATACATGCTTGCGTTAATCACAAAGGAAAATAATTAACGATTTACTTTTACAGATAAATGTTTAATGTTCAAAAGGTCAGAAAAACATTGATACCCTTCACAATTGGGATATATAAGCTAGTCTAAACTCATATGATTTCTTAACAGGAGGGAAAAAAAAAACAAACAAAACAAAATAGCTATGTAATTTCATCTAGGAACATGTGGCGTTGTTTTTTTATTTTATTTTTTAAAGGAAAGGCATTAAGCTTAAATATTCACAGTTCGACATTTTTTTCCTATTGTTATTATTATTATTATTATTATTACAATTCCTACTATCTACGAGTTGAACTATCTTAAGTGTCTTCTACATATGTTTAATATTCATATGCTAATCTCAAAACACCACTTACTAAATGTTATCAACTGGGCTGGTGGGGGTTGGGCTGTGTCAAGCCTTCAACCTAGTGTAACTATTTCTAACTAGATTTTGATTTGAAATTAGCCCTTACAATCTGAGAGGGTTCTCTCAATACTTTTTTTAAAATACATATGGATAGCTATGGTTTTCTATGTGATTTTTCAGGTGAAAGAGTGTGAGGAAAACCACCATTGGGCATGGAGTCAATTAAAGAAAAACAACAACAAACAAAATTGTTTCATAGAAGCTCAGGCATCTTTGGTTTACTAATGTGGAAATGGACATTCATAGTAATCACAACAAATGAAGGAATTTGGAGCAATGCAACATTGAATTCCAAGTAATCAAATAAGATCTGAAAACTAATAACAAAGGAGTATGATAGGATAGGACTGAAACCAGAGTGAATCTCAAGTTAAAATAAAGTATGTTGTAACTGTATTTTCTATTAATTGAAAACAATACAACAATGGTTTTCTCACTACATAGATCCCCCTTTTAATGCAGAGTCGAGAATCTAGATATTTATAGAGAAATATCTCTTTTACAAAATCTACCACCTGGGTTAGATTCCATCGATATCTATGAGATCAAATCCTATCTTATTAATAATGCTTTGATCTTTCATAGGAATTTCTCTTACAACATAGTTCAAATATAAATAGGAGTCCTATGAACAAAACCTATCTAATAGTTACAATTATTTAGGAAAATCAAAATGTTGTGGTGTGGCAACATATCTGTGGAAAAACAAAGATTCGGCTCTTCGAAATCTTGCTGTGTTGTTTCTGGTAAAATGTGATGAGAGTGCCTCATTGTCCTCTGTTTTTTTTCTACCCTCTGTGTCTTGCTTCCCTCTTTTCTCGAATTCTTTTTAATGACCATGCTAGTGAAGAAATGTTGAAAAACACCCTCACTGTCTCATGGAGTGAAAGCAGAATAGATATTTTAGTATTCATGATTTGGACCATTGATCCGAGTTGATTTAACCTCGGCCGTTGATCCATGCCTTTTTACATCGTAACCGCAACACTGAGAAGGTACTTTTAACAATGATTCATGGTAAATCCTTGATTTTCTGGACGTTATGGTTTATAGAACACATCACAGAAAATATTGCATCCGAGAGGGTTCTCACAAATCGCAATCACAAGTTGAAAAGGACTCTAGGGAGGAGGAACTTATGACTATGTGATGCCCGATTTCAATATCACGATCGGTGGGAGAAGGGTTTTAGAAATCAGAAACGGAACATATATCACAATCGGCGAGGAGGAGGGATATCACAATCAGCAGCGGAAACAGATATCACAATCAGAAAGGTGGAGGAAAGACTTGCGATATCGCAATCGATGGAGGATGTTGCGATATGCGATATCGACGAAGGGTTTTCCAATATGAGATATCAGTGGGGAAAGAAATATCACAATCGGCCAGCGAAAGGAGGAACTTAATTGTGATAGCTGGGAAACTTTTGCGATATGCGATATCACAATCACAAAAGGAAAAGGGAATGAGTGCATATGTATGCAAAAGGGAGAATGGCCGACAATGATATGTTTTCTAGTCTAAGCCTTATAAAAGGACTGCATCATCTTTTATGAAGGTTTTGAAGTATTACAAAGGAAAATGTGGAAATGCGGCTAGAGTTAGAAATACAAAGGGATTACGATAAGAGTTGAGAAATGGGTTATGACTAGGGTTGGAAATGTGTCTACGGATGGAATGGGATGAGTTAGAGAAATTAGTATTAGAAAATATGGGAATTCCTCCAAAACAATCAGAATATACCTGTCCTTCCTTCTTTAATCGAAGCACAACAACCTCTTTCAGAGAAATAATTGATAGATGTAAAGATTGGTGATGGAAAACCTTGAATAGTAAAACTTAAAAGTATTTCTAGTGGTAGTCATGGATAACATTGGATCCAATTGGGATTTTGTGCCCCTGTGGTGTAGCAAAGAACCAGCAGACCAGTTGCCTGACCATTGGGTTGATCCCATCTGAAGACTACATTCAAACCCACTTCACCAAACTAAAAATAAAACTGCAAAATGTAATCTAAAGTTGAAGGAAATACTTGCCCAAAAAGTTTATTTATGTACCTATTCTAATATCTGAATATCCACCTCCTTAATTCAGGCAGTATAAAATCTCCAGTACAACCAGACAAAGATCTAATCCAACACCTGGGCTCCTTGACTATGCTTGAACAAAATTAGTAGTGGATCATATATTGGAAACTCAGAAATAAAACTGAATCCATCACTTGAGCTTGTAAATGGAAGAAACTTCACCTTCACTGATGACTGGAATAGACTTGCGGTAGAACTCATCTTGAAAATTCTTCAAGGTACTGATCTGCAAGCAGTGGAGTCACCATGAAACTTCGATCTTTAGTATCTTTTAAGAGTGGAGTCCCTAATGTAATATCACAACCTTCAGAACATTTGATTTCGTATTACCCTCAGGAATAAGAATGAAGAGACTAAGAAATAATCTCAGAAAAGGAGCTTTTTGGCTCCTGATAGATGCACCAAAATGTTACCAACCGAGCTAGTGGGGGTTAGGATGTGTTAACCCTTCAACCCTGCGTAACTATTTCAAACCATCTTTTTATTTGAAGTCAGCCCTTCCAATCTAATAGGGCTCTCTCAATATTTTTTTAAAAATACAGATGGCTAACTCTGGTTTTCTATGTGTTTTTTCAGGTGAAAGAGTGTGAGGACAACCACCATTGGGCATGGAGTCAATTAAATAAAAACAACAAAAAACAAAATTGTCTTATGGAAGTTGAGGCATATTTGGTTTACTAATGTGGAAATGGACATTCATAGTAATCACAGAAAATGAAGGAAGTTGGAGCAATGCAACATTTAATTCCAAGTAATCAAATAAGCTCTGAAAACTAATAAAAAAGGAGCATGATAGAATAAGGCTGAAACGAAATTAATCTTAGGTTAAATCATAGTATGCTGCAAATGTATTTTCTATTAATTGAAAACAATACAACAATGGTTTTCTCACTACATCGATCCCCCTTTTTATGTAGAGTCGAGAATCTAGATATTTATAGAGAAAGATCTCTTTTACAAAATCTGCCACCTCGGCTAGATTCCATCGATATCTATGAGATCAAATCCTAATTGATTAATAAAAATTTGATCCTTCATAGCAATTTCTGTTACAACAGAGTTCGAATACAAATGGGAGTCGTATGAACAAATCCTATCTAGCAGTTACAATTATTTAGGAAAAATCAAACTGTTGTAGCGTGGCATTATATATGTGGAAACTCTAACATCTGGATCTTTGAAATATTGTTGTGTTGTTTATGCTAAAATGTGCTGAGCATGCGTCGATGTTCTCTATGTTTTTCTTCCTTTTGTGTCTTTCTGGCCTCTTTTCTCACATTCTATTTAATGACCATGTTGCTGAAAAAACACTTGAAAACACCCTCGCTGTCTCATGGAGTGGAAGCAGAATAGATATTTAAATATTCATGATCTGGGACATTGATATGGGCCTTTTTACATCACAATCGCAACACAGGAGAAGGTACTTTTTACACTGG
Source organism: Pinus tabuliformis (assembly GCA_031772625.1). Classification (NCBI taxonomy): domain Eukaryota; kingdom Viridiplantae; phylum Streptophyta; class Pinopsida; order Pinales; family Pinaceae; genus Pinus; species Pinus tabuliformis. The sequence goes on along the minus strand of CM062819.1, from coordinate 459,602,328 downwards.
TTCATGGTAATTTCCTGATTTTCCGAATGTGATGGTTTATGGAACGCATCACATAAAATATCACATCCGGGAGGGTTCTCACACATCACAATCACAAGTCGGAAAGGAATTAGGGGAGGAGGAACTTATGATTGTGTGATGCCCGATCGTGATGTTGCAATCGGTGGGAGAAGAGTTATCTCAATTAGTAGAAGAACATATATCACAATCGACAAGGAGGAGGGATATCACAACTGGTAGTGGAAACAAATATCACAATTAGTAAGGTGGAGGAAATACTTGCGATATCAAAATAGGTGAAGGATGTTGTGATAAGCAATATTAACAGAGGGTTTTGCGATATGCGATATCGGAGGGAAAATAAATATCACAAGTGGCCAGTGGAAGGAGGAACTTAATTGTGATAGGTGGGAAGCTTTTACGATATGCGATATCATAATTGCAAAAGGAAAAGGGGATGAGCGAATATGTATGCAAAAGGGAAAAGGGTCGATAGCGATATGTTTTCAGGTCTAAACCTTATAAAAGGATTGCGGAATGTTTTATGAAGGTTTTGAAGTATTACAAAGGAAAATGTGGAAATGCGGCTAGAGTTAAAAATACAAAAGGATTATGGCTAGAGTTGAAAAATGGGTTATGACTAGAGTTGAAAATGGGTATGTGGATGAAATGGGATAAGTGAGAGAAATGGGTTTTAGAGAATATGGGAATTTCTCCAAAACAATTAGAATAAACTTGTCCTTCCTTATTTAATCTCCAAATGTGAAGCACAACAAGCTCTTTCAAAAAAACAACAAATAGATGCAAAGATGAGTGATGGAAAACCTTGACTAATGAAACTAAAAATTATTTCTAGTGGTTATCATGGATAACACTAATTTTCATTGTGTTGTCCATAGAGGAATTCACCAGGTGTTCATCATGCAATATTTTTAGCATACACATTATAAACAAAAGTTAGAAGAGCTAGCTATAAATAGAATTCTCATCTGGGTTGTATGATATTGTTCTCAGAATTGTAGACTGACTGTCATTTTGAATGGAAGTGAAAAAAATGGAGCTTTAGTGACAATCCTTTGGTAATGATGTTCAAATTTTAAATACTATATGATGTGATAATACTAAAAAACATTTGGATAAAGTATGTTACTAGCATATAGTTATGATTTTTGAATTACTTTTGTGTCATGGAATTATAAAGTCTTATTTCCTTATTTCTATATATTTGATATAACTCATATCGTTATAGCAACAAAAAGTTATACAAGCATAAAACATACTGTCAAGAAAAATTATAACTCTTGTAAGAGGAAAGTTTATGTTTTATTTATTGTACATTGATTATATTTGCATTACACAACACAACTGTTGTTGTTGTTATTTTTTTGTTTTTGTTTTTTTATTTTTCTTGTGCTCCTAATACTTTTGATACATAGTTTTTAACGTACTATAACTAAAATCATTTTTTTTTTTTTTTTTAAATTTATAGGAAACATATGACACTTAGAGATTCATATTTGAAACAACAATTACAACGAAAAAAATACTTTGAACATTTCTATAAGACTTTCGTATTTGCTAAAACTAAAATCCATCTAGTATTTTTGTACATTACTAATGAATTTTCTTTATCTTATTCCATTTTCATTAGATAGTTGTTACTTAGTTTCAATTATAGTGTTCTTTTAAGTAGTGGTTTCAGTGTAATATTTGTGAACAAGCAAAATTTATCGAATTTGAATGATGTCACAATAGACATGGATGATAGTGTGGACATAGAAATGAGGAGTACCACAAAAACAGATATTGCAATAAACAAAATAGAATAAATATAAACTATCGAAGGAATGAACACAAATAGGTACTTCTAAGAAAATCAATTAACTCTGTATCAAAATTTTCCTTTTTTCCTCCTTTTTTTTTCCTGTCTTCGTTTTTCTCTTCTTTGATTTTTTTTCTTAAAAAAAACAAAGAAACATTTTTTTTTCCATTATTACAATTATGAAAAAGGATTTTGATTCAACACCATTGTCAATCGAAGATATCAATAACATCATAACTAGAAAAAAAATTCATGGCATTATCTTGGTCACATATCAAAAAAATTTGGATAAAACAAGTAAGTCAAAACCAATATTGCATGCAAATGTAACATATAATAAAATAGAATTGACAATAGCACTAATTGTGCCAATATCGATAATTGAGAAACATAAGTCAAGGCTTATTGCAAATTCTGGTGTTTCTATTAAAGATTTCAAAATTATTCCAAAGCATAAATATAATTGTGGTCATTTTGAGAAAACGATTTTTCTAAATAGTTTTAGCAATGTAGAAAACATTTGTCCTACTGTGCAATGTATATTTTTTTCTAAACAAGACAATTACAAATCTATAACACAATGGAAATCCCTTTCCAGTAGGCACAATCATAGCTATTGCAATTTTTGAAAAAACAATCATCAAGGCAATATGTTCTAAAAATCAAAGATAATAGTGGACAACAAGACACAGCTATAATAAGCTTTTTATAATTTATAATTTTTATTGTTATGAATTTCATTGAAATTAAAAAAATTACGTATACTTAGGTCTGTATATTTTAATGTTCAGGGAAAAAATTACTCATCATCTATTGTACGATTTTCATGTATTTTTCTACAAATGTTGTCTATGGAACATGTTCAAGTACACGATAAACTTGTTTTTGCATGTGTTACAATTCAAAGAGATTTGCAATAAAATGTTTTTGCACTGATATTGCTCAAAAATATTGTTAGTTAAAAAATGAGAAAAAGTTTTTCGTACATCAGAGTCAACATTTATTTATTTAATGAACACAGGAAAAAAAATTGTTAGTCTAAGATATCTACTTTCCTCGCTAAGTGGAATATGCACAGTATGCTATATCATATTGTTTAAATAAACATGGATAAATAACTTAAAAATAAGAAAAGCATTTGATTTAGTGTTACTAATTGTCTGTTTTCTATATTAATTTTACAACATTTTCAAGGATATCTAAAATTAGTTAGCATATATACGTTGCCATTGAAAACTGTTCACACAAAATGTAGTACTCCAATCACAACTTTTAGAACTATAATCAATACTATGATTTATTGCACTGCCTGCAAGGAAAATTGTGGATTTATTTATTTTCATTATTTAAATTGCATCATACATGCAACTGACAAGATTGAAAAATAATGTATTATGAGGGGCGTCGAACTGGAAAATGTATTGGCACTACAAAAAAATTCATATGACCAATACTATGCAAACAAAATAGATGATATTGAAATTTTGAGCAACTTCGAAATACATGGCATAATTTTTATAGACCATCAAAACGTAGTTTCATGGATACACTGACATGTTTCTTTGTTTACATTGATAAGGAATTCGACAAAGACACAGTGTTTGCTTATTGCATTTCCAGGCATCCTAATAGCTCTTTCGTTTGACTTGATATTTGTGATTTGATTTCACATTATCAATCAATATATTATATGTATGTAAACAAAATTAGCAATCTACTCAGAAGAGAAACAATACATTTTTTCTACCAATGCAAATGTTACTTTGACATTGTACATAAACGTAATCCCATTAACAATTTTTTTTGTTTGTTTCGGCTTTGTGATTTATATTATTCTACGTCGTTTGTTGTTTTTTTCCCTCATTATAGTTTTTTGTATTGTTTTATTGACTTATTAAATTTGGAAGTTTTATAACTACTCAATCCCGACGACGTAACTTTACAATAACGATTTTTTTACAAACTTAATATTTTTTCCTATTTAAATATCTATTCCATAAAATATTTAAACAAATATCCAAACAAGTCATCATACAAAGCTCAAATGATTTTCTAAAGCAATATAACTTCTAAAACATATTGCATTTATACATAGATATGTATTACAGAATAGTATGATATGTTTCTGTGTGTTAACTTTGTTGACAATATTACAATATGTGGCCTTTAGCATATATTGAATTTCAAAATCTATTTAGCAAATAGAAAAAAAATTGATAAGACTTTCTTTATTAATTAACCATTGTTTCTAGGAATTAATGAATGTTCTGATTATGATATAAAAATCGAAAATGATTTGTTTGTTCATGATTTGTAATAACTCTTTTGATAACATTCTTACAGTATTTGGTTCATCTTCGAGATGCCTAAGCATTTGCTAAAGCTCTAGTATTTTATGCATTAACATTAAATTATCTTTGCTAATAGTTAATATATCTTGGTTGAGCATTAAAATATCTTCGCTTACTGCATGTACATCTTCCTCTATGCCCTTACCATTGTTTCTTTGAGGAATTTCTTCAATGTTAGTAACAAATGAAAAAAATAATAGACAAATTATAGAAATACCTTAAAACACATAACATCTTTAGTATAAAATGAACATTGACAAATTGTTTTTACAAGAAACAAACACACATATAATGTGTAAGAGGCAATAAGTCATCTAAATCATGAATTGACATTTAAGTTTTGAAACAACATTTAACTACTATTGATTTTAATGACAACCATTAACTAGTAATCGTTATCAATGTGGATAGTACTGATTTGCATGATATTTAATTGGAAAAGACTGTTGTAAAATATGTTACTTTAAACCATATACATTTTACTTAAATTTCAATCTGACATAATGCAATTGACATGATTAGGTTTCATGATTAATCCGCCTTACACTGTATAGAAATCAATGCCGACATATTATTTTATTAAAATCATAAATCAAATTCTATTTTCATTAATTAAATCTCTTTAGTCAATAAATAAAAGTCTTTTCCATAGTTATTCATTGAACTAATGTGTATCTAGCAGATTTACTATGTAAACTTGCCATGATACCGACTAGCTTTTACTTTGCAAAAGTAATTTCAGAACCCAGATGTTAATTCGCCACTTGAATGCCTTTGTTCCTTTCTCACATTATACAGATATTAAATGTACTTTGTTCACTGAAATAAGTATTGTGTCTCATTTATCTCTCACTAACACTTCCAACTACCTAGACAAAATCTACAGTAATCATGTAATAAAATATGTTATAAACACTAATGTTATACTACACAAATAACGATTATAATATGTGATATCAAATTTGATAAATGAAAACTAATACTGCACGTTAGCTTTGAACTTTTTTGTAGCCAAAATTAGCACTTACGTATGAGTTCCTAGAAAAATTTTACTAAATCCTTTAATGTAGAATGTAATTGTTCACAAAATAATATCTTGAAATCTTCCTCTGCGCAATAGACTACCACATAACCATAAAGAAAAATTGTGTTCAATAATATCAGACTGCCAATACTTGACAATATGAAGGTACACATTACTTATAATTAAAATATTGCAAAAGAAAATATGAAATATTTAATACTAAAATATTAGCAATAAAAAGAATTATTTATAATTAAAATATTTGCAATAATATCATATTTGTCCACTACCTTTGACATAAAATGTAAATTCCTTTAATACGAAGTCCATATATACTCATGAAAACATGAATTCTTTCTCATTACAAATAACCATAAACAAATTTTTTGCTCAATGCTTCGATCTTTGATATTGTTACAAGTTCTTTTCATTCTAGAATGATCTAACCTTCACTCAATTAAGTAGTGATACTAGGTGGTAGAGCAATTGTGTAGAGCGTTTGATTTTATAGCTATGAGTCATTACGAAATGATTATTATTATTTATTTCCATTGTACAGGGTGGTGCATAGTGCATTTTTAAACTATTGATGTTAATTTGTAGGATTTTTTTTGCGTTGAGTGGATAATTGGGTTATATTGAAGGCATATGTGTTTTCTATTATTGATTAAAAAATTGGAAAATGGGGTATATGCGAAGAATGGGGGATGTAACTGTTGTGTTTCCTTTGTTTTCCTTGGAAGAAGAAACAACAAAAGATACCTTTATAATACTAGAAATGATAACGGTGTATGTATGTACGCCTACCATGGATATTTTGTGTGGAGAAAACATTTTGTCTTCACTTCCGCATAATAAAATCCTTACACCAAATAAAATAAAAACAAATGACATTGATAACTTGTGCGAAACTTTCATTGTGTGAAAATTTCTACACAAGCAGAGCTCTGCACAAAAGAGTAAATGAAATTACTAACATCGAAACAATGAAATTCCACACAGAGTCTGACTTCTGCACAATGTCTGAAACAAGATTATTTAATTAATTGATATAATATACTAAAGATTTTATGGCCCACCATTACTTATTAATTCCTATATAGTGAAGAGTATGCTATGCAGTTGTGTGGAATGAGATTGCAGACAACAAATATGCATTATTTAATACCAATAACATCGTACCAATAACATTACTTTAGGAACTTGAATTCAACTCGATATTTTCAAGATCGCTTCTGATTAGTGGTACCTACACGACATAGTCCTTGAAATTTGCATGGCCATTGTGTGGAAGTTCATTGTGCACAACTCATTGTGTTGACCTTCGGACATCAATCTTCCATACAATGGTTAGCATAAATGGATGTACAATCCTAATGCTTTCAATGATTAACCATTAATAGATATTAAGTATATTAACTATAAACATTAAATATGTTCATTGGAAGAAGCAATGAACATAATGAATTTATAATCATAATCAGGGCCACTGTAAAACAGCCTCAATACTTACAGTAAAAGCATCAAAATTTAATCCTATTTGAATAAAAAGATAGAATATATCGTAGCTACCTATGCTAGTGTACTATAGATCATAGCACCTATGGAGGGAGTGTGTCCACACATAATGTACATGAAAGAAGCTGTGCACATGTCGTTGTGTAGAGCAAGTGGTGTAGAGCAAGCATGAGATGGGACAAAAGTGTGGGAAAAATGTGAACCCTACTTAATTAGCTATAGAGACAGGTAGATATACATCAATTGTGACTAAAGTATTAGGAAACAGACACACACTGACAAATATCTGCATTCAAACTCCTACCACCATCCGAAACAAAAAGTAGGTGTCATCAAAACCCTAGCCACCAGAGCTTCCAGAATCTCTGACCCTGAACATCTAGAAGAAGAACTTAACCATCTCCATAAGGTTTTCATAAATAATGGCTATCAAAAACACATTATCCAAAAAATAATTAAAGAATCCACAACCAATACCCAAAAAATAAAAACTCTTGAAAACCCTAGAATCTCCTTACCCTATATTAAAGGAACCACAGATAAAATTGCCAGAATTCTCGCCAAACATAACATCATGGTTGCCTTTACGCCCCCTAACACCCTAAAAAACATGCTTGATTTTGCTAAGGACTTAATAGACCCAAAAAATCACAAAGGAGTATACTCGATTCCCTGCTCATGCGGAAAAGTTTATATAGGTGAAACAGGGAGATCCTTTGGCATAAGATTAAAAGAACACATTAATGATATTACAAGAAACAGGTCAGAAAAATAAGGTCTAGCAGAGCATGCATGTTCTTCCTCACACTATATCTGTATGGTACAAGCAAAATTAATTCACAAGGAAGAGAATTATTTAAAAAGAAGGGTGGAAGAGGCAATTGAAATTGAGAAATCCTCCAATAACATGAATAGGGATGACGGACTAAAATTAAGTAGCACGTGGAAACCCTTATTAAATAAAATAAAAAAGCAGTAAATTAAACCTAATAAAATAATAAATAAATAAATCTATCTAACTCTCCTTTTAATAAAATTTTAATAAGTAAAAAAAAAAAACAAATAAATAAATAAATTAAAAAAAAATAAAAAATAAAAAATTCAATTCAATTCAATTCAAACTAGGAACTTATTTAAAAAATAATAATAATAATAATAATAATAATAATAATAATATAAATAAACATATAAATAAAATCAATTAATTATATATATATATATATATATATATATATATATATATATATGAATTAATAATTATGAATCAATTAGGCCGACATTAAAAAAAATAATAAAAATAAAAAATAAAAAAGATTTCAAATAATTTTTAGAATAACTATTAGTAGCTCCATAATTTCTCACTTTCTTTTCTCAAAATACAAATCTCATTGCCGTGATGATGGACTCACCAAGCTAGTCTGAAACGTTGGTTTCATAAATTGTTCACAGGTTTTTCCACTGCTTTCTTTGGTGGTATTGCAATCATTTAATACTAAACCCAAGTGTGGTGTTTCTCACATTAAAAACTTCATCTTCACAATGGCCTTTCTCTACACCTTTGCACATATGCAAATTTGAAACATTATTTACAATTTAAATTTACTTAAATAACAGTAGTATACTTTATTTACAATTAAAATATTATCAATAATATGTGCATAATAATGCTATCATCCACACAATGCAAAATTGAAAGTTTTTTCTGCTACAAACAAAGCATCTGATATATGAAATGTGGTTTTTTTACATAACTTTGTGTGCATTCCACACTACTTTTACTCACTTGACTACTAATATGCATTATCTATAACTAAAGTATTAGCAATAATATTAGCCATAAAACTGTTTAGTTCAAAGTGCATACATTCACACAAAAATCATTTTTGCATAAGAGCACACATAAAATTATATTCAAAACATTATTTACAATAAAAATATTATCAATAATATGAACATAAAGAATACTATTATCTAGATTTTTTTACTTAATTAACTGCTTATATGAATTATTTATAAGTGAAATATTATAAAAAATATTAGCACTTAGTGCAACGTACATACATCTGTACAAAGAGAACTTCCACACAAGAAAATGTTCAAAATATACAAAATATTAGCAATCACTTCACATACGTTAACTTTTACTAAAATAGATATTCACTCTGGTGGGGTCTCCACATATAGCATGTATGGAAAAATCTATGCAAACCAAGTATTGCGGAAAATGTGGACCTCTTCGCGCAATAGAGTTACGTGTCCAAATATAGCACATACAGAAGAAGTTGTGTAGTCACCATTGTGTGGATCAAGCAGTGCGGAACAACCAATGTGGATGAAATACATACCTGTCCGCACAAATACAAAAATATATTCGGAAATATGAATATAACCAATAATATCGTATACATCAATTGCTTACTAAAATATTTGCAATAAAAGCCATTAGTGGATGAAATGCAAACCTCTCCGCACAATAGAGTTACATGTATAGCTATAACGCATACAGAAGGAATTGTGTATTGATTGTTGTACAAAGAAAGTAGTGTGGAACAATCAATGTGGATGAAATACAAAGCTCTTTGCACAAATAGAAAAAGATATTCGGAAATATGAACATCACCAATAATATCGTATACGTCAACGTAGATAACTTCGACTTTTAGAAAATATTTATGCAAAAGATACAATTAAATAGCGGTAAATAGTGTGGAAAAACCATGGGCCGAGACATAAATGTGGATGAAATACGAAGCTCTCCGCACAAATACAAAAAGATACACCAATAATATCGTATACGTAATTTTCTTATTAAAATATTAGCAATAAAGGCCTTTAGTGAACGAAATGTGGACCTCTCTACACAATAGAGTTATGTGTCTAGGTATAGCATGTATGGGAGAAGCTATGAAATCGTCTTTGTGCGGAGAAAGCATTACAAAACAAGAAATGTGAATGAAATACGAACCCCTCCACATAAATACAAAAATATATTCGAAAATACGAATATCACCAATAATATCGTATACATTAATTGCTTACCAAAATATTGTCGAATTTAGGCTTCTGTGATCCATATCAAGTTTTTTGAGAAGAGTTTTCGGCGAAAATCACATTACAATACATTTGCCGATGCGTTTCGAACGACAAGTGTGGTTCATCATGAGGACAAGTTGAAGAACCAGATCATGGCTGCAGTATAAATAGAGAGATCAGGTTATCTAATGGCTATGTTTGACCTAGAACAACTACATCTGAGCAAGAAATGACTACATTAGATTGGGTAACGGATAGGACCAAGAGAAATGGAGAGGGACATATAATTAGTTAATTAAATCATTAGAAAGTTAGTTTTATTTCTATTTACAATTAAGTGTAAATTGTTTATATTTAGTCCATGATTTAACCAAATTAACTAATACGCTTATTTTTATTATTATTATTATTATTATAAAAATAAATAAATAAGTAAATAAATAAATTATAAATTGAATTAATGAACTAATTAAAAATAGATATATTTTTTCCATTGAATTTTATTTATATTCTAAATAGAAATTGTTTCATTTCTAATATAATTAAATTAAATTATGAATTAAGTCAAAGAACTAACTAACTAATTAGATTATTTAGTTATTACTCATTTATTCTTATTATTTAATATAATAATATTATTATATGTCTTTTTCTAGTCTATGATGATTAAATAATAATAATAATCAAAATAAAAATAGAAATAAAAATAATCCTATTAGTTAATTTGGTTAAATACAAAAAATTTACAATTAATCGTAAATAGAAATAAAACTAACTTTCTAATGATTTAATTAACTAATTATATGTCCCTCTCCATTTCTCTTGGTCCTATCCGTTACCCAGTCTAATGTAGCCATTTCCTAGTCAAATGTAGCTGTTCTAGGTCAAATGTAGCCATTAGATAACCTGACCTCTCTATTTATACTCTAGCCATGATCTGGTTCTTCAACTTGTCCTAACAATGAACCACACTTGTTGGTTCGAAACACGTCGACAAATGTATTATAATGTGATTTCCGTCGAAAAATATTCTCAAAAATACCAAAATATTATCAATAAAAGCCTTTAGTGGGAAAAATAGATGAGACAAAAATGTGAACAAAATGTAGACCTCGTCGCACAATAGAGTTACGTATCCAAATATAGAGCTACATATCCAAATACAACATGTACAAAAGAATTTGTGCAGGTGTCACTGTGTGGAATAAACATGGGTTGAGACACAAATGTAGATGAAATACGAACCTCTCCCCACAATTACAAAAATATATTTAGAAATAAAAATATTGTAAGCATTGATTGCTTACTAAAATATTAGCAATAAAATCCTTTAGTGGATGAAATGCAGACCTCTTTGCTCAATATATTTATGTGTCAAGATATATCACGTATGGAAGAAGTTGTGTAGTTGTCATTGTATGGAACAAGCAATGTGGACTAAATTCATACCTCTTTGCACAGATACAAAAATATATTCAAAAATACGAATATCACCAATAACATCGTATACGTCAATTGCTTAATAAAATATTAGCAATAAAATCCTTTACTAGACGAAATGCGGATCTCTCTGCACAATAGAGTTACGTGTCTAGATATAGCATGTATATAAGAAGCTATGCATTTTTCATTGTGCAGAGCAAGCAGTGTGGATGAAATGCATACCTCTCCACACATATACAAAAGGATATTAAAAAATATGAATATCACCAATAATATCGCATATGTCAACATAGATAGCTTCCACTATGTGAAAAGATTTACGCAAAAGAATCAATTAAATAGTGGTAGACGCAAGGTTTATGTTGCATTGCAAATATTCCTTGTTGGTTTCAACCCTATACAAAAATTACCTGCAAACAAATTATATATATATACAATGGCGAGAACATAGAACAAAATATACACAAAGATTTTCGCCTGGATCCCAAAACCAAGAATACTAGATTGATTTTTCATTATATTCCTTCCATTGTCACAATACATATATATACATGCTGAAGCATTCATAAACCCCAATCCACTAACCCTGGATATGAACATAACTATAGTTCCCTTTACTGAATCTACAAAATAACATTGGTAGAAAACCATCATGCCCAAAACCATGTGCAAAAGGCATGCACAAAACCATGGATAGGTTCACCCACCATCTTTGGGTTTTCCCCCATCCTCGGGTTCACCCAACTATTATTGGGTCCGCATAAAATAATTTGTTTTTCGGAGGCGCTACCCAAGACCCCATGATGCTTGGAAATAATATAACACACAACCAACATTCTCCCACTTGTTGTTTTCTTTCCATGTAGGGGGACGCAAGAGAGCTTAGTCATTAGTATAGGGATGAAATTCCCATTGTTTCTCTACACCAAGAAAAGTTCTCAGTGCACACAAAATTTGACAATGCATCTACCAAATGCTTCAAAGTTTCCACCTTTACCTACAATACCTTTTTTTCTTCAACCATATCCCTCACAAAATTACACTAAACATCAATGTGCTTTGTCTTCGAATGATAAGCAGTGTTCTTTGCCAAGAAAATTGCACTTTGGATGTCATATTCTATCCTTATAGTGCATTGTACCAACCCCATACTTGAACACAATCTCTACAACCAAACTACTTCCTTGCCTGCATGAGTGACTTCCATGTATTCACCCTTTGTAGTTGAAAGTGCCATTATTCTCATCCGACTAACTACTCATCCAAATTGGTTAAACACATACCCATTTGTAGATCTTCTTTGATCTATATCTCCAGCCTAGTCTGCATCAATAAATCCATGAATTTCCAAAAATCTGTCCAATCCTAGTCTTCCTTGGTAGCACAAACCATAATCACTAATGCCATGCAAATACCTAAAAACTCGCTTCACTGTTGTCCAATGCTCCTTCCCTAGTTTTAACATAAACCTACTCAATACTCCCACTACATTTGCAATTTCTGTTCTATTACAAACTATTACATACATTAGGCTACCAACTACACTCGCATATGGAATTAGTGACATGTCCTCTTCCTCTTCTTGTGTCCCGAGACACTCTTCAACAAATAACTTTACACCTATAGGAATATGAACCTTGACTGGTTTACTATCCTACATATTAAACCTCTGCAATATTATCTCGACATAGTTTCTCTGGTTTAACCAGAGCTTCCTCTTTTTCCGATCTCATTTAATTTCCATGCCCAAAATATAGTTTGCAGCACCAAGATCATTCACGTTGAATTTGGAGGACAATTGGGTCTTCAAATCCTCGATAATTTCTTTGTCATTTCCAATAAAAACATATCATCCACCTCTAAGAACAAAATAAATAACACAGTCACCAATTAATTTAAAATACACATAGTGATCTTCTTTTCTTCTTGTCAAGCCAAGTCCCCGTATATATGTATCAAATTTCTGCTACCACATCCTTGGTGACTTTTTAAACGCATAGAAAGACTTTTTTTAACCTACATATCAATGCTTTCTTACCCTTCACCGCAAATCCTTCTGGATCCTTCATGTAGATCTCTTCTTCCAAATCCCCGTGAAGAAATGATATCTTCACACCCATTTATTCTACCTAAAAATAAAAAGAAACAACAATAGATAAAAGTATTCTACTAGAATCTAACTTGGAAATAGGAGAAAAAATATCACCAAAATTAATTCCCAACACCCAGGAATAACCTTTTTCTACCAAACAATATTTTTATTTCTCCACCTTTTGTTTCGTATTTGTCTTCTTCTTAAACACCCATTTTTTGTCGATGGGTTTCCTTCTAGCTGACAACTCCACCAGATCCCATGCTTTGTTTTTGTCCAAAAATGCAATTTCATCAACCATGGCCTTTTTCTAGAGTTTTCCATCCTATGAATCCACTACCTCCTTGATAGTTCTGGGATCATCATCAGTAATAGATAAAGCAATTTTTGAACAAAAATAAGATGTGATATACCTCTTTGGCTGCATTCTCTCTCGAACTAATCTTCTCAAAGCTAGAGTCTATGTCTCTTCCTCTTATGATTCTTGTTTTTCTATATAGCCTGATTCTTCCTCCCTTTAGTTCAAACCTTATCTTTTTAGGTTCCTTTGGTAGGAATTCAAGTTTAATAAGATCCTTCATGTTATGAAACTAGATCACAAAATGATAGAAAAGATAGATCAACGACTTCAAAATCAGCCTCTTCGAGAGGGAAACCTCCTTTACGTTACACAAATGAACAATTCTTTGATGATTCAAATGAAAAAAACTCCTTTCTATCTATAGGAGTCTAAGGGGTCACAATATAATCAGAGCTAACATAACAATAATAATGTAAGGGCACAAGAGTAACAATAGTGGGCTTCTATGGGGCACAATAATAACAATATGGGGACAACATGGGAAAGAAATTAACAATAAGGGCTACAATGACAATAATAGTGGGGGAATAAACTAGTATTATAGGGATCTAACATGCCCATCTCCTTCAAAAAAATGTTTTCCTCAACGCTTGAGTAGTTATGGATGCTTCTATATAAAATTCTCATCCTCCCATGTGGAATTTTCAGCGGGTAAGTTCTTCCACTTGATGAGACACTCTGAATTTGAACGATTTCATAGTTATCGAGTTCTTGTTTTTGTGACTGCTTCAGGTTCCAGTATGATTTTTCTTTCCTTGTCAAGTTCTGGCAATATTGTTTGAATTGGGAGCTTGTCACCTATAACCTTTTTTAAGCATGAAAAATGGAAAACTATGTGTACTCGGGAAGATGCAAGAAGCTCGAATTTGTATGCCATAGTACCAATCTTTTGCAACGCCTTGTATGGACCATAATACTTTTGTGATAAATTATTATTCTTCTTAGCTTGCTTCAGGGACATTTGTTTGTATGGTTGTATGTGTAGAAATACCTAGTCAACTACATCAAAACTTCTTTCACTGCGATGTTCATCTGGCTGTTGTTTCATTCTATTCTGCGCCGAAGTCAAGTTATCCTTTAAGAGTTGGAGAATTTTTTTTTTGATTCTCTATGTGATCCTCCACTTCTTGAACCTTATAATTTTCTCTTAAATATGATGTGATGGATGGGAGATGATATCCATGAAGTTCCATAAATGGGGTCATTATTGCTGCAGTATGGAAGGAAGTGTTATACCACCATTCAGCTAGAGGCAACCACTTGACCCGTTGTGTCCATTTATCAGTTACAAAGCAAAAAAGATATCCTTCCAAACATTTGTTCAATATCTCAGTTTTCCCATCAGATTAAGGATGATAAGATGAGCTATGAGCTAACTAAGTACCCAAACAAGAAAATAATTCTTTCCAAAAATTTCCAGTGAAAATGGGATCTATGTCGCTTACAATAATTTTTGGGTTTCCATGTAGCTTTTGTATTGTTTCCATAAATGCAGTAGCAACTGTACTAACTTTAAATGGATGAGATAATGCCCAAAAGTGTGCATACTTGGTAAGTCTATCAACTACCACCATGATGACACTCTTTCCTTTAGACTTGGGTAGACCTATGATAAAATCCATTGAAACCTCCTCCCAACATTGACTTGGAGTGGATAACGGTTGTAATAGACCCAGGGTCTTGATTGTTTCAACTTTATTTGTTGGAAAACTAAAATTTCCTCCATAAAATTTTGAATATAAGATTTAAGGCCATCCCAAAAAAATTCCTTCTTAACCCTATGGTAGGGTTTTAAAAATCTTGAATGCCCTCCTCACAGAGAGGTGTGAAATTTGAGAATAATATTTTGTTTGAGTTGGGAATTATTAGAGAGGTATAAGTGATATTTGTACCATAACGAGTCATTTTTCTAGCAAAATGTATCATATGTATTAGGAGCTTGCTGTAACTTTTGAATGAGTGCCCACACTTCTTCATCATTCTTCCATTCATCCCTTGCTTTGTTTATCCAATATGGTTGGATAATAGAAATGGCACAAAACAATTCTTCCACATCCTCATCCTTTCTTGAGAGTGCATCTGTAGCAACATTTTGATTCCCTTTTTTGTAGATGATTTCAAAGTCATAACCCAACATCGTTGTGACCCATTTTTTTTCTCTTCTGATGATAATATTTGTTCTAAAAATTATTTATGACTATCATGATCCGTTTTTACCTTGAAGTGTCTTCCCATTAGGTAAGGTTACCATTTCTTAAGTGCATATAGTATTGCCAACATTTCCTTCTCATAAATAGCTTTGTGTAAATACTTTCCTTTGATTGGTCGACTTTCAAAATCAATGGGTCTTCCTTCTTGCATTAAAACAACACCAATTCAATTTCCTGATGCATCACATTCCATAATAAAGGTTTTTTGTGAAGTCTTACGTAGCTAATAACAGTGCTTTGTACGTTGCCTATTTAAGATGTTTAAAGGCCATTGTAGCTTATGGAGTCCAAGAACATGCATTGTTCATCAGTAATGTTGTTAGAGGTGCTACTATTATCCCATAATTCTTAACAAACTTGTGATAATACCCCTGTCAACCTGAGAAAACCTCGTAGATGCTTTATGGATGTGGTGATTTTCCATTCCTTAATGGCTTTAATTTTTTTAGGGTCTACCTTAACACCTTCATGAGATACAATATGACACAGATATTCCACCTCCTGTAATCCAAAGAAACATTTGGAGGTTTTTTCATATAATTGTTTCTCCTCCAATAGTTTGAGCACCCTGTTAACATGTTGAACATGATCCTTCGAAGACTTGTTGTAGATTAGTATATCATCAAAAAATACTAACACCCATTTTCTAAGGAAGGGTTTGAAAATGGAATTCGTCAAACCTTGAAATGAAGGTGCATTGGTAAGGCCAAAAGGCATGAACAAGAATTCATAATGACCTCATGAGTTCTAAATGCTTTTTTTAGAATTTCTGCAGTCTTCATTCTGATATGATGATATCCTAAACGAAGGTCCAACTTGGTGAAGTAAATTTCTCCATGTAATTCATCCAATAATTCATAAATGAATGGAATGGGAAATTTATCTTTAATAGTGAGCTTGTTGAGCTCCCTATAATTCAGACACATGCTCCATGATCCATCCTTCTTGTGAACCAATACTACTAGAGTAGAGAGAACTTTGACTAGGTTGAATTATACCAGCCTCTAGCAATTCTGCAACCATACGTTCAATTTCAATATTTTGGGCATAGGGATATTTGTAAGGCCTGATGTTTGGAGGAACACTTCCCGGAGTCAAATGAATATCATGGTCATGATCATGAATAGGTGGGAGGCCTTTGGGAGTCTGAAATACCTTGGAATGATTATCCAAGACTTTTTGGAGATCTTGAGAAATAGATGATTTCGATGTGGGAACCTCTAGTGAACATAGTTATACAATTCTGCCCCATTGTTCTTTATTTAGAAGATTTGTCAAGATGTTAGAGTTGATTATATTTCCCAATTTCCCTGCGATACCCCTTAATTCAACTTCCTTTCCTTCCCAAAAAAAATTCAAGAATTTTTCTTCAAAATTAAAAGCCATTGTACCCAAAGATTGTAGCCATTGGACTCCTAGTATAACATCAACACCACCCATTGGAATGGAAAGAATTGGACTATTAAACACATATTCTCCCATGTATAACTTGATATTATGGCACTTTCCAGAGAAATTTATGGTTCCTCCATTTGCAACCATCGTTGACACTCTGGTGCTGGATATATGAAGTAATTCAATTCCTTGGTTATTTTACAATGAATAAAATTATGGGCACTACCTGAATCAATCAACACTATTACTTTTTTCTTCTTGATATGTCCTTCTACCTTAAGATTTTGAGGAGTGGTAATTCCTGCAAATGGATTACAGGATATGGTTGGATTCATTTATTCTTTCTCTAGGGTTGGTTCCTGGTGTATGCCATCTTCTTTTTATGTTTCTTGTTACTTGTCTTCCTCCTCTTCACAATATATGTAAAACAATTTCTTCTCAACACACTTATGACCTTTAGTATATTTTCTATCACAATTATAACAAAGCCCTTTTTCTCTTTTTTCTTCCAATTGTTGTGGTTCCAACCTTGTAGGTTGTAGACGGCTAGGGGCAGAAAAACTTCCATCTTTATAGTTGTGAGTGATATGCTTGCTTGTTGCCATAATTTTTCTTTCAATTTTTCTTGCCAACTTGAATACTTTTTCCAATGAATCAGGTTCCCAAAGGCGAACCTCATGTTGGATGTTATCCTTTAAGGTCCCGATGAACATATCAATATTATGCTCCTCTGGAATATCATTTACCCTTACATTCAATTTTGGAAGTCCTCAATGTGCTCCACTATTAAACCCTTTTGTTTGAGATTTATCAATTGACTAAAGAAGGTGTTGCTCTTTGTGTCTTCATAATGTGCCATCATTTCCACCATAAAAATTGACCAAGTGACAATTTTTTTACGAGAGAAAAGCCATCGATACCATACAAATTGATTGGGTTCCAAATATAAAGTTACAATGCATACCTTTTGTGTGTTTTGCACTTTATGGAGATCGAAATATTTCTCCATCTGTAGTATCCATGTTACTAGATCCTTTCCATCAAACTTCCTCATATCGATATTTGGAACATGGTGGGCCTTCGATCCAATGTTAGAGTTTATCAAATCATGATTAACATTCCTTTTATTCTCATCATGAATTTCATCTAATACCTTTTCGCCATTAGGAAGCATTTCTTGCAGCAACATTGTCAAACCTTCCTTGAAATCTTCCATGTCTGCTTTTAAACCATTCTTAAAATCTTCCATGTTATCTTTCATGTCAACTATATTTTTTTCATGTAATCCATTTTGGATTTCATGGCATTCTTAAATCCTTCCATGTCTGATTTTAACCTATTTTTCAAACCATCCATCTTAGCTTCCATTTCATTTTTTGTTACTCTTTGTGCGACTCAAAATTGTTGCACTTGGTCTCGTAATTTTGATATATCATGTTGCATTTCTTCTTCTTCTTCTTCATGAGTCATAGTAGAAATTTTAGGTTGCTTACTAGGCATTTCCATTTTAGTTCTTCAGGGCAATTAATGAGTATTATTCTTCACTATTCCCTTTGAATCACTTCCAATTATTTTTTCAAACAAAACTTATGTAAATTTAAAAAAATACACACCTTTTTTTCTTTGTAGGATCTTGATATTAAATCTATTGTATCCCTATAATGGTGGATCTCCAAGGTCTAAAATTTCATCTCGAGGAAGCACTCTGAGTCCTCTTTCCAACCCCACAAGTTGGATGAGGATTGGATTCTCCAAAAAAACATTATTTCCAATCTCCCACAATATTATAGACGGGTTCAGTAAAGAGAATTTGTACGAAGCGCCATGTGTCACTGTTTCAACCTTCATAGCTGAAAATGATACCCAACAAAATAAATTTCATCCTCTTTTTGTCACTTTTTACAAAATTCAAATCTGATGCTCATAAAGAAAGTTATGATGATTTTACCAAAGTCACCTATTTGAGATGGAATTTGGGAGCCTGCAAAAACCTACTTCCCTAGATCATATCTCTGTACATATAGCGAAACAATAACTGAAATTTGGACATGATGTTCATCAATATTTTGTCTCAAATGGGGTGTTTTTTCAGATTTTGAAGCTTTGTACAAAAAATGTTATAGAAAAAAATCCACGAGGACCTGTTTGAAGCAACAAAACCCTAGAATCCAAAGTTATGATACCTAATGTTATGCAACCAGCTCACAAAAAATAGAAAAGATAGATCAACGATTCCAAAATTAGCCTCTTTGAGGGAGAAACCTTCTTTACATTACACAAATGAACAATTCTTGGATGATTCAAATGAAAAAACATCCTTTCTATATATAGGAGTCTAAGGGGTCAAAATATAATGAGAGCTGACATAACAATAATAATGTAAGGGCACAACAATAAAAATATTGGGCTTATATGGGGAACAATAATAACAATATGGGGACAACAATAATAATAATAAGGTGTAAAATGAAAATAATAACGAGGAATACACTGGTTTTCTAGGCACCTAACAATTCACCTCTCTAAACACCAACACTTCACCTCTCTAAACACCACATCTCGATTGTACAATACCTTCCTTGTTTATGGGTTCCAAAGCTTATAACCTTTTAAACCATCATTATACCCAATAAAGATGAACCTTTTAGATTTACTATCTAACTTGGTTCTTTTCTCTTTTAGAACATGTGCATATTAATCACAACCAAATACCCGCAAATGTGAAAGAGAGGATTTCTTACCAGTCCATACCCTATATGGAGTCTTATCCTCTAAGGTTGATGAAGGTGATCTATTAATCGGGTAAGATGCAATATCTACTACCTCTACCAAAAATTCTTGCCCTAATCCAATGCCACTGAGCATGCTTCTTGTATTTTCCATCAACATCTTGTTCATTCTTTTTGCAACTCCATTTTGCTGAGGTGTGTATGGAGTAGTATTATGTTGTGCTACACCACACTTCTTACAAAACTCTTCAAATTCCTTCTTGCAAAACTCTCCACCATTATCTGTCTTCAACAACTTAACCTTCTCCTCTGTCTGATTTTCCACCAGAGCCTTAAATTATTTAAACCTCTCAAAGAAATTAGATTTCTTCCTGAGGAAATATATTCATATATTCCTTGAGAAGTCATATATAAATGATACATAGTACATAGATTTACCCAGATTTACATGGAATAAAAATAGGTCCAACATTAGGGGAATTTTGAGTTTTGAAATGGGCCTCCTAAAAAAATGTACAACCAAAATAAAATTTATAGGAATCAATAGGATTCAAGATAATGATGTTAACCACGGGGATGATTCACCATTTTTTGATTAAAAAAGTAAAAAGATTAAAAAATAATAATAAAACTACTTTTTCAACTCGTATTTTCAATTTATCTCCCTAAGGTTTTACTCAAATTTCGAGTGGGAGTACTCATTTGATGCAAAATTTAATTCCTCATCCAATGAGTACCCTTATTACATACCTTTGATGGATCCTACTACACGAACATTGAGAAATACATGAAAAAGCGTGATTACAATCATGTTTTTCATGTATTTTTTATTTTTTCTTGTAGTGGGGCCCATTGAAAGTATGAAACATGGATACTCCTTGGATGAGGATTCACATTCTACACCCAACGAGTGTTTCCACTTGAAATTTGAGTAAACCCATAGGGAGATAAGTTGAAAATACAAGTTGAAAAAATAGTTTTTTTTCCCCCTCTAAAATTTGATGATGTAATCTGATCTTATTTTATTATTTTTATTATTATTTTATAATTTCATTAGTAGAACCATTTTAGACCTCAAAATTCCCTTAATGAACACATCATTATGCACAAGCTCTAATATCCCTTTTACCCTCTTAGTACTAAAGGGTAAGGTCATCTGATTTTCCTTCTCATATACATAATGTTCATATAAATCGAAATCGAAAGAGAAATTATACATACCTTCTACCATACCATTACCATGCAATATCCGAAGGTCGTTCCCTCTTATATGTCCAAGTCTTTGATTCCATAACATGGTCTTTTGTCTTGAGATCACTAGATTTTCAACTCCACTTTTAGGAACCACAAAACTTTTGCAACCGTCAATAACAATGTTACCCATAAGCTTGTATAACGTTCCAATCTGAATTCCTCGCATCAATACGAGTGCCCCCCAAACCATCTTGCATGTATCTTTCTCAAACACTATTTTTACACCTGCATCATCCGCCATGCTTACAGAAATTAGATTTCTGGTCAAAGTCAGAATATGAAGAACACCAGGAAGTGTTCTAATCCTTCCACCTTGCAACTTCAACTTGACTTTTACACATTACATTACTTTAGCCTTCCTATCACCCCTTATGGGGAGTGAAGTGAAAGGATGCACTTGAGTCAATCAACCATGCCTCATGATCTACATGTGTACTTGAAGAAGAATCCAAGTACACATCCCCACTTTAATTTGAGGTGGTTTTCACCTCTGCAGAAGGAGCATCATCGAATCCCTTTATTTTCTCAGGAGTTTTAGATTTATAATCCTTTTTGTAGTACCCTTATTTTCCGCACTTCCAACATACCTTTACAGGTTTTCTTGGAGATTTATATCTCCCCCTAGATTTAGATCTCCCACTTGAAGACTTATTTCTATTTATGTTCAATGACCATACTCTTATAGACAAGGAATCTCCATTTTGGCTCTCCATATTTTTTTGTCTCATCTGCTCCAGCAACAAGGATGATTCGTCAAACTTTGAGGTAGTTGTATTACTACCTATATCAACAACCAGACAATCCCATGAATCTGGTAGAGAACACAACAAATTAATGCACTTATCTTCATCTAAAATTTTAATATCAACAAATAACAACTTGCTCACCACAGTATTAAATATGTTCGAATGCTCTTTCACCAAGTCTCCATCCTTCATTCCCAGGTTATACAACTTTTTTTGTAAGAACAATTTATTCACCAGAGACTTAGATTGATACAAAGCCCCTAAATTGTCCCGCAAATGATTTGTTTTAGCTTCTCCTAAAACATTCAACAATACTGAATCGGAAATACACAATTGTATTGTGTTATTTTCCTTCCAATCCAATTCCACCTAGTCTTCTATTGACATTGACATTGGTTTAGTACATGGATCTACTACAATCCATTGACTTTTATCCACCAACATATGCTCCATCTTAAGCTTCCATAAATCTAAACTCTATCCATTAAATTTATTGATCTCTATCTGTCCACTATTCACTATCTCCTTTGATTGCAAGAATTGATCCTGAAGATCTCCCATTGTAACAGGGTCTGCCACAGGCCCGAGAAAAACCCCTCAGCAACAAAGATGTCCCCTTGAAGCCGAAATTTTCTTTTAGATCCCAAAACCAGGAATACTAGATTGATCTTCCATTATATTCCTTTTAATGTAACAATCTCTCTCTCTCTCTCTCTCTCTCTCTCTCTCTCTCTCTCTCTCTCTCTATATATATATATATATATATATACCGAAGCATTCATAAACACCAATCCACTAACCCTGGATTAGAAAATAGCCATAGTTCCCTTGATGGGATCTACAAAATACCATGGGAAAAAAACCATCATGCCCCAAAACCATGTGCAAAAACAAGGAATAGGTCCACCCACCATCTTTGGGTCTACCCCATCCTGAGATTTGCCCAACTATTATTCAATCCACATATATATATATATTTGGGCACTGTCTTATATTCTATTTTTGCTTGGAAAAAATATAACACACCCAACATTCCTCTTGTTTAATATTTTTTTACCATTTTAATAAAATGCTAATTAATTTAAATGTTATAATTATAATTAAATAATCATAAATAAAAATATGTATTTTATCCAATAATTTCAATATTTAACATGTAATAACATATTTATATATATGAAAATAAATATAAATATGTTATTGAAAAAAATTAAATCATAATACAAATATTATTAATAATACAAAGTTTATAATACATTACATGAATAATATAAACACAATAATTACAAATCAGATGACAAATATATTTATAGACTAAAATGAAATTAGTAATTTGAGTATTATATTAGCAATAACTCCAATTGTATTTATGGCGCAATAGTGAAGCAATATGCAAATTGATCTTTCCCTTTGAAAGCTCCAACCACTTACCATTGATCACAAATTTTAAAAGTACTTTTGTTTTGAAAATGTTTTTAGAACTTAAGACTTCTCTTCCAATCGCATTAATAATGAAGAAAATATTTTGCATATCTCATTATTATAATAGTTATCTTTTTATCAAACTATTGAATATTTGAGGAGACTAATGTACATCTCGATAGATTTCAAAACCCATGATTATATTAGAAAACGGTTTTCATTTTCTTTTTTATCCATCTAAATAATGGTTGTACTATTCCAATTGAAGTCGAGTTTATTGTCTCTTTTTTATTAAATTGTTTATAGTTTTATTGATTAGCACTACTTCATGCCAAAAATAGAATTTAAAGTCGATACTATCAATGATCTACACCAAAAACCTAAAATGTGTTGGTGCAATGGACAGTTCCATATCTAAAATAATTCAAAGGGACAAAAACAATCATGAACATGCATATGTTTGGTAAAATATGATTATAAGCATATTTAGAATTAATATAAACATATATCATTGAAGCTATTTTAATAATACATGATGTTGCAATTAGTAATGATGGAGAGATTGAGAAATTTTGCATGCAAAATGTTATGAGGAGCATTATGAAGCAAAATTTTGTTCACTGAGTGAATATTAAAATAAATGATCTAGGACAAAAACAAAATGTATGATAAAAATATTTATACAATGCATGAAGATATCATCATAGAAATAGTTGGCTTTGCATGACAACCTTGCTAATAAATGACATTCTAGTTGTAAAGTGGACATATAAAATATTGAAAGGTGCATTTGCATATTTGAAGTTTGATTGCCAAGGGTCTTGTCCTTTCATCTTTGTTGATATTCTCAATTCATAAATTTATAAAAGTTGACACATACAACTAAAAAACATGAAATCTAAACATACTATGATTTGGACTTTTTTGACCACATTTTTTTTCCCTCAAAATCAATTAAAAATTTAGAGAAAAATT
Source organism: Pinus tabuliformis (assembly GCA_031772625.1). Taxonomy (NCBI): domain Eukaryota; kingdom Viridiplantae; phylum Streptophyta; class Pinopsida; order Pinales; family Pinaceae; genus Pinus; species Pinus tabuliformis. The sequence goes on along the minus strand of CM062819.1, from coordinate 459,577,953 downwards.
CAAAATCACTTGTGCCCATAGTTGAATTGTAAAATCCAAGTGCAATAATAATGTTTGCAAACACTTCATTTATATATAAAAAATAATTAAAAAAAATAAAAATATAATTTAACAAAAATTAAAAATGCCAAATATCATTAATAATTAAAAAAAACGAAATCATATAATATTAAAACTCCTTTACTAAGAACACTAAAATAATATACCCATAATTATCTATATCTTTATTCAAATCAATATAATCACTAACGAAATCAATATAATCACTAATTTTATTTTTAGAAATCATATTTATACCTAAAATCCGAACAACAATCCCCATAAATTCCAAACTATCCCACTGAAAATCACCCTAAATACCAAAACCATCATAATAAGGAAACCCCAACCACCATAGATATCAATTGCTACAATAATGCAACCTAAAATAAAGTTTAAGAAATGCATCCAATTATTTCAGCCATTATGTCTGGTTAATTTGTCGTCACAATTATTGAATTGCTTTGTGGTAACCCCAACCGCCATATATATCAATTGCTACAATAATGCAACCTAAAATAGAGTTTAAGAAATGCATCCAATTATTTCAGCCATTATGTCTGGTTAATTTGTCGTCACAATTATTGAATTGTTTTGTGGTGCACGTGTACAACTAGGAGTTAATTGCCACCGGTCCAACATTTTTTTGAAATCTTATACTCAGTGTAAAGTTTGGAATCTCGTGTAAGTGGTCACCTACCTGAATTCAAAGTGATATGTAAAGTGAACAATGAGTTGCAAATTATTACCCATCACAATCTTTGAAAACGAATTTCAAAAGAATGATTAAACAATTATGAGTAAATATATCAGCATCCATGATTAAAAATTGATGGTGATAGTATTTAGTCTTCTCTTAATAATTTACTATATATGTTAATAGGTTCAAACTTTTGAACGGGTGGTTAGCAAAACATTTTTAACATGATGGAATAAAGTCCACCAAGCAATTTTATTATTTTGGATTATGAGAATGTTCTGAGTTTATGTTGATGCTAGTTTACATCATTGTTGTTATAAACGTTTGGTTGAATTTTGCATTTTATATTATATAAGTTATTTGGGATGATTGCTACTTCAGTTTGGTTTGAGTAGTAATAAGAAACTGTTTTAATTTTTTTTATTTAGATTCAAATCTTATTTATAATTTGTTTATTTTTTAGGAGTTAATTATTATTTAGTTTTTTTGTGAAGTAATTATTAATTAGAGTTGGTAATCACATATACTAAGAAATATGAGGAACAACCATAATATATAAAATATACATAAAAGCTATTTATATATTACATTTAAAGTTAAAATACATATTACATATATAATGCTTATTGGATACAACATATTTCAAATTAGGAGATTATTGTTGAGAAAATCTCTCAACAAAATCTCTCAACCAAAAAATCTAATTTTCCAATATATTAATGTAAGTGTTAATTCCAAGTCTTTCCATTAATGCTTACATTACAAAGATTAATACAAGAGTCACAAATATAAGTCACATTTGTCTAATATTGATCTTCACCAGCACTTCTACCCACTTTGAAATCTCATCAATAACACTCTTCTCCTTCATAGTCTTTGACCTCCCACTTGAATCATTTAAGGTACAACTATCTCCGACCATCGTTGAAGAACTTGTAAGATAAACAACATTGACATACTCAGCTTGTTGAGGCTTCCACAATAAAACTTGTCAAGTAATGAACCAATCTATGGACCTACCACCATCTGTCAGATATTTTTCTTTTAGCTATTCGTTAGTTGCGAGGAAGGTGGTATGGATATTGAATTCTTTGAGAATTTGATCAAACAAATTTACCTTACTAACACGTAATGATCTCATACTATAACTAGTAGTCATTATTAAGGGGTTTCCAAGCTCAAAGAACCATCAATTTAGATTATGTTATACTTTATAATAATTGGTTCTACACATTTTTACAAACAAAATGGAAAACTACACAAATATCACAACAACCATTCACCAAAGCCCAAAACCAATCTTCACTATATTTGCACCTACTACCAAAAATAAGACTACAATAATGGTATCTCCACAACTCTAAAATATTTGACACCATGGAGGAGTGAGCAACGTTCATACAGATTCCAAGTTGGCTCCCACAATAGCTAAAGTTCAATGATCCGAATGAGGAAAATTTATAGGTACAACTTTGAATGTGAATCTCTTCCTCCTCTCTTTCAATAAAAAAAATTCTATGGGACGGTAGAGATATACACAGGTGAAGAAATTGGGTGCATGTGAATTTAGATTTGTATTGAAAATCTATAAATCGCACTAGCAAATAAACGCAATGAAATGACGATAGAGACATCTGAACTTTATAAGAGGACATAAAAATGGTATTTAGAGACTCAAGAATTTCAACTAAAGCTTCTGGTCAATGCAATGTGTTGTTATTGATAGTTAGTTGATTTGGTACATGCACCTCCTAGGAAGACTATTTTTAATGTTTACATGTCATAAAAACACTTCCCAAGCAACTACAAATTGCTCAATAATCGTGCAAAGTATTTTTTTTTGGATCTCTTAGTGTCCTGACAAACCGACAATGGATAGGTAACCATCCTAAATCTCTCACACTCTATTCATATCTCTGTAATTTGAATAGAGAGTCAAGACAAGATCATAAAAAATTTAGCAATATATTTTACGCATGTGACCCTTTGTGTTTTGTTTTTCTCTTTTCTCCATTGTCCTCTATTTTCCATGAAAAATATGGATCTATTAGCATTGAATTAATTTTGGCTAGGTAGAATATGACTTGGATTCCATGCCTGAGCTTGAGTATGAGTAAATCTTCCACTAAAAAAACTCACTATGGAATTATGTTACGTTATAGAGGGCCTTTGTTTTACTTAAGAAAAAAATTAGGTTTTAATCAACTAAGCAACTGATACCCTCAATCCATCGAATGATCTCTCTCTATTTCACTCAATGGCACTGCACATCCATCTACCTTAACAAAAGAAGTCACACACCACAAGAAACTTAACACACAACCATACATCTACACTAATCTATGTACAGAGAATTCAAAAATGTATGACTTCCCCATCTTCCCAACACACCCTAAATGGAGTTAAGTTAGAGTTGGCTCTGATACCAGCAAAGAAATTTGAGGAGCAATCATAGTGCAAATAATACACACAAAAACTATTTGTATATTACATTCAAAACCAAAATGCATTTGACATATATAGTGCTTAAGAGATCCAACATATTCCAAACTAGGCGATTTTTGTTGAGAAAATCCCTTAGCAAACTCTAACAACCAACAAACCTAATTTTCCCATATACTAATGTAAGCGTTAATTCCAAGTCATAATATATAATAAATGATGCTAAATGACATTCAATAATATTAACATTGCAAAGTTTTATGATTGTTATTCACATGCTTTACAACAAAGATATATGTGAAATACCAACTTGTTTATATATAGCATATGTCTAGACATTATAAACAAACTTTATCCTTAATGAGAATTTATAATCAATATTAGATAATAATTACAGAATTTTGATATTTATAAATAGTATTACATTGTTGTTATTCTTATTGTATACAAATTATAGAGTAACATTTATCTACTTTGATTAATGCAATTTTGTTTTATTTTATTATTATTATTATTATTATTATTATTATTATTATCATCATCATCATCATCACAAGAGTGACTTATTTAGATCATGTTGAAATTATTTTAGTTTAATTATGGTTAAGATAATCAATATTTATAAGTGGGAAGTCTCTGTGGGTAGCTCACTTGGCAAAGCATGTAAACACATTATGTAAAATATTATGAGCTCATTGGTTCAATCGTCTAATTAAATTTTGTCCACGTTAGAGGTAAGTGTGGTGCACCTACTGGTTATAGTAGTAGCGGATGTAATTGACCCTATTTCCCGCAAGTACGATACCACCCCAGTTACCAGTTCCATTAGTTGCCAAAAACAACATTCATAGGAGGTAGGTGCAAGGTGGAATTAATGGTTTCCCAAAGACTTTTTTATGTCAATTGTGTGTATTTGTTTTTGTTTTCTATTTCTTGTATTTTGTTTAATTTAGTTAATTTAGAGAAAAATTAACTAACTAAAGAATTTGGAATGTAAGAAAAATTTGAAAGTAAATATTTCAGTAGTTTTGTTAGATAATTTGTGATGAACTACTTTATTGGAAAATTCACGGGGTTTTATAAATCACCAATCCCCTAAGATATCTTTTTAATACTTAATCAAAATTTTAGTATGTTATTATATAGAGAAAACAAAAGTGGATATATCTCAATGGGAATTTCATCCCATGTACCATAACACACTTCAACCATTATGTAAGGGTAACTCTTTCAACCCAGATTTATCATGAACTAAGGTGAAGGTGGGATTATGGGTTCATTTTGGTTTTTTGTGTTAAACTCTTGAGAGGAGTTCCTTAGCTTAGTGAACACAAGTAAATTTTGTTGATGAGGTGGTGATTTTGGATGCACCCTATAATTTATTCTCAGTGGTTTCTTGGAAGGTTTTTAGTGCATAGTAAATTGAAAAAGTGATCATCTCTTAAAAAAAATTATTTTCTCATTCCTCAATGTTCATAGGCTTTAATTTGGAAGTGGTAATGGTAAACACATTTATAATTTGTGTTTATTGAATTCTTGGAAGTGGCTCAAGTTTTTTTTTTTTGTAAGCTGCGGTATTTCTATTATTTACAATCATTTATAAAAGTACAAAACTTAGGAGCCTCAATCTGCCCCGAAGGGAAACTAGATCTGTTGGCTCCTATACTTCCAACAATCATTAAAATTATCCAACTGGACATTGTCAAACATCATAACAACAAAAAGATCTCTTACCCCAAGTATACCCCAGCAGATTATCTTTTTCTCAGTTCTACTAAACCAGCCCCCTGTTCTACTGCCACTATGGCAAGCTATATAGAGTTTCAAAAAAAACAGAGTATTGACTTTCATAACAGAAAAATGGACAAAGAACTAGCCTTTCAGTTTGTTGCATTTCCTCGGCCAGTTTTGTTGTTATCTCCCCCTTTCCTCAGCTCCTTCAGCATATCTTTAATCTTCTTGAGGTGCTCGTTCTGCTGCTTCACCAGCTCCTCCACATTTGCAACTTCTTTTTTTGCAGCCGCGGTTTCTTGCGCCATCTCCAACATCTCTGTTGCAACTTGCTCCATGGCTTTGGCCAGGAGGTGTTTCAGAACCCAATAAGTATGAAGAGCACGATGGTACATAGTTAGTCTCCCGCGTGTGTTTCCAGGGTCCGGCAGTTGCGAGGACCATTCATCCATTTCCGGGTCAGAGGGCTCCTCAAGCACCCTTTCCTCCATGGCATCGATGATATTCCTTATGTCTGCGTTGGTCTCCAGATTATAAGCTTGTTCAGCTTCATGCAGAGCCGTATCAATCGTTCTGTGCCCTCTTTTCCTTCTTTTCTGCGTACTGATACCCCCCGCATTGTTTGTGGGTTGACGGGGGCGACCTCTTCCCCTCTGCTCTTTATGCTTTTGGCCCTCTTTCTCTCTAGCTTGCCTCGGACCTCTGCTACTCTGCCCGGTTTCGAACTGCTTACCTCTGATTTCTTCGCTCTGCCTGAAATCCATCTCTTCCGAACTGTCAATTTCAATTTTAACCCTTCCCCGTTCAAGGTGCTTGCCCTCATCCGCATCTTTCGCTTTTAAGACTGGATTGTCTCTTTGCTCAGCCATTTTAGATCGTTGGAGGCGCTGGTTCGGGATTCTCTGCCAAGTTGCCTCTTCTCTCGCTACCTTTCTATTGCCTGTCATTCTACCGGAGCTTTCCCTTATACCCTCCTCGCCACCTTTGTTCCTATGATGGGATTTCTCTCCTCTTTTAATGTCACCCCTTCTTTGAATGATGGCTTTAATGTTGGTAATCGGATTTCGATTTGGGTCGCGTCCCTGCCGCACTGCAAAAACATTTATTGCTGATGTCAGGCAGTAAAGGGCGCCGTCCTTCTATCCTCTCCTAATTGCCACTGAATTTCGCCTAATTCTCCATCTCCCGCTCCACGCGGAGTTGTAATTATCCTTGTTCTGCATCATGATTATCATTGCCAATAAGCTGTTTTAGACCGTCCCATTTTGCCAGCATTACCTGATTGGTCCAGCTGTCATCAACTCGATCCAAAGGTTCCTTGCTGCCCCAGTTCGCTAAGCAATCTGCTGGTTTATTGCCCTCTCTTCTTATGTGCGAAGTGATCTTGTAATCGATCGCTGCAGCAATTCCTCTATGTCTCGAACAATACTTGCATTCCTCCAGCTTTTTACAACCTTTTCCCATTTCTTTCCTTGAATTAATTTCCTAATCGTGTCAACAACTAGGGTGGAATCTCCTTCAATTTCAATCTTCCTATAACCATTTCTCCTGGCAATTTTGAGACCGTGATATACCGCCATAAATTCTGCCTCGTTGTTGGTCATTGTCCCTCCATGTTCCGCATAGATCCACTCTGTTTCCCCCTGTCTATTTCTGAATATTCCACCGAAACCCGCTGGTCCTGGATTCCCTTTCGCAACACCATCGAAATTGAGCTTCATAAACCCTTCAGGAGGCTTTCGGTAGACTGCATGACTCTGGTTGGTTATTGATGGGTGCTGCTTTGTTTTTTGATGGTAAATCATCCCCTTTTCTAAGTTCAGCTTAGTTAGAATCTCTGCTTCAGCTTCAGAGGTTTTCCACTCCTCTTCTGCCCAATTCTCCGCTAGAATAGATTCCCTAATTTGACTTAGAGTTCTCTTCCATACTTCCTCCGGTCCCGATGACTTCCCTTTAAATATTTGGCCATTTCTTTCCTTCCACAGGTTCCATGCATTAAAGCCTGCTGTAAGACTCCACGCTCTCCTTACTATTTTACTTTGAAACTTTCCTTCTCCCCATTCGCAGAGGGTTTGAATAATGTCATGCGGGTTTCTTTCTGTTGTTGAGAATAGATTTCTCGTTTTTTCCCACTGGAATTGGGCCACACTACAACCATTAAGCAGGTGTTCCTGATCTTCTTCCTCTGAATAGCATAGACAACATCTTGAGGGTCCTGAGAAGCCTCTTCTTTGAATTTTATCCCATGTTAAAATCCGCCTTCTTCCTACCAACCATGCAAACAGTTTTATCTTCGGCCACCATTTTGTTTTCCATATTCTTTTCCACTTTTGTTCTTCCTCCCCCTGATCTTGCTGAGTTTTAACTTTGTAAGCTTCCTTTATGGTGAATATTCCTTTCGTTTCTTTGCCCCATCGAAGGATGTCTCTGCCTTCTCTCTTTTTTATCTTTCTAGAGTCTATTTCCTTTCCGAATTTTGTTTTTTGGTAGATTCTGTTGCATTCCTTTTCCATTCGTCCAGAGGTTTCCATTCTCTCCATTCCTCGTTTCCCTGGTCTTCATCCCAGTAGTCCTTAACTGTAATGAGGTTTCTCTCCAAACCTGTTCTATAGATTTCTTGCAGATCTTGTAAGTTTATCATTTTCTCCCTTTGTTGCCAGGATTCATCCCAAAATATCGCTATCTGACCTCCTCTGATTTCCCAAAATATATGTCTGTCGACTAAGTCCCTGCTTTGGATGGTTAGATTCCATATATCTGTTCCTCGAGGCATATCCTGCTCCCTTAGAATTTCTTCCGGGGTGAGAGGCATATTATATTTTTTTGTCCATATTTCCTTCCATAGATCCGCCCCCCCTTGGATCCATCTCCATCTTAACTTAGTAGCGAGCACTTGATTTAAAGTCCCTGGGTCTCTGAGGCCTAAACCACCTTTTTCCTTCGGTCTAGTTAGATTGTTCCACGAGCAGAGGGCCCACTTCTTTTGTTGCTTTGGTCCCCCCCACAGAAATTTTCTGTAAATTTCTACAAGTTTATTACATATTCCTTTAGGAGCTTCCATAACGGATAAGGGATATATCGGAATTGACTGAATAGTGGCTTTTAGCAGAACCACCCTTGCAGCTAGATTCAGAGCTCGGAAAGTCCAGTTTTCCAATCTTTTCATAATTTTGTCAATGATATTCTTCCAATTTCCTATTTTGAGTGAAGATGAGTCTAACATTGTCCCTAAATATTTGGTAGGGAGATCCCCTTTCCGATATCCCAGGACCCTGGTAAGATGATTCTTAATGGGTTCCACAGTATTAAAGAAAAAGGTTCTGGACTTCTCATTATTTACCTCCATCCCTAAGCCTTCCATAAATATCTCTAGTATTTTCTTTATCCTTTTCACTTCTTTCAGGGTTGCTTTGCAATATATCATTATGTCGTCTACGAACTGTTGGTGAGTAACTGTGGTTTGATTTCCCCATAATCTAAGACCTTGAATTTTCCTTTCTCTTAATTCTTTTTTAAATAATCTACCTAATCCTTCTACTGCTATTATGAAGAGAAAGGGGGATAAGGGATCCCCTTGTCTGAGACCTCTTGTTGCATTGAATGTTGTTGATGGATCCCCATTCAACATAATAGAGAAATTCGGTGTAGAGATCATACTCAGCACCCAATTCACCCATCTATCATAGAATCCAAAAGCTTTAAGGATTGTTTCTAGGTACTTCCAGCTTAGCCTATCATAAGCTTTTGATAGGTCTAATTTGATCAGCATGCCTTTTTCTTTTTTCGTTTTCAGTGTGTGGATCACTTCCTGAGCCACCACCAACCCGTCCAGAATCTGTCTCCCTTCTACAAACCCAGTTTGCTCTGGGGAAATAATACTTGGTAGGATCGATTTCAGTCTCTGGGCTACTACCGATGCCACTATTTTGTATATGACATTACAAAGGGCTATGGGTCTAAAGTCTTCTGCTTGCTCAGCCTGATTAGTTTTAGGAATAAGGGTCAAAAGGGTTGAGTTTATTCCAGGCCATATTCTTTGATTTATTTTGGCTTCCTCCACAACTTCCAGAACTTCTTCTGCAAGGAAATGCCACCCAGCTTGGTAAAATTCTACTGTATACCCATCCGGTCTAGGAGCTTTGTTTCTTTTCATGTTTCTGACAATATCCTCCACTTCTTCCATCGTAATTTTCCTCATTAGAGCCAGGTTTTGATCTCTTGTTACCATATTTGGGATTTCCCTACTTATCTTTGAAATAGCATTGACTCTACTTTCTTTTGGTTCTCTGAGAATATTTTTGAAATGATTGACCAACACTTTTTCAATTTCTTCATGCTGCAGAACTCTTTGCCCTTCTTGATTTTTTATTGAGAAAATTCGGTTTCTTTGTCTATGTTGAACCATTGCTTTATGGAAAAACTTTGTATTCCTCTCTCCCTCCCTAAGCCACTGCACCCTTGATTTCTGTTTCCATAAAATCTCTTCTTGTTTCCTTCTTTCTTCTAGCTGATTTAGAATAGTTCCTTCTTCTGTAGTCCTTCCCTCCTGTATGCCTTCTAAGATGTCTAACTGCTGAAGTTCTTCCATTCTTTGCTATAGTCTCTTTTTTTCCTCTATAATATTCCCAAATTCTTCTTTGTTCCACTTCTTTAACTTATTCTTCATTTCCTTCAGTTTGAGTTGGAAAGTGTGCATCTTATTCTTTCCTTTTTGATCACTCGTCCTCCACCATTCCTCTAGTTTCTCCATCAGTCCTTCATTTCTTAGCCAGAAGGCCTCGAATATGAAGGGTTTGTTAGGAGGTATTTGTTTCAAATCTATTTCTAATTTAATCGGCCAATGGTCTGATCCTGCTACCGGGAGGATGGTTGCTTCTATGAAAACATCCTTCATCATTATTTGCTCAGAGATTAGGAATCTGTCTAGTCGAGAGGCTATTTGGTTAATTCCTCCTCTTCGGTTATTCCAGGTATGCTTTCCATTGATGGTTTGGATATCAATCAACTTTTGGTCTCTTATCAGATCTCCAAACTACTCCACTACCTTATCCATTCTCCTTACTCCTCCTCTTTTTTCACCTGAGGTTTTGATCAGGTTAAAATCTCCTCCTATGATCCATTGTTTTCCTGGTATTAGGCATCTTAAAGCTTTTAAATTTTGTAAAAAGTTTTCTTTTTCGCTCTGGATATGCGGTCCATACACCCCTGTTATAAAAACCTCCTCTGTCGTTCCTACAATGCTTGATGTTCCTGTTAAAATTCTTGGGAAGCTCATCCAATTACTAAATTGTATTTCTTCAGGATTCCAAATTATTACCAAACCTCCTGCGCTCCCGACCGCGTCCTGTCCCATCATTTCATATCTATTCTTGTTTCTATTCAAGATATATCTCATTTTCTCAGTATTTATTTTTGTTTCTTGTAAAATCATTATACTGGGTTTTTCCTTTTTCAACCTCTCATTTAAATACCTTTGCTTGCCTCTGCTATTGAGGCCTCTTATGTTCCAGCTTGTAATAATCATCTTAACAGTTTCGGGGGGGATTGGAATACCTCTGAGAGAGGTATCACTCTTCCTGAATTAACAAGAATTTCTCCTACTTCCTATATTGTTTCATTCATTGTTCTCCTTCCTCTTTTTTTTCCTCCCTTGCCAGTGCTCCTCACTCCTATGATTTGCGTTTCCTGTTTCTCCATTTTTTGAGTTTCCTTGGTTTCTGTTAGTCCCCTTTTTTCTTTATATCTTTGAAATGCTTCTTTGTACCTCTGTTTTTGTTCTTCTGGAATGAATCTTTCATCGAGCCTTTTCCATTCCTGTATAAGTTTCGCCATTACTTGTTCTTCTTCTTCTCCCTTTGTTTTCTGTGGGTCTATCTCCATTTCTCCCTGATCCTCTTGGGTTTCTTCTAGGTTTTCTACCCTCTGATCTTTATTCGACTTATCTGTTTCTTTGTCTGCACTTTCATCTGTTACCTCCATTCCCTCTAGTTCTTCTTCCTCGCTTGCATCTGTTTCCTGGCCTTCTCCCTGTAGGACTTGAAACTTATTTAGAGATTCAGTTTTCTGGGTTTCTTTTTGCTTCCCCCTCGGTTCCTGTCTGTTTCCTGTTCTTCTCCTCCTTTGAACTTCTCTGAAGTCCTCTTCTTCTTCCCCTGTTTTCCTTGTTGCATTTCTCCTTTCGTTTTCTGCTTCCCTTTCCTTTTCAGCTATCGTAATGGGGCATTCCCTAAATAAGTGACCATACTCATGGCACCTTCTACAGTGAAATGGAATATGTTCATAGTCTATTGTCTGGTTCCATATCTCATCATGATATTCCAGTTCTATTGAATCTGGAAGAGGCTCTGTGATGTTCATGTATGCGCATATTCTAGCATAAGTGTTGTATTTTCCCCTCTTTGTCGATTCGGCCACTTTCACAAAGGAGCCTATTGAATTTCCAATGCCTTTAAGGATCTCTAGTTCCCAGAATTCTGATGGTAGGCCGAAAAGTCTTATCCATATCGGGGCAGCTAGCATCTTCTCCTTATCTGGGTTGTAGCATTCTACCCAATCTCTCATGAACAGACCAGCGTTGTTCATGAAATAGGGTTGTTCCTCAAAGATCTGTTCTCTGTCTTCAAGATTGGAGAATATGACAGTGAAAAACCCCTTTGCCCCCAGCTTGACTTCTACATGTCCTTTTGGTTTCCACCTCTGATGGATCCATCTCATGAGATTTCTCTCAGTTGGCCAATATCCTATGAATTTACAGATCAAAGCATAATCTCTCATGTAGCTTCTATAGTTTTCTAAACTATTGGGCGGAATTACAAACCTGGGTTTGTTCGTTGCCCTTGGTAGAAATTTGCTTGGAATTCCTGATCGCCTTTGTGCTCCAGCTTCTGAAGTTTCTCCCTCGTTGGTTCGCTCTCCATCGTTCTGCCTCTCTTTCCTTGCTTCTCCTATTATTACCGCTTTGTAGGAGGGGATCTATCCCCTCCCTTGCTCTGTTCCCATCACTTCCAATCAGCTCCCGCTATTGCTGTTTATCGCTTTATTCTTCTCCAGTGAAACTGATTGAATGAGGCCCGCACTTCTGGGCTTGTCCCGAAGCTCAGGATTTCCTTACCCTGTGCGCCTCCTCTCCTTGTCTGCAGCCTACCCTGCAACTCCTCGGTCGAGCATTCGTCCCGCCGACAAAACCCTAGCTCTCGACTCCGCTCTCAGTTTCCGGTCAGCCAGAAGTGGCTCAAGTTTGATAACTAGAAAGGTGTGTAGTTATAACAATATTGCATCCCTACCTAGTTCTTTTGTTAATTTGGTTTTGTGATTTGGAATTGGGGAATTGGACATGTATACATTGAAAGGAAGTATAGAATTGGGGAGTGTTTTAATAGAGTCTAGATGGAATTATGAGACACAATGATTCAAGGAAATTCCCTTTCTATGATATTTGGCATGTTGTTCAAATACAAGAGGCACTCATTATAGAAAAAACCCTCCACTTTCGTTGCAATAAGTAAAATTCATGCTCATGAGGATAACCATAATAATCGGATGGTAGTTACTATGGAAACCCTACTTCAACATAAAGTATGGATTGAAAATTTACGGGAAGAAAACTATGGTTTGAATCAACAGGTTTTGAGTTTGATTATGAGCCCACAATGAACCTCCTTCAATTTCTGGAATGTAAATTGGTTTAGGGGTAGAGGAGACAATGAAGAAGTATTAGTTATACAAATGAATGGAGAAGTGGATGAAATAGATCAAGATCCTCGGAGTTATCTCACGTAGCAAGAGGAATCTTATAATAGGAATGCCCTTGATTAACTCCAATTCATATTATGTTTTGTAAACATGAGCCTTTTCTTAGGTGTCTTTTCAAGCTTTATGTTCATAGAAAATCTTTGATATCCTCTTTGTAGAATATTAGCCTTCATTTTATAATTATTATGTAGGCCTTTAAATTAAATTTGAACTATATAAGATTGTTGGAGATTGGGGTTGTAAAAAAAAATATTTCTCAAGCTCATTTCCAAGTCAATTTTCTAATATCATAATCTCATTTTTCTTATCAAGATATTTCCAACTATATAAAATTCATCAAATTCTGAGTGTGAGGCACCAAATTAGGGCCTTTGAATATTCCATAATTAGTGCCACATAAACATGATCACGTTTTTGATGTATGGTAGGTGACATGACACCCTAGGTCTATGTGTCACCACATACTGGTGCCATGTCAACACTAGGGCTACTCAACATCCCTTACCTTCGTAAAAATTATTTTACTATATTTCATGGAGTTATAGTTTTATTTATTATTATGTGCGTGTGCATTATACATACATATACCTATATACATATGGTGTGTGTATAATTGTGATTTATATTTAGAAGGGCACATATAGGCCATTTGGGGCCTTTATACCACTTATTCCAATGGGTAAGCATAAGAGCATGTTTTTTTTTGTGATTCAAAATTTTCTATTAATTGATCAAAATATTACATCGTGTATACATGAGAATAATGTTTCTCCTAGCCTTGCTCCGAGCAGATTTGTTGGCCAAGAGAGTAATGAAAAAGCTAAGAAGAAAGGGCCATGCTTTACATAGCAACCAGAAGCAAAAAGACCAAATATCCGAGAAAACATATAAAACCAATAGACACCCAACGTTCACCATAGATTAAAGGTTAAAATATGGTGCATGATCAACACTCGGAGCAACAAGAGGTCTCAGGTCCGATGGAAATGGAATTCCATATGAGCCAATCGAGTCTCTATATAATCCAATATATCATTAGTGTGCCTCTACCCTCTTCGCCAAGAAGCCAACTGATCTAAAATGTTCCACTGGTTTTTATGTAAGTCATGAAAAATGCAATGACTTCATTTCTATCCTTGTGACTCTGTTGTCACATTTCTTCCAAATTCACCATTACACTTCTCACTTGCATATCTAGAGACTCCAGGGAGAGTGGATGCTCAACACGACCCAGTGACTAAACCTGGTCTTGGGCCAGTTGCTCCACTAACTCAATTCCTGTAACCCTTTCATCCTTAGCAACTTTCACTTGACCATTCCTGCATGTTAGTTGGATGAGAGGCCCTATTCCTCTTCGAGCCCAACCCTATTGTCTCAAAATCTCTAATTTAGAAATAGGGCACCAGGAATAAAACTCAGGGGTAGCAGCAACAAGCCAACAAATCTAATACACCACGAGGCCACAACTTGTAGATAAACAAAACTCCTTGATTGTTGAATTGAATCGGTGAGCTCTGTAGACTATGCCCCCACTCAAGGTCCACCCTTCTGGGGTACAAAAACAAATGTCCAAAAGTAGAAATTCCCCTCTAGAAATACGACCAAACACTAGGCACCTAAATTGGACCAAGGATAAGAGCATGTCATTATGTACCAAATTAAGTAATTTCTAGGCTCAAAGAGCTCATTCTATAGCAAGGAAAAGGCCTAATTCTATGTGGCTTGATACTTAAAGCTAGGAACAAATCCCTACCAACTTTTTAGGCATAAACTCAATAAATGTAAATAGCTCCTTAAATTATTCAATGACATCTTTAATCTTGAAACATAGAAATTTCATTGCACATGAAGTAATGTTATAGGGAAATCGAAGTGCCCTCTTCCTAATTCAATCCAAATTGTATTTTAAGATTAAATTGCATTAATTTTATTTCTTTTTCAACATCGAAATTCTCATATGAAAGTATGGAATGTCAAAAAGAGTTAATTTGACACTCAAGGGAAAATAATTCAAAGGATAATCCATAAATTTTGACCTTCACAATTCTACTATCCCAATCCCCTATAGGATGGTGGGGGTCTTTATTCTCCCTTCAAAACTTAATTTGGTGGATGATTATAAAATCCAATGGCCTACAATTACATGTTTATGTTTTCATAAATATAACAAATAACTTGGCAATATAAAAATAATAGATTTTTGGCCATAAAGATCAGTTTCTCTATGGTGAATAAGTCTTATGTTAGGCTTGTCATTCAAATTAATTTAAGTAATGAAGACTTCAAAATCCCATTAGATATTAGATACAAAGATAATAAGTAAGGCTTAATTCCATTTTATTATTTAACCTTGCAAGGTTTCCAATTCTTAGTCATGGATCATGACTCGTCCTTATTTCCAATTTTTTATTTATAATAATTCTATAATTTCTATAAGGGAGGCCTCAAAATTTGGCCACCATTAAAAATGACTAAAAAAACCAACTCTAATATTCAAATCATAATTTTTCAATAATTATCCATTCATTAGTGAAAATTATGATTTATTATCTTCATATGTTTTGTGAAGACGTTATTGACTTAGTCTTCATTGTAAATACAAGGTATCCCTCGTTGAAGATGGATTGGACTTGTTCCCAGGATTTCCATCTCAACAACCATCATCTATCCTTTCTAGATAGATCTTTCATCTCACTTGTATCACATGTCTGCAATTTCCATGAGATATCATCCTAATATTTTCAATCAAAACTATTATTTCTCAAAATTATTTCATACAGAAATACAAATTCACAAGTATGATATCTTTCGGATAATGTTTGGATCTTGTATGTGGTATTAGAAATCTTCTTTATGGACTTACAAAAATTTACATATGCAAGGCCATTCCACTTATAATCTGTATTTTCAATTAAACAAACAATTGTGAATATTCATGCATTAAGTCCTTTCATGATAGCATTTACAATAGCCCTTCAAATGATCTTAGAATTATTACAAAATTTATAATTCAATCATTTTCAATTGTATATCACATAAATAGAAAGGAAACCATAATTACATTATATATATACATCAAAATCATTCTAGGAATTTCATAATGTAATCAAACATTTATTCTAGTAACCCAAATGGTCAAAACTAAGAGTTCAATAATCACTCTCTTCATTCACATACATATCTCAAATTCATATCTAATTAGTTTTCCACTACTTTTTGTGCAGTCAAGGATTTCATATCACTTAGTCCAATACTCAAAAATTCCTTGGGGTATTGGAAATTATTGCATGAAATTTCGTTCATGCAAATGCTCGTTTCCTATAAGCATGCACCTAATTAATGCATCAAGCACATGCATCACAAAAATTTCAATGATCTTTTCATACTAAAATCCTCCTACCTTTATCATACCCTAGTTATTAATAAAAAGTAGTCATTTATATATCAATAATTCCATTTTCATTCATATTATCCAAGAGAAAACAAACATTCATTTACATGTGTTGTACTAGAACACTCATCATTATTTTATGAAATTATTTAGCTTAGATTTAGAGGCTCTTGGACCAATACTCATGGCATTATACACACATTTTGATCCTTGCATTCAATTCAGGCATCCTACATATTCATGCATTCCTTAATGCATTACCAAATACAATTTAGCTTGTGAGGGTAGCGATCACTTATTTAATTTCTTTCCATCATGGTAACTCATAGGATATACACATTACCACGATTTTAGTGGCTTCATTTGCATGATTTTTTTTTCTTTTTCCATACCATGCTTGGGTATCAATATCAATCATGCATTCAATAATGAACATATCATAAATAATATAATTGGTGCTTGAAGGAATTCTTACCCATTTCCTTTAATTTACTTGCTATTTAGCATGACCAATATCCATACTTGTATGACTACAATCTTAGCATTATTGGTGCCTAGCCAACCAATATTTACTGAAAGTCCACGTGATTCCTTGCACTAGCCATTTTTATAAGCATTCTCTTGTCATTGTCCTTTGCACAAGGCTACCAAATGAATGGAATCATATCATTAGATTTTCATCTTTCCTAATCACATTCACAATCACAATATCAACTATCAAGCCAATCATCATATACACGCTACAACACTTTTAATGAACAGCCATTTTTAGGTTATTCTTTAACACATATGCAACAAATTTCAATTATTTGTTTCCTTATGTTCCATCAACGTTATCCTTTATTAGATCATTTTCAAAATTCACTTTTCTCAATGCAAAGAAAAGAAATTTAGCATACATAAGAGGATCTAATGGAGTCTCTACCTCCCTTCTAAATCCTTTATGGAGCCTAGATTCCATAGTCCAACTATTCTCATTAGCACAATCAAGTCCAATTTGAATGATCTTTATCCAAGTGTGTCTTTTTGATGCAATTCTATGTTTATCTCAACAAAAACAATTTCATAATTTCATGTAAAACTTTAGCATATACCCAACATGAATGGTATGATAATATAGCATAAAAGTAGACACAAGCAATAACCATCACGTATTGGACCTCAAGGAAACATGCTTTTAGTTTGCAAGGTACATATGCGGCTAATACTTTCATATTATATACATGAAAGAAAACTAATTATAAACTATGTAATGTATATTAAATAAATAACATTCACAAATTATAGAAAATTTATAAAACATTATATGACATATTGAAACTATATTAGGTGACAAATGAGGAAAAATGCTCACATAAATTCGAAGACTTATCATCTAGACCAATTTATACATTCGCAACACTATTGATGTAGCTAATACTTACAGCATAACATATAAAAACCTATATTAAAAAAATGAAGGTCTAGTTAGCTTAAAGATCCTCATATGTGAAATAAAGTCTAAAGCATGTTAAATATAAAATATTCTACAGAGCATACATTTAGTCCACCTCATAGCAATTCAAACCATCTAGTCTTAAGGATGAATGCCAATTTGACAAATTTGTGGGTATTTACTTGTGTGGATCGAAAGGAACTTCATTGGTCCCAAGGTTAATTATATCAACCCATCTCCATTAAATAATTGGAATGTCATAATATTTATCACTTTTGAACCAAACTTCCCACTTAAAACTCAACGCAAATTGTTAAAGAGATTCAATGACAATATTGATTATCTTCATATTACATTACTAATATAATAAAAAGACTCTTCAACACTAGATGCAATGCTCAATATCAACTTCATACTCTATTGGATGACGATGATGATATCTTACGAAGGGCATGTTCATCAAAAATTAACGTGCAATTGGTGGCAAAGTTATTATAAAAACCAAAGCGTGGGAAATGTTGAATGTATTTAAATATAGAAATGTATGTTGGTAGGAAAGTAAATATGTAAACTAAAAGAATTAGTTGTAAACTTGTTGTGGAGTTCACAAGGTTCAAGAAATGTTGATTTTTATATATAGGAACGTATTTGGGTACATCTCGTCACGAAAGAATTGGTTCCCTTATCCTCAAAGAAAACTCAAGCAAAGCAATTGCTTCCCTTGTCGTCAGAGGCTGTTTTTTATTCCTCCTTGTCCATACCAAAACAATATTAATGTGATAGCCATAGAGAAGGTATGGCCTATCACTTTTTATTATATCGTTTTTGACCATTCGGTGCGACGGTAATCAATTTTATTATTAGCTTCCTAATTAAGTAACTAGTACAACTACTAAGCTGTTAGTGGTGAATGTAGATAACCACTCTCGTGAATGGTGATAAGCATGGATGAGAATGGAAAAAGAACCGTGAATAAAAAATCATTTCATAAAAACAAGGAGGAGAATAGAATAATTAGGTATTTCACTTTTCACTAATTTAATATATTGTTATCAAGATAAGAAATTGTTTAGTAAATTTATAATTAAATTAAGTAAATGTGAAAACATAATCATAATTAGAGATGCAAAAAATTTATTATTGAAAACTCAAAAGAAACAACAAGAATATGGAAACATGTTTGATCCCTAACCATAAAATCAAAATTTCAATTAAAAATGTGATCAATGTGCAAAAGTTCAATAAAGAAAATCCCCACAAATATAATTACAAGTGAGGTATTTAAAGTATTTATTTTATTAAAAAAGTTCCCTAACCATAAAATCAGAATTTCGATTAAAAGTGAGATCAATGTACAAAAGTTCAATAAAGAAAATTCCCACCAATACAATTACAATTGAGGTATTTAAAATATTTATTTTATTAAAAAATATTTAGAATTTATTAAAAAAACTTAAATTATAATAAAATAATAAAATTTAAATTATAATAGAGTAACATTATAGCGTTGACAAGTCATTATTAACAAAATAAAATTATAATAAAGTAAAAAAATAAAACAAATATATCTCTATAAAATACTTAAAAAACCATAAGGAAAATTGGTTGAAAACATTAAGCCCTGCTCATATTTATAGCATAATATGAAACCGTATGCAAATTATTTTTTCCCTCTTAGAACTACAACAATTTATCATTGATTTTAATTATGAAAAAATTAGTTTTGTTTTCCTAACATTTCGAGAATTCAAGCCTGGTGTTTTCTTTATAAAATGTGGAAGGGCTTTTTTTCATTAATATTTTGTATATATTTTACATGAATTTTTTTTTGGTATTAGGTGTCATTTGTGGAAGAAAATTAACCTCTCACATAAGAGTATATCAAAGTTATTCTATTCCAAAGCGTTAATATGACAAGTTAGGAGACTTGAATCTAGATAGGGTAACAAATATTCCACCCAATCATATAAGCTAAATTCAATTAACAATATTTTGTGTATCTTATCTTATAGTAACAATAATTATCTTTCTAGCGAAGCATACATTATTTGAATATACTAACATCTTGGTAAACTTCAAAATCCATGATTTATATTACAAAATCGCTTCATTTCCTCTTTCTGTCTAAATTCTCATTGCATTCTTGTCACTTATAACAATGATTAACATATTCAATTTCAAGGCATGTTTACTGCCTTTTTTTCCTTGAGATATATTACTAGGTAGGAATTTATGTAAATTTAGTTGGTTCGAAAATAAAGTTTAATGTCAATACTATTACTGCTTTGTGTTGGTGCAAAGAAAAATTCCAAACCTAAAAAAATTAAAAGTTATAAAAACAACTATTAACATGTAATTTTTTTATTATATATAAGCGATAATCATACACACATTGACAAACTTTAAATTCTTGTGGGATTGCGATTAAATAATGAATTTTTGAAGTTTTCTGCACAATAAATATATTGGTGATCAACGTTTTGTATCCAATAGCAAGATCCATCATCAATACTTTTTTGTCTTGATGATAGATTTTGATATTGGATTCAAAATGTTGACTACCAATATGTCTACTATGGATAAAACTTTAGAAACTTTCATTATTCAATCATATACAGATTCACAATTAAAACGTAATATTGAAGTCTTTTCATACATATCAAATTAAGGATATTGTATTGAAGTCTTTTATTAAATATCAAAATCGGAAAAAATAAATGAGATTGGGACCAATAAATATAAAAAAATTTAGAAATATTATATGTGAATGTTTTAATTAGCAATTTGAGGTAGATTCTTGTTTGCTAGGTGATTGTTAAAAGAAAAGATCTAGGAGAGAAAGAAATTTTATCATACAAGTACTTATACATTGTATCAAGATTCATTTATAGAAATAGTTAGATTTGCATAATGATCATGTCAACAATTGTCATTCTTAATTGTAAGTGCACAAATGAAATGTTAGAGGGTGCATGTGCATATTTGAAACTTGGTCACCAAGGTTGTTTCCCCTAACCTTTGTTGATATTGCCAATGCATATATCTATAAGAGTTGACACATACAAATAAAACAATTTAGCCTAAGCATACTACGATTTGGGCCTTTATTGTCACATTTCTACCTAAAATCTAGGTACATATTTAGAAGAATTGCTAGAAATCACATATATCGAGTGTTGAAATTGCACAATTTGAATGTAATAAGGTTTCTTTTTTTTTTTAATCCATTTATGCATTCTTAAATGCAATTTCAACAATTAAAAAATTACAATTTGACAAAAAATTATATAACTAAATTTTGTTGATAATTCTCAAAAATAGTATGAATTTTATAATGCTTATATATCTTGTTTTGTTGGTTAAGATTTATATTTCCTCAGAATGTCATCATACATGTTAAAAATAGCAACAAGAAAATCCTAATTTAATTTTTCCTTGAATTAAATTGGGAATTAAATTGTAATTCTATTCTCATAGCAACTTGTAGCAGTTAAGTAAGTTAAGTTAATTTATTTGGCTGATTAAATTCGAGTTGAAAGTCTATCTAGAGTCATGTAGAGTGATCTCTAAATGTTAGGGGCCCAAGTTGATTTCTAATTGAGTTGTAATTATTTAATTCTGTTTAATTGAGTTAAATTTAGTTAAACTAGTTCAAACTGTTGGAGGAACTAGTGAGAGGTCAAGTGAATCAAATTGGAATTAATTGAAATGAAATGATCAATCAAATAATTGATAATTCACTCAAAAATAACTCATGCATGTCAATTCATAGGAAGACCCAGTTGAGATTAGAGTTCAGGGATAGTGTACTATCAGTTGTAAATCATCTAAATTAAAACGATGATGTTTGTAATCAGAGGAAGGCCTATGGATGGATTGCACAATTATGAGTGAGGAATTTCCAAATTAAATATGGGCTAACTCCCTAGGAAACTATAGAAGGAAGTAGGAGCTTGGCAGGTAGCATATTTGGCTAAGCATTGGCTTGAATTGATTTGTGAAGCAATGAGATAGATTTTACTTGTACAGAGATTGTCCAGGTTGAATAAGGATTGTATTTTCTTCTCATATCTTTTGATTAATGCAATAAACAGATAGAAGGGGTTTTTAGCTGAGGCTTTCCCCAAAAAATTATTGTGTTATGTTTGATTGAAATTCTTCCTTTTCTGCTTCATGATTTCATTGATCAATTTTTTTTTTTTCGTGAGTAGAGTATATTGAAGTCAATTGTTTTAGCATATCACAATATGCAGTTTGAATCTACAAGAAAATTCTACATGATATCAGAGCTGAAATCACTATAGAACAGGGGAATATGAGTTTGTTGTGCATGCGAAATCGAATTTGCAGTTCATACTTTAGAGCTAGAAGGATGTTGTTCTACACTTTGAGACTTGAGTATGCCCTTGAGGGCATCTCAAATTACATAGCTTGGTAGGACAATATGGAGGAAGCATTGGAAGACAATGGGCTGAAGGAATTCATAGATCATGATATCTTGAAGCCTCCAACATTTGATGTTAAAGATTTGGCAGAATGGAGAAAGTGTGTGGGAAAGGAAAGAAGGATTATCCTAGAATGAGTTCGAGAACATATTGTCTCGAATATCCATGGTAACGAAACTCTATTTGCAATGTGGAATACATTGAAAAACTTGCTTCAAAGCAATAGTGACCACAAGAAGTTGGCACTGAAGGGAAAACTCAGAAAGATGAAGATGGAGAAGGGAAATTGAATTCTGAAGTACTTAACCAAGTCCACCCAATGTCACAATGAACTTGGAAGTCTCAGCATTATTGTTGTAGAAGATGATTTGTTGAGCCTAACACTCCTAAGACTTCCCAAGCACTGGCACAACTACCAAGACCCAGTTAATGGGAGGGAGAAGCTACCATGGTGGGAGCGATTTTGGTCCGACTTGGTATAAGAAGAGATTTGGTGGAACACTAGAGACAAATCCTCATCAAAGCGTGATGATCAGGAAAATTGTGCCTTAGTTAGAAAGATGAAGTTATCCCATTCCAAACCATATTCCAGTCAGGGTGGAAAGAAGAAGGACATGTCGAAAATTAAATGTTTTCACTGTCCTGAGTTGGGAAACTATGCCACAAAGTGTCCACACAAGAAGGGTGGTAAGAATCCATCAAGAGGAGCGGAAGGTGAAGCACTTGCTTCACAATTTGAACTAGATTTCACCATCATCATCCATAATGGTTAGTGTGTGGTACCTAGATAGTGGAGCCTCATTCCATATGACCAGTAACAAAGAGATATTTAGTAACTTGGAGGAGAAGGACCTATAGATGCACATCGAGATGGGAGATGATGGTAGGTATAGCACGACTGACATCAACACTATTATCTTTCAGAGGAAGTCTAGTTCTGCCCTCATATTTAAAAATTTCATGTATGTTCTGGGTTTGAAGAAGAACTTGGTTTTTGTTTCCATGTTAGAGGATCGTGGCTATGATGTGATATTTAGTAAGGTAAAGGATTTCCTTCGTCACATAGCCACAGGACAGGTGAAGCGAATCAAGGTTTGAATGAAGAACCTCTACAAATTAGAGGTAGAAGATTACGTTGCTTTGAGCACTAAAGGAGAGAAGATGTATAGTCGAGACATCGGTGAGTTGTGGCATAGAGTATTTGGTCACTTGCACCACAGAGCTCTAAAGATCATGCAAAAAATTTATATAGGACTTCCCAAGGGTACACTAGAGCAGAGAGACACATGAAAAGGGTGTACATTAGGGAAGTACACCAAAGTTTCCTTTCATGATAAAGACAGTCGAGCACAAGCAATCCTTGCTCGAGTTCACCTAGATGTGTGTGGACTATTCTCGACAACATCCATGATAAATCATATGTATTACGTAATATAGTTGATGAATTTTCTTATAAGTTCTGGATTTTATTCATGTAGAAGAAAGTTTAGACAATCACTAAATTTTGTGAATTTAAAGCACTTGTTAAGAAAGATATTGGCAGGAAAGTTAAATCTCTTAGAAGTGATAATGGTGGAGAATATGTGTCGAATGAATTCAAGAACTTCTATGCAACATAAGGCTCTCGACAGGAGCTGATAACACCTCATAACACACAACATAATGGCGTGGCTGGAAAGAAGAAAAAAAGTATTCTGGGAGCAGCATGAGCAATGTTACATGATTAGGGCCTACCATTTCACTTGTGGGATGAAGCATGCAACACAATTGTTTATTTTCAGAACATCATCCATCATTGAATTCTCGGAATGAGTACACCAGAAGAAAATAAACTAGATGTGGAAAACTTTAGGCTATTTGGTTCATCAGTCTACTTTCATGTTACCAAGGATGCATGGAAAAAGATAGAAACATTAGCCGAGCTGGGCATATTTGTGGGGTACACTTATAGACCTCACAACTATCAGGTGTACCTTCCATCGAACAAGATGACAATAATTCTTAGAGATGTGAAGTTCGATGAAGAGAAGGCCATGAGATGTTCCCTTGAGAGGTAGCTTCAGTTACATGAAGTTGAAAAACTTTTAGCTCCAAAGGAAGAACCTTAGGATGATGTGGAGTAGCCACATGCAGAGGAGCAGAGAGTGGAATCACCCACTCACGCAGAGAATTCCAGAGATGGAATAAAGCACACTAGAGAGGATAATAGGTTATTGCATGATGCTAGAGAGAATGTGGGAGCAACCACATCGCATCACAGGTAGAAGAGGTCACCAGAGCAATACACTGGATACATGGATCTTATGAGCGAGAGTATAGAGATTGAGCCATCCTCATTCGAGGAAGCAGTGCCACAACCAATGTGGGTTGATGCCATTGTTGAGGAGTGTTAATCCATTATTGGAAACAATGTTTGGGAGGTGGTCCTAAGACTAGAAGACAAGTTAGTGGTGAGTTCCAGATGGCTTTACAAGATAAAGCAAGTAACACATGGGAGTGTGGATAATCACATGGCCAAATATGTGGCCATAGGGTTCTCTCAGGTGGAGGGAATTGATTATGATGATTCTTTTCCTCTTGTAGCAAGGTACTCATCAATTAGATCTATTCTATCACTGTCAACACGGATGGGATGGAAGATACATCAAATGGATGTAAATATAGCATTCATCAATGTCATGATTGAGGAAGAGATGTATATTGAGAAACCCAAAGGATTTGATATCTTCAACAGAGAGTTTCATGTGCGCAGACTCAAGCATGCATTGTAAGGACTGAAACAAGAACCTTGTGCTTGGTACACTAGGATTGACAACTATTTCATCAGGTTTGGATTCACTAAAAGTGAAGCAGATGAAAACCTTTACCATATTTTGGTTGAAGGTAAATTGTTGATTATAGTATTATAAGTCGATGATTTGATTCCGACAGGTGATGAGAAATGGATTGAGCCTTGCAAAGAGGATCTTGCAAGAGAGTTTGAGATGAATGACCTAAGGCTCATGCATTACTTTCTTGTTATGGAAGTATGTCAAGGAGAAGAGGAATTGTTTGTCTCTTAGGGAAAGTATGCCAATGAGATACTGAAGAAGTTCCACATGGAGAGCAACAAACCCATGGAGACTCCTCTAGATGGTAACTAGAGGAAGGAGGATGCTAATTAAGGTGAAGTAGTGGAGGCTTCCATTTATAGACAGCTTGTGGGTTCGCTTATGTATTTAGTGAACACACGACTAGACATGTGTTTTGCAGTTAACCAGCTTAGTCAAGCCATGGTTAAGCCAACCAAACTATATTGGAAGGTAGCTAAACATGCGTTGAGATACCTGAGAGGCACCACTAAATTTTGTCTTTGGTATAGACCGACAGAGGGAGTGAAGATTCAAGGCTTTACATTTGTAGATTGGGCAGGGAGTCCACCTGACAAGAAGAGCACATAAGGGGGAATCTTCAGTATTGGGTTAGCAGTAGTTTCTTGGTACAACAGGAAGCAGAGATCAGTTGCACTCAATTCAACAAAAGTAGAGTACATGGTTACTAGTCAAGCAACTTGTGAGGCTATCTGGATGAGGAAGATACTTGTTGGGTTGTTTGGTTAGCAGATGGATCCTAATATGATTTATTGTGAAATTAGAGTTGTAGCAAACTCTATGAGATTCTACTTTTTCATGATAGACCTAAGCATATTGACATCCAGTATCAACATCTACAAGATTGTGTATAGAGGAGAATCATGTTGCTGGAGTACATTCCTACAGAGGAGCAGGATGCAAATATTTTGACAAACGCATTATCAAGATGAAAATTCAAGTTTCACAGAGGCAGGATTGGGGTAGTAGATAATCCCTTACTTGTTGAGAGGGAGTGTTAAAAATAGCAACAAGAAAATCCTAATTTAATTTTTCCTTGAATTAGATTTGGAATTAAATTGTAATTCTATTCTCATAGCAACTTGTAGCAGTTAACTAAGTTAAGTTGACTTAGTTGGATCGATAAATTTGAGTTGGAAGTCTATCTAGAGTCATGTAGAGTGATACCTAAATTTTAAGGGCTCAGGTTGAATTCTTATTGAGTTGTAATTATTTAATTCAGTTTAATTGAGTTAAATTCAGTAAAACTAGTTCTAATTGCCAGAGGAACTTGTGAGAGGTCAAGTGAATTAAATTGTATTTAATTCAAATGAAATGATCAATTAGATAACTAATAACTCACTAAAAAATAAATCATGCATGTCAGTTCATAGGAAGACCCAATTGAGATTAGAGTTCAGGGATAGACTATTATCATTTGTAAAATCATCTAAATTAAACTGATGATGCATGCAATCAGAGGAAGGTCTATGAATGGATTGCGCAGTTGTGGGTGAGGAATTTCCCAATTAAATATGGGCTAATTCCCTAGGAAACTGCACAAGGAAGTAGGAGCTTGGCAAGCAAAAGATTTGGCTAAGTATTGGCTTGATCTCATTTACGGAGTAATGAGATAGATTGTACTTGTCCATATATTGTTTAGGTTGAAAACTAATTCTATTTTCTTCTTAGATTTTCTAGTGAATACAATATATAGATAGTAGGACTTTTAGTTGAGGTTTTCCCCATAAAATTATTGTGTTATGTGTGACTGAAATTCTTCCTTTTCTGCTTCATGATTTCATTGATCATTTTTTTTTTTGGATGATGAGTAGAGTATATTCAAGTAAATTGTTTTAGCATATCAAAATCTACCGTTTGAATCTACAATACAAAACCATAGAACATCGTTTATACTGAGCCATGTTATAGTTTGCCACAAGGAATATTAGAACTGCTAACAAAGGTCTATTTTTTATTAGTCAAAACCATACTAGAATAAGCTAACTTGAAAAGATATCAAAAATCGTATACAAATATTGTTAGAGACATATTTGTTGAAAGAAAATATCCTATTGAAAATAAAAAACATAAGATGAGAGGCTAGATGAAGCATCAATTGTTTAATGAAGTGACTACGGCTAGATCATAGGTGATTATGCATGTTGGAGTTGGAGGCT
The DNA here is from genome assembly GCA_031772625.1 of Pinus tabuliformis. Classification (NCBI taxonomy): domain Eukaryota; kingdom Viridiplantae; phylum Streptophyta; class Pinopsida; order Pinales; family Pinaceae; genus Pinus; species Pinus tabuliformis. The sequence continues at coordinate 459,550,989 of CM062819.1, read as the reverse complement.
TGAGACCGTATTGCATATTTCCCTTTATGTGAGCCAAATGAGCATCTAAGCTTAAAATATAGGGTTGTTTATGGCATTAGACTTATTGAATTTCATTAATACAAGAGATGATATCATTGTGATCCCCATGCTTTTCCTTCAGGACCCTACTCATGAGCATCTTAATTCATCGATGGAGGGTAATGGAATTAAGATATTGGCTTTGTCATCCCATGTGATGACCAGGTTTGGGAACTCAAATTGCTACTTCATCTTGGTTTTTATAATTTGAGTATGTTTGGCAGTCGTTTATAGTTAAGGCCTCTAATTGGTGAATTTATTTTGTATTTTGAAATGGGTGGAGGAATAGAATATTTCCACAACATGTTAAGCCTAGGATTGAGCTCGAGGCCAATCCTAAGGGTCTATACCTCTAAACCCCTGACAACATTGCATTCACTAGAAGATCATGGTGCTTAAATATAAAAAACACCTGATTAAAGGCACCCACTAGAATAAGGGAGAACTAATAAAACAAGTTGATAGGAGCCAAGAAAATATTAGTAGCGATTAAACACTTAGTTGGTAGAAAGGTTTAAAACTCATATTGACAAGTTGTGATAGAGGGTGGACAAGAAAAGAAAAACTCTAGGAAGGATCCAACAACCATAATATCCTGGGAACATTGATGAACATACACACCATTGAGATGCCCTGTAGACCATGAAACAAATTCCACCATGTAGATATTAAAAAATGAAAAATATGCAAAGATTGGACATAAAAGGAATTTCCCTATAATTTTCTAACCATCAAGTGTAGAAATGTTGTAGACGAGGTTCAAATCCTTGTTGATCACTTCCCATTCCATCATTGTCCCTTATTGTCACCATGTTTGCTGTCTCAAAGGTCGTCACCTTAGCCACTCTCACCTTGATTCATTCTTGCAAGATCGACACCAAGTTCATGTATTTATGGTCAAATTATAAAGAATTGATACCTTCGAGCAATTGCAATCTCATAGATCCATTGCTATGGACAAGAGTGTGCCATAGGAGTTCCAGAAGAACAGAAAGACGTGATAGATAAAGAAGGTTCCCACAAAGCTAGTGTAGTGAGGGGAATATCCCACCTGTGGTAGAGGAATGTCATAGAGGTAGTAGAAGAACAAAAAGCCACAACAGATGGGCCAAGAACTCACATATGAAATAAGTATTTTCATCTTAATGCAAAAGAAATGTATGACAGTTAACAAGTGTGGTTGCATGGGGCAGAATAACCATGCCAATACCTTTAAATGTGATAGGAGGTGGTGGGGTGACAAGCTCCCCTCCTCCTTTGACACATACTCTGACACTCCAATTGAGAAATTATATCTATCTATCTATCTATATATATATATATATATATATATATATAGATATGATATTAAATTGACAAATTTAAATAATTTTAATTTTAAGTCATATTCAAATTAAATCATATTTTATGCATTAAATCCCAACAAATACCACCCTAAATACCAAACTATCATGATAATGTAACCCATAACAACACGACCATAGATATCAAACTACTAGAGGAAAAAAGATTAGGAAATGAATCTAACTATTTGAGACATCATCTCCCATTGTCATAATTATTGGTGCAACTTTTTCTCGTGCTCTTTGACAACTAGGAATTAATTCTTGGAATAGACTTGATAGACACAATGTAAAAAGTGCTCGGAAGGCTAGGGGTTTCCCTAATTGCCTCAGTCCTCTGAATTATGTGATCCAGGTGGATATTGGTGGCCACCCGCCAATTCCACTTGGACCCCCACCATTGATTCTTTCAGTTTTTCAATTTCCTTAATTGTAACGCAGTTTACTATTTTTAGCAGTTTCTCGGGTCCTAAACTTCCGGAGCCATTTTGAGTCCCTAAATGACATTTTTTTGGAAATCTATTGCTAGTGATATTTTTAGGTAAAATTGTATTTTTTGTCATAGTCCTCGAAGAGATCTTTCTAATAGGCCATCATGCGTGTCAAACAAAGATAATATGACCAAGTTGTAACCTCGGGAAGTTAGTTGTCCAAATCACCCCAACGAGGCCCATAGATTCTTGGTGTTACATCTCCTCGGGTTAGGGTATTGGTGGCCCTTAAGCCTCATTGTAAGGTAGTTCAGAGGCATGTAGCCACCACATCTCTTCTCATAGATAAGCTACCATCGCCCTAGCTGGTTTATTTCCATTCCTGTTTGTAAGCATATTTCAGTATTTTACATTAATGAAATGAAGTATTATTTCCACTACATATCTATGTTTATGGTTATCTCTATAATTTGTTACATTCCTGTTTAAATCTAGATCAGTGGTATTAGAGAGGTCCGCCTTTTTTCTTTCTTTTTCTTTGCATGTCCCCGATGAGGTCGGGATATAAGGAGTTAAGGCTTGAAATGGTTGAACCTTTACAAGACTAGCCTCGCAAATCTTGATGATCTCCCATGGAAGATGAAAAGAAAGACGATGGGGCAGGACATCCTATCAAAATCTTGCTCGAAGAAGCCCTCGAGCAACAAAGGAACGCAATGATGGAAAACATTTCCCAGATCCTTCAGCGGCTACCCAGGGGTGACGCATCGGCTTCCAACAACTACTCTGGAAATGCCACACCATTTAAGGTACAAGTTAATTTTGAAATCCCCATACTCAAGGGTTAGATAGACACAGATGTCGTCGATAAATGGTTAAATCTGCTAGAGGGTTATTTTTCTGTTCATGATTTTTCCGGTGAGGAAAATATTATTTTTGCTCTTCTCAAAGCAGCCCCCCATGTCAAGAATTGGTGGGAAACCTATTACGAGCAGAAGGATGAAAGTACAGGCTCACTATTTTCAACCGCACCCACTTGGAATTCATTTCGGGATGCCATCAAGGAGCAGTACAACCCTGTTGGAAGCTATGAGGATCAATACATAAAGTGGACCACATTGCGGCAGGGAAGGGACCAAGACGTGCCGGAGTTTACCAATATTTTCCATACCCTTCGCACAAAGTTGGGTATTGAGGATACAGAGCAACATTTGGTAGTCAAATACTGCAGCTACCTACACAAGTACATCTAGGAAGAAATAGAATTCCTAAAAATCTCCTCACTCGACATGGCATACCGATATGCCATCAAGGTCGAGCAAAATTTTAAATAGAAGAAGTGAGACTTTGGATCTGCGAATTTGAAGCAAGGGAAAGGTGCCCCCAAATTGGAGAACAAAGGACAATGCCAAGGTGGGTCCAGCCCAAGACAACCCTCCAAAGCTGCAAGCAAAGAACAGTGTCGTGAAGTCGAAAAAGGACATGGGAAAGTGGTGTGAGTTCCATAAGAACTCCACTCCACTCACAACACAAGTGAGTGTTGGGTGAAGTAGTCAATGGTGGCCAAGCTAAAGGTTTTAGAATCAGATGCATGTTTCGACTCTGAGTCAGAACCTGACAAGGGAAATGACAAAGGGAACCAGATTATCGATGCGAAGCCCAACGACACCATTTCCACCACGAAGATCCAAAAGGAGGAACCTGAAGATCTAGAGGAGGAGGAGCGTATCTTCCACTCCCAGATGTGGGTAAAGGGCTCCCCGCTACAATTCATTGTTGACAGCGAGAGCCAAAAGGACCTCATTTCAGTAGAGGTCGTGAAGCTACTGGGCTTACCTACCACAACACATCCACAACTGTAAACCATCAAGTGGCTTCACCAAGGATGGGATCTTCGCGTGAGGTAGCAGTGTCGCCTTCCATACAACATCAATCCCTTCATGGATGAGGTATTGTGTGACATTGCTGCCCTTGAAGTTTGTGATGTATTATTAGGACAACCATACTTGTGGAAGCGACATGTTGTGTAATAGTCAAGGACTTGTGGTGTTATTGTTACTTTGGGAAATAAGCTGTACAAGATACCAGAGGTAGCATCGCTTACTTCCATCTCTTTGGTTACTGAAAAACAATGCAGTAAGCTCATTTCCAAAACCGAGAAATTTGTTTTCCTTATGATACGCCCTCAAGGAAAGAAGAAGATAGTGGCCACAACCTCCAGACAGGGACCCTCTACACGATAACTACAGATGGAAAAGGTCGTGGAGGAGTACGAAGAAATATTCACCTCCGTCGCAGGAATTCCTCAACACTATCAGGTCAAGTACTCCATCGATCTGACCCCAGGTGCGTCACTGCCCAATGGACCAATCTATTGGCACTCTATTCTAGAGAACGATGAAATCAAGAGGCATATTTAGGAGCTGCTGCAAAAAGGTCACATCCGTCTGAGTTCATTACCCTGTGGGAGCTCGATCATGTTGGTACAGAAGAAGGATGGGACTTGGAGACTCTGTATTAACTATTGGGTGCTGAACAAGATCACTATCCGTAATAGGTACCTGATCCCGCGGATTGATGACCTCCTAGACCAACTGAAGGGGGCAAAATATTTCATCAAGATCAATTTGAAGTTAGGATATCACTAGGTACCAGTTGAACTCTCTGATGTGTGGAAGACTACCTTTAAAGCCAAGGAGGGCCTTTTCGAATGGTTGGTTATGCCTTTTGGATTGATGAATTCTCCTACAAACTTCATGAGGCTAATCAATGACATCTTGTGGCCATTCACCAACTCATTTGTAGTGGTATACTTGGATGACATCCTAATCTTCAGCCAGAGTTGGGAGGAGCACTTCCACCACATCTGATAGGTTCTCCAAACACTGTGGCAACACAAGTTATGGGCCAATTTGGAGAAATGAAATTTTGGCATGACCTAGGTTCAGTATTTGGGATACATTATTGATGAATGGGGGGTGCATTTGGATCCAGCCAAGATCTAAGTCATTTGGGATTGGCTATCTCCAACCACTCTCACAGAGCTTCACAGCTTTCTAGGGCATTACAACTTCTACCGTAGGTTCGTGTTGGGATTTTCTCATATCACTTGGCCTTTGAGTCAAGTCACTAAGGGAGGAGCAAAAGAAAAATTATTTTGGTTTGAATATGAACAGAAGGCATTCACAGAGTTGAAATATCACCTCTGCTTGGCACCAGTGCTCGCATTACCAGACTTGCAACAACCATTTGAGGTCAAGACATATGCCTCTGACTATGTTATTGGGGCAGTCCTTACTCAACACGGGCATTGAGTGGCATATCACAGTGAGACACTTTCAGACACAGTCCATAAGTATCCCACTTATGACAAAGAGATGTATTCCATTGTGTAGGCCTACTGACAATGGAAGCATTACATTTTTGGGAGGGAAACAGTCATCCAGACAGACCACCAACCCCTGCAGTTCATTTAGTCCCAAGGGAAATTGCAGAATGATCGCCATCAGAAGTGGTCCACATACTCGCAACATTTTCATTTGAATATCAAGTATAAGAAGGGTAGCACTTATAATGTTGCAGATTGCATCAGTCAACCACCGATAATGGCGTTAACCATCGTTCTCAACTCTTGTGGGCATGATACTTCTGATTGACCACTTCTCTACAAAAGCGACCCAAAATTCGGCCACACATACCAGACACTCTTGGAGGGTCAGCATGTTCCAAATGTTCACCTCCAGGATGCCCTGTTATGCCACCTGGGTAACCTTTGTGCTCCTTCAAGCGAGCGTGCCAAGATGATTTCGGAAGAACACTATAGTCAGGCTGTTGGGCATTTCGGGGTCGAGAAAACGGCGGCAGTACTGCAGAAGTATTTATATTGGTGAAATCTTTGATAGGATGTCGGGAAGTACATCAGATCATGCACTGCCTATGCCATTGCCAAACTAACCATCAAGCAGCAAGGCCTCTATACCTCACTGCCTACCCCTAGTCGACCTTGGGAATCCATCTCCATGGATTACATGTCAGTCCTTCCTTCCACTGAGCATGGAAATGACTGTATTTTTGTGGTCATCGACAGGTTCTTGAAGATTTCCATTATGGCAGCCTGCAAGAAGAATATCACAGCAGAAGCTAGTGCTAAACTCTTCTTTGAATGAGTGTGGCTAGACTTTGGGATCCCATAGTCTATCATCTTATATCGGGACAGAAAGTTCCTTAGTACATTTTGGTCCAGTCTCTGGTCAATGCTGGACACCAAACTCACTAAGTCCACCGCCTTCCATCCTCAATCTGATGGCTAGACAAAGGTTGTCAACAGGATGATCATACACATTCTACACATGTACAACTCAAAGCATCCACGCAAATGGGATGACAGCCTCCCCTATGTTCAACACAGCTACAACCGGGCTCTCCACAGCTCGACTGACCACAACCCTTTTTAGGTGGGCTTGGGGTTCCAGCCACTATGTCCCATTTACGTTTCCATGCCATTTGCAGCTACTCATGTAGATTTGGCTCATGTCCAGTCCGAAATAGATAAGGAAAATAAATTCATTGAGCACATCCAATATATTCTCCAATAGGTCCATGACATTCTGGAGAAATCAAATGCCAAGTACAAGCAGTGAAATGATCAACATCAGGTGCCACATAAGTTTCAGGTGGGCGACAAATTCTGGTTGCATTTGCAAAAGGAACACCTTACCGAAGCCTATCAAAAACTCAGACCACTCCGATATGTTCCTTACACCATTACCAAGGCTATGTGAGACAATGCATTTGAGCTCAAAATTCCCCCATTCCTTGGCCTGCACCCGATGTTCAATGTGGACCGCCTTCGGCCATACTTTCCCCCATTACTAGACACATCCGACATTGCAGAACAGCTCACACCCATAGAGTTAAATCCAGATTGCATGGAAGAAGCTGCAACTGATCAGATCATGGACACACAGATCAAGCACACTCACTAGCAGAATATCCAACTTTATCGAGTTGTCAAAGCAAGCCAACTCCTTCACCAAGGCAAGTGGCTCACGAGGGACCAAGTTCAACAGAAGTTCCCTCATTTCATGGAGGAACTCAACGCAATGGGGACCATTGCTTCCTAAGTGGGGAGGAATGATCCAGGTGGATATTGGTGGCCACCCTCCAATTCCACTTGGACCCCCACCATTGCTTCTTTCAATTTTTCAGTATCCTTAATTGTCGCACATTTTACTATTTCTAGCTGTTTTTTGGGTCCTAAACTTTCGTAGCCGTTTTGAGGCCCTACACGACATTTTTTTTGGAAATCTACCGCCAGTGATTATGTACCTAAAATTGTCTTTTTCATTGTATTCCTCATATAGATCTTTCCAACAGGCTATCATGCACATCAAACGAAGATAATATGACCAAGTTGTGACCCCGGGAAGTTGGTTGTCCAAATCATCCCAACAAGGCCCATAAACTCTTGGTGTTACATCTCCTCGGGTTAGGGTTTTGGTTGTTTAGGGTTTGCTCTTATTGTTACATAATAAAAAGGCCCTTGAGCCTCATTGTAAGGCATTCTAGAGGCATGTAGACACCACATCTCGTCTCAGAGATAGGCTACCATCGCCCTAGATGGTTTATTTCCATTCCTGTTTATAAGCATATTTTAGTATTTTACATTAATGAAATGAAGTATTATTTCCACTGCATCTCTGTGTTTATGGTTATCTTTGTAATTTGTTGCGTTCCTGTTTAAATCTGGATCATTATGCCTCCATCCTCCTACAAAGTTGAGGCCTTATTCTCTTTTGTGGTTTCTAATGCCACACAATATTCTTTGTGACAGAAATGGTTCCTCGTGGCATTTTATTGAGTTCACCTTGGCTTGTGGGTGAGTCAAGATCCTTACTACTAGAATTTTTGTCTTGTTGTTTCTCAGGATTGTGCTTCGTTATGTCATCCCTTGGTTGTTGTAGCTACATTCTCTTTTTGTTTCATGTCTCCACACAGGGTTGTCTACTGCAATTTTGTTTTTTATTGGGTTTTCTGCCTCATCTATATTTTTTTCGCACCAATCATGGGTTTTTCATTTTTGGTTTCTTTGGGTAGCCTATGCCCAGTTTCAGTTTTTTCTGGAATTCTAATGCCCTGCTTTTAGGGCTTAATGCTTGGGATATATGGGCGGCCTATGCCCAGTTTTCATGGTTTATTGTAGGATTTCCTTTCCATATGTACATGCTTTTGTTTTTCCCTTGTGTCTTGGGCTTGCTTGTGGGCTCACTACCTCTTTTTGGGAATTTGTTTGGCCCTTGTAAATTTTTGCACCCTTTTGGGTTATTTAAGGGGCCTACATGCCATGTTTAGTGCCTAACATTTGTTCATGAATTCCCTAGGGTTTTTGGTGGTTAAAATATTGCCGATGATGGTTATCTAAGAATTAGTAACATGATGGAATAAATGAGGTTCAATCACAAGTTTATTTTTCTAGAATATTCTTTTTTAAGAGTTAGATTTAATGTCTATTTAAATTTTTTAATTCATATTTATGAAATTTACTTATATAATAAGGGGTTGAATAAGTTAATTTATATATTAATGGACAAAATATTGTCGATAGTGCTTAGCTAAACATTATGAACGTGATGGAATAAATGAGGCACACTCACAATTTTATTCTTCTCGAATATGTTCTTTTAAGAGTTGGATTTAATGTTTATTTAATTTGTGTACTTTATATTTATGTAAATCTTGTCATCCTTTTTCATTTGGATTTAAATTCCACTGGTAAAACTCATCGAGGCTTGAAACTATTAGAATACAAGTCATAATATTATTTATAGAAATTTAAGCTAAGTGGAAAACATGACAAACATTCCTTCCAACAACCTGAGATAAATCCAATTGACATCAAAGAAATAGAAACTTATTTATATACAACTTATGGCTAAATTTTATGAACAAACCTTATTTTAACAATATATTTATAATTACTATTACATAAGATTATTTTTATAGTTATAATTACAATTACATAATTGATATTTTTATGGAATACAAAAATATAGAGTATTTCTATATTTCTCCAACTATGGTTAATGTATTTTTGTTTTATTTATTTTATAATTATAAAATTTTTATCATAAGAGTGACTTACTTTAGATATGTTCAAATTTCTTTACTAGAATTATGGATAATAAAATAAATAATATTAAGAGGTGGTAGGTGATGTTGAAGAAAATGTAACTAAGTACGATATTTATACATGCAATTTTGATCTTTGTACTTGTAAAGAAAAGAAATATTATTTTTGTCAACCATATGAATGAGTTTCTTGCTAATTCCATAGGTCTAGGAAAGTCAAAGAGTCAAAATCATGAGCTCTTCTTGAGCATATTTGTAATGTATATGAAGTTACTTAGTGTCTAAGAACAACTCTCCAAGACCAGCATATTCCTCTTGAAGACAAGAAAGCAAAACGATGGAAAAATTTGTCACGTTTGCCAAAAAAGATAATCTAAATTGAAGTCATGTCGTCTAGAAAAAGAGACACAAAGGATAACTTGGTTATGTCGGCTCATTATGGAGGCATTTCCACTATATATACTCATCTAGGGTCACTGCAAATGGGAGGAACATAATCTTGCATTCTCTGAAGAAACTTGGATAAGAACAACGTTTGCAACTTCGCATATCTTGAAGAAGTATATTCTCGAATAATATAATTAGGAGCAGGATCTCAGTGATAAGGTACAGGGATACCTTCGCATTCCACTCTGAGATCTTAGTTAATTTCAAGGTGCTAGAACTCAAATGGGTATAGGACTATGTCTCTTTACATAAGGATCAGTCTTCAGATAATATGACTATGATTTCAAATAAGTACTATTATGATGATTACATTCTTGAAATAACTCTAAATACAAGCATCTTGATGCTACTCTTTGCAGTCATAAACTTAAGCATAGTTATGATCTAAATGGTGACCATGTCTCAAGGATAAAATCTCATCAAAGGGGCAACTATGGTGAAAATAGTGAAGATCTCGATGGCACATACATAGTGATGATCTTGGAAAGGGTGTGTGATGATGATGATCTCAGGAGTATGAAGAAGAGGATTTATGTCTTGGTCTTGGAGTGGCTCAATCAGTCAAGGTTCATGGTCTAGGTGTTCGTCAATTTGAATCTCTAGAAGAAGAATTTAGTGCAGGTTTTCCTATCCAAGAGGGAGGCGTTTTGGCCCTAGCAGAATGTCTACATCTTGTGTTCTTGTCTACTTGTTTTCGATAGCTATTTGACGAAATAAGAAACACCCACTCTAATAATTTTAAAGAGAATATTGTGCTAACAAGAAAATTAAAAATGTCTCACAAATAGTTATCAAGTCAAGAAGAATCTCATTAACTACATGTGCCTCAGATCCTTCAACATGAGCCTAGGGAATTTTTTTAACCTTGAGGGAAATTAAGAAGTAAGTTTTGAATAGTGATTGTGTGAAGAATGCATTATTAGGCATTCTGTACATTGTATATCAAGAGATAAAGGTTTTTTTATTCAAGGCGAACAAGAGAATTAATTGTCCTTGAATATTCAATAATAATATTCAAAGTCATATGTTATTCTTTTTAATTGAATGGTAACTTATCAATGTTTACTCAACATACACAAAAATAGTTTTGTTACTTAAAGAACATTTAGTTTTCCATGTTTAAAGTGAAACGAATGGTTAGTTGAACCATTTTTCTAATGAATCCTCATGGAAACATTGCACAATCTTAAGGGTAATCGGCGGGGTGTCCTTTTTCCTAATATCATAAAATATATGTTTAATTATTAATTCAAAAATAACATGTTATCATATCATAGAGACAAGTGGCGAATTAAATTCAAGAGGGATGGATGGAGTTGGTGGGAATTTCATCCCATATACCATCACACACATCAATAATTATGTAGGAGAAAATCTTCCAATCTAGATTTTTTATGAACTTGGGAAAATGTAGGATTATGGGTTCATTTTAAGTTTTAGTGTCAATTTTTCATAGGCTCTCATAACCTCAAAAACTACCCTTAGGTTGTTTTTGTTGCTGAGGTGTTATTTTTGGATGCATTTTCTAGTGCATGCTTGATGATTTCTTGAAAGGGATTCAGTGCAGCATTAGTTGAGAAAATAAGCACCTCTAGGAATTTTATATTTACTTGTTCCAAAGCATTGAAAACTTCAATTTGGAAGTGGAAATGATAAAATCTTCTTATAATTGTTGGAAGGGATAGAGAGTTTGGCTAGTTGGAGATGTTATCACTTGGCTAGGACAGGTTGGGCTGTATCAACCTCCAACCAAATGTAAATATTTCAAACCAACTTTAGATTGGAAGTTATTCCTTCCAATCTGAGAGGGCTCTCTAAAAATATCTATAAAATGACTTGAGATAAACTCAAAATTCAGATGACTAACTCTGATCTCTTTTTGTGATTTTGTAGGTGAAGAAAAATGTGATTACTACCACGATTGAGTATGGGGTCAAATTAAAATATATTATGATCAACAATAGTGTTTAATGGAAGTTGAGGCATATATGGCTTTTAAAACTAATTCAAATTAACACCCACAATGATACATAGTAAATGAAGGAAATTGGAGCTATATAAGAGATTCCCAAGTAATCAAGATACTATGTAAAAAGAATAGCAACATAATAAAAACTCATAAAAACCATAATAAGAATCTCAGGTACAAAAACAAAATGCTGCATATTTTCTATTACAAGAACAAAATATTACAGAAGACAGTTTCTCACATTTCAAATCGACCCTTTTAGAGTAAAAAATCTACTTATATATAGAGAAAAATCTCTTTACATATCTTTCCACCTGGGCCATATTCAATCCATTTTTCTAGAGACCTGTTCCTATCTGATTAAAAAAAAAATGAGACTTCATAGGCATTTCTGTTACAACAGAATTAAAATACAAGTGGAATTCGTATGAACAGATCCTATCTAACAGTTACAATTTTTTAGGAAAAATAAACTGTTGTAGCGTTAGCGTTATATTTGTGGAAATTTAGATCATTCGACCTTTTGAATTCTGCTGCCTTGTTTTTTGTCGAAATATGCTGAAAGTTCCATTACTATTGCATAGTCTCTCTGTGCTATTTTGTTGTTGTCTCTTTCATGACAATGTCGCTGGATATTTGCCAGAAAACACCTTCGTTGTTCTCTTTTCTCGATGTCTTCTTTGATGACCATGTTGCTGAAAAATTTCCTCGATGTCCCACATAGCGAAAGTTTTTTCGATATGTTCATGTTCATTGATCTAAGTCATTGTTCTGGGCTTGATTCGATCTCGGCCGTTGATCCAGTCTTGTGGTCATCCCAATCGCAATACTCCATCAAAATGTGAAAAGGGACTTTAACACTGATTTTAAGGTGTTTTTCCATTAAGGCAAACTTGAAATTTTTCGAAACTACAACATATAACCTTTCGAATCGATCGTAATCACAAATCAGAAGGGAGTTCGATCGAGGAGGGAGTTATGTCTGTGCAATATCTGATTGCAACATCACAATTGATGGGGGGACGAAACTATATTCGATCAGTGAGAAGGCAAATAAATTACGATAAGCAGGAAGGTCTTTAACACAATCGACAGGTGGGTCTTTATCGTAATCTGTGGGTGGGTATTTATCGCAATAGACGGAAAGAGTGGTAATGGGAATAGGAATCAGCAGAAAGTTACGATATGTGATATCGACAGAAGACTTGCGATATTGCAATCGGTGGGGGGAAGGGTTATGCAATATCGATGATAGAAGAAAGGCTTTGTGATATACGATCGGTAGGGAACTTGCAATATCGAAATCACAAAAGGGAAAATAGAAATGAGTGGGGATGTTTTGTAAAGGGAAAAAGGCCTGATTGCGATATAACTATGGGTCCCAGCCTTTAAAAAAGGCTTATGACATGTTTTATTAAGATTTTAAAGGACTTTCAAAGGAGATTGGAGGAATGTGGATAGAGTTGGAAAAAAAAAGGGTTTATGGCTAGAGTTTAAAAAATGGGTCATTGCGGCTAGAGTATTTTAGAAAACAAAGGGAAAAATGGGGTTATCATAGATAACAATGGCTCCAATGGGGATGTTATGCCTCTTTGGTGCAGGAAATAACCAATAGACTAGTTTCCTTATTGAAAATTGAAAATTAATGACATAATATCTAAAATTTTATGGCCTTCACTTTGGGCTCAAACCTGTCAAATATATCATCTGCACCTGTAAATGAGAAAAACATAAAAATGGAATATATACAATGGTATTTCTTTCAAATGGATCAAGTGATATAATGTTTGAAAAACCTTCCATTAATATGCCCTCCTACATATAGTTGACCATCCATCTCTTGCAATATGAATGTATTATTTCCATGGTAAGCTGAAATTTTATACAGACCCTTCTAGAGATTCTCGAACTTGCCATGTTTTCCTTAATATTCAATCTTAGCCTCCCACTTCAAAACTACGTCTTGAGGACTGAAATTTTATCCTTTGGTCTTTTTTTCAAAAGTATTTTTAATTATGTTTTGAGATTGCTGATGATTGTTGTAAACTTCTTCTCTTTTTTCCTGCAGAGCAATCAGTTGGTTGATCCTCCTTTGGATAACATTTGGTTCTTCCTCTAGTCCCTCCAACAGTTTCATGATTGGAACTCCAACAGAACTAGGAAAAACAACTTTGGTTCCATAAAATATCTCATAAGGAGAAACTCCTATAGATATTTTAGTACAAATTATGTCAGCCCATAGAGAAAATTTAAACTTTAAATGCCATGACCTTTTATTTTCCTGTAAAATATTTTTAATGATTCTCACTAGACTTTTGTTTGATGATTCAACTAATCCATTACTTTGGGGGTAATAAGTTGTAAAATGGCCAAGAGTGATATTATATTGGTTAAAGAAACTTACCAGCCTTTTTGATCTGGAATCCTGGGCATTATCAGTGGTGATCTTAACCAAATCTTGACATGATATTATTTTTTTGAATTAATGATCGAAGAATCCACAGTTTGAACATCTTTATACCAACGTTTCAAATCCCAAGTGGGATCCATCATCAGGGTTGAAGAATGATGATACAAGAAGAGCAAAAAGCGAGAATAAATACTAATGAGGAAGAAGAATAAGGAAGAACAAAGAGTCGGCTAGAATTTTTAATTAATTAATTTTATATATTTTATTTTTATTTTATTCATATTAATTATTATAAATAATTAATATTTATAATAAATTAATTCTTATAAATAAATTATTAATTAATATTAATAATATTTTACGGTTATACAAATTAATTATTATAAATAATTAATATTTACAATAAATTATTATAAATAATTAATAATAGTAATATTTTTTTTTTTTTAATAAACATAATTAATATTTATAATTAATATATTAATTAATAAAATTAATATAAAACTAAAATAATAATAAACAATTATTATATAATAAATAACTAATTATTTATTTATTGTTATACATATTATTATTAATTATTGTTATTAATTATTAATATTATTAATATTAATAATTAATAATTAATTATTAATAATTAATAATTAATTGTTAATATTATTGAAAAGAATGATAGATATTATGTATTAATAATTATAAATATTATTGTTATTAATTATTAGCATGATTAATATTATTAAAATTATACATATTATTAATCATATTATTAATTATTTTATTAATTAATTATTTATTATTATACATATTAATTATTATAAATAATTAATATTTACAATAAATTAATTATTATAAATAATTAATAATAATAGCATTTTCTTGTTATTCATATTAATTATTAATTATTAATAACCATAATTAATTAATAATTAATAATTAATATGAATTAATTAATAATTATTAATAACCATAATTAATTAATAATTAATAATTAATATATAATGATAATTAAATAATTATTAAAAACCATTATTAATTAATAATTAATAATTAATATATAATGTTAATTAAATAAATATTATAATATTATAATAATTAATTAATATAATAATTAATATAATAATTATTAAATAAATTAAATTGAATTAATATATTTAAATTATATTAGTAATTATAAATAGTTAATATTTATAGTTAACTAATATAATAAAAATATATTAATTAAATTATTAAAGGACTCTAATGATGAAAAAATAGAAAAAGAAAAGGAGAGGGGACAACATACCAAAGGGATACATTACCTGGGGGTGGGTTGGCGACTTTTAATTTCTTTGATCAAGGGGATCCAGCTTCCGCTAATTTCCATACCATTGTCTCTGTTCAGATTCTGAGGATGCTTAATAATCTCAAGAGCTTCTCTAATCTTTCGTCTTTGATGATGTTCCTCTCTTGCGATAATGGATGCGCTTTATAGGCAAATATGGTGTTTAGTCTTCAAGGAGTGCTCTGCCAATGCTGAGGTACGAGATCTTCCATTTCTGATATCAGCGCCATGTTCTTTGAGCTTGAGCCATGATATTATTTTGCAGAAATTTAATAATGACTACATCTGTATCTTTTCTTGTGGCAATAGCTTCAATCCACTTTGTGAAGTAATCAATGGCTATTAAGATCCACTGATGTTGGCCTAAAGAAGTAGGATGTATTTCACCAATAAAATCTAGCCCCCACTGCTAGAAAGGGGCTTAAAAAAAATGGGCTTCAAAGGCAATGAGAGTAACTTCCTTTTTCCTTCAAATATTTGACTTTCATGACAAGAAACAACCTTTCTGTATACATCTCTGAACACTGAAGGCCAATAAAATCCTGCTCTTAGTATCTTATTCATTGTGGCTCTCCAGTAATGATGTCCTCCATAATCACCTTTATGAAATTCTTCGATCACCTTTTTAGCTTCATCTTCCAATATAAAATTAAGACGTATTCCACCTGAATCTTTTCAATACAAACATTTGTTCAAAATACAATATCTCACTGATTTTAACTTGACAAATATGGATTTTGATTTTGTTAGTTCAGGAGAAGCTCTCTGATTTTGTAGTACAAAATAAAATCTTTATAATATAACATTGTAAACTTTTATTCAACAGGATCATCTCTGCATCTTCAATTGTGTCTGAATTTTTTGCTACAAAATTAATGTCCAGATAGTCAAAATTTGATTGAGTCATCAACTTTGTCAATCCTTGTCCTTTTAGCAATTTTGTAGGCCTGATTTCCAAATCATAATCCAGCAGAGTAGCAATCCATTTACTCTTACCATCTGGATCAACTTGAGTTAATATGTCTTTTGTTACTACATTAGGTACATAAGCAATAATGTGTGAATGAATGACATACACTCTGAAATATTTAAGATCTTTCACTAAATCATAAGCTTGCTTTTCCATGATTTTATATTTCAATTTAGAATTTCCAAGTTTTCTATTGAAAAATGAAATAGGTTTTTCATAACCTTGTTTTCCTTTCTGTAACAATACTCTAGCAATGATATGTTCTAAAGCAAAAGTAAAAACCAGAAATTGCTTTGAAAAATCATGATTTATAAGGATTGGAACCTGAGTAAGAGCCTTTTTTATTTCTTCAAATGAATGTTTAGCATATATGGTCCATTTAATGTCACAATCTTTCCTAAGCATTTTTGTGATGTGCTTCACAATTTCTGCAAAGTTAGGAACAAATCTTTTAAAAAAATTGCTTCACCTAAAAAAGATTGGATTTTTTTTCTATTTTTGTGGAGACCATTTTTTTGGATAGCAGAAGCCTTACTTGGATCAATCTTAATTCCTTCGTTTGCTATAATATGACACAACGAATTTCCCTTTGTCAAAGAAAAAAATACTCTTTGTAGTCTTTAGATAAATACCAAATTTTCTTCATTTTTGAAAGACTCTCTCTAAGTGCTTGAGATGATCTTCTTATTTTTTAGAAAACACAATGATATCATCTAAATATACCACTACAAACTTGTCTATGTCATCTACAAATGAAATTTCCATACCTCTATGAAATTGCATTCATAAGTCCAAAAGGCATCTTTACATACATAAATGTTCCCCAGGGTGTGGTAAAAGTTGTCTTCTATTGATCATCATGATGTACCAATATCTGATTATAGCTTGAGAAACCATCTAGCATTAACATCCTTTGTGATCCTACAATGCTTTGCAAAATATGATCCATTTTGGGAAGTGAATAATTATCTTTTAATGAAGCTTTATTCAAGTTCCTAAAATCAATGCATATCCTAATTTCTCAATTCTTCTTTCTCACGGGCATCAGGTTAGCTAACCACTTGGAAAACCTTAATGGTACTATGATCTTTGGTTCAAACAACTTTTTAATATCCTTTTCAATCAATGGAAAAAGTAATGGATTTATCCTTCTCAATTTGTGCTTGAAAGGTTTTTCATTTTCTTTTTTTGGTATTGTGTGTTGAATAACATTTGGATCATAGCATTTTAGATCAGCACAACTCCATGCAACAATATCTACATATTTCTTCATCAAATCTAGATATTTTTGTTTTTCCTCAAGAGGAAGAAATTTGGATAACTTGACATTCTTTGGATTTTTTGAGTACCAAAATTATAAGTCTCAACCTCCTCATCATCAGATTTCATCTTCGGATTTGGGCCACATCATTCTGGTCAAATAACTTATCAATAGGAATCATTCCCTTTGGAATACAATTTTCTTTGAGCTGAACAACATCGATATTGGCTTTTGTTTCAACAAAGATTTTTTTATGGTCGACTTGAATAGGTTCGATTTCTTCTTTCAATTCCAATTTATTTTTACTTGCTGGTCATTATAAAACACATGCTAGTTTATTATGTTACCAGGTATAGCAGTTCTATGCCTAATTTCAACTTCATATCTCTTGCTGGAGTGAATTGGAATTGTAAATGAACTTGTTGAAACAACCAAAGAATCTGTAACACTATTTTGTTCTCTAGGCTTGATGGTGAAATTATTCCTTCAAAATTTTCTAGTAATTCAAGAATCAGATTTTTGTATGCTCTCATTCTAACATCCTTGGTTTGATAGGTGTTGTTAAATTATTTGATGATCAATTCAAAATCACCAAAAATAAATATTTTCTGAGCACCTAAATTCTTCAAGACTTCTAAACCCAAAACCAATGCTTCATACTCTGCCATATTATTTGTGCAATTGAAATTGAGTTTGTAAGAGAAAAAATAACTTTCATCTCCCAGACTAGTTATCCATATGCCTACACCAACGCCATCTATTCCTACAACACCATCAAAGCTCATGTGCCACCACCCTTTCGTACCAATTTCTCCAACTTGCTTCTCCTTTTCTGCATGCTGATTTTCTGTGTTATTGGTGATTTCATTGAAGAGTATAAATGAGCCCAATTCAGTTTCCATTGCATATACTGGAAATTTTTGAGGTTTCTCTTTGCTGCTAACCATATATGCCATCCTAGATTCTCTGTATAGTCTCCTTTATTGACCAAAAATTAGAATAGTAGCATAGGACATATCCATATGAATGGTTCCTTTGACTTTGGCAGCCCATGATCTTGATAGCAACATTCCAAAATTTCATGGAATATCAGCCACAATAATATCCATCAATATAGTTTTAGTAGGAACTTGACTTAAAGCAACAACCACATCTTTGATTAGGCCTATACATTTCATCCTTTTTGAATTAAATGAAAACAAGTCTTTGTATGTCTTGGTTATGTCTAAACCCAATACTTCCATGATGACCTCAGGAATTAAATTGTGTGATGCCCCTGAATCTAACATAACATTATGTACTATCATGTCATGTATTTTTAAACTCACATAGAAAGGTGGTACCTCTTCATTCTGCTCATCTTCTGCTCTTGGCCCTAGGTACACAGTAGGATGATTTTCATGCAAATTCAAAATATCAGATGATCCAACTTCAACATTAAGCATTCTAACAATTTTCTTTCTGTATTTTGTAACTCTTATTATTTCTCCAAAGGGGACAACAATATTTATCTTTGATATTTCATTCTCCAAGTTGAAAATTGGTTGTGTCTTCTCAACTTCCTTTGCAGGGGTTTCTTTCTCTTGTTCTGCAACCTTTGGAGCATCTTTCTTAGGCTAATCTTTATTTGCAACTACAAGAACATTTTTGTTTCTCAAATTATACTGATTTTTCATCTCTAGAATAACATGTTGATATCCTTCTAAGTATCTTGATTGTGGCTCAGTTTCATCACCATGCATGCCATTGTAAGACTCATCATGTTTTTCTTTTGTTAGAAACCTTCCTTTCTCATCTTCATCTAAACAATGAATGGTATCTTCTTAGACTTCTGGTGGTATTTCCTCATCATCTACTAAGTTTTGATGGAAATGAGGCCTAACTTGTTGGTCAGAATGATTTCTCTATTCTCTTTACCTCTATTAGATTTGAACCCTTTAGAAGTTTGGATTTCTAACTTGTGTCTCAGGTTGTGCAACATGAGGATTATTTCCAAGGGCTATTCTATCCATGAGTCTTTCCATTGTTCTCATCATGGTATCAAATTTAACATCGAAATAGGTGGAAGGCTATTCTTCCTCCTTTAACTTTCCTTTAGCCACTTTAGATCTCTTAGCTATAGCTGTATTAACTTCCACTTTCACAGCATCATTCTACATGTCAAGTAAGGTAGTAGACTCTTTCTCTCTTAATATGATGAAGAGTTCATAATCAAAGGCCTCAACATAATGTAACCGAGAAGCTCCTGGGGGAGGCTTGATGTGAGCAGGAATGGAATTATAGACTTTATTGAACCTTTTTGAAAAATCATGTACTGATTCATGGTTGGCCTTCTTCAAATGATTATATTCAGTCAAGGCTTGTACATGATTAACTTTACTTCCCCATTTCCTCAAGAAGGCATCTTCTAATTCATTCCAATCATGTAAATTTCCAGGGGCTAAATCTTTGAACCATTTTTTCACCTCACCAATGTAACTTTGTAAAAAAAACCTCATTTTAGTATCTTCATAATCTACCACTTCTACATTTATAAAGTCATTGAACTGGTCAACATGTTATTCTTTTGTTCTATAGTTATCCCCTCCTCACTTGCAAATTTTTTTATTCTAGTGGAGTACCCTTGAGGTAATTCACGAAGTATGGTTGGTAAAACAAGAGGAGCATATCTAGCAGGGTCTTCCATAACAAAAGTACTAGTAGAAATTCCAACATGAGGGGTAAAAATGAAACTAGTAAGGGTAGCGATGAAAGTAGATGTACTTGAAGTGGCTTGAGTGACATATACTTTTGTACTTCTTGTAGGTAAAGGGAAACCAATTTATTTTCTTGGCAAAAGTTCAAAAGGATCAAATTATTTTAGTTTTTCTAAAGACTCTTGTCCAATTGACAATTTTGATGCAACAATTTCCCAAAACCTATCTTTAACTTCTTTAGGAGTCTCAAAAAGAGAATATAACCCTAGTTTGGGTAAATCATTCTATGAGATCTGAATAATATAGGCCTATACTCTTCATCAAATTTAATACCTTCAATATCTAGAATATCTCCAGAGGGTAATGAGGTAGATCTTAAGAGAAATGAAGTACTTGATTTTGATGAGCTAGTATCTTTTCTAAG
The DNA here is from genome assembly GCA_031772625.1 of Pinus tabuliformis. Taxonomy (NCBI): domain Eukaryota; kingdom Viridiplantae; phylum Streptophyta; class Pinopsida; order Pinales; family Pinaceae; genus Pinus; species Pinus tabuliformis. Next base: position 459,530,529 of record CM062819.1, on the reverse strand, counting down.
ATTTTTTTCTAGATCATCAACTATTTCTTGTGGATTAGGGTCTGGATTTCACCTAGTATGAATCTTATTGGAAGCCACCTTTAAGTTGAGAGTACTAGTGGAGTTGCCAAGGTAGAAATGTAGCCTAAAAAACTCTGATCTCCTGCTACCTTCAAGAGCTCAACTTTTGAAATGAAACATCTAGTATGATATAACTTTCAGACTCCCAACAAATGCACCAAAATGTTATCACTTGGATGGGACAGGTTGGGATGCATCAATATCCAACCAAATGTAACTATTTGAAACTAAATTTAGACTAGAAGTTAGTGCTTCCTATCTGAGAGGTCTCTCTCAAAATATTTATAAAATGACCTAAGATAAAATCAAAATTTAGATGACTAACTCTAATCTATTTTCGTGATTTTGTAGGTGAAGAAAAATGTGATTACTTCCATACTTGGGTATGGAAGCTGAAGCATATATGTAATACAAATGAACACCCATAATGATAAACAATAAATGAAGGAAATTGGAGCTGTATAATAGATTCCCAAGTAATCAAGATACTATGTAAAACTAATAACAACATAATAAAAACTCATAAAAGCCATAATAAGAATCTCAGGTACAAAAGAAGAGTGCTACAGATTTTGTATTACAAGAAAAAAATATTACAGAAAACAATTTCTCACATTCCAAATCGACCCTCTTAGAGTCGGAAATCTACTTATTTATAGAGAAAATATCTTTACATATTTTTCCACCTGGGCCATATTCAATCCATTGATCTAGAGACATTTTCTTATCTGATTAATAAAACTTTGAGACTTCATAGGGATTTATGTTACAATAGAATTCAAACACAAGTCGAAGTTGTATGAAAAAATTCTATCTAAGAGTTATAATTTTGAGGAAAATAAAATTATTGTACCATTGGCATTGTATTTGTGGAAATTCAGGGCATCCGACCTTTTGAATTCTATTGTGTTGTTTGCTGTCGAAACATGTTGAAAGTGCCATTACTGTCCCACTATGTCTCTATCCTATTTTCTTGCTATCTCTTTAATGACCATGCTGCTAGATATCTATTGGAAAACACCTTCGTTGTTCTCTTTTCTCGTTGTCTTCTTTGATGAACATGCTGCTGAAAAATGTCTTCATTGTCCCATGGAGTGGAAGTGGAATGGATATGTTCATGTTCACTAATCTAAGTCATTGTTCTAGGATTTATTCAATCTAGGTCATTGATCTGGGCCTGTGGTCATCGCAATCACAATACTCCATTGAAAAGTGAAAAGGGACTTTAACATTGATTTTATGGTGTTTTTTGAATAAGCAAGACTTGAATTTTTTGAAAACTACAATATATAACCTTTCAGACCCATCGCAATGTCAAATCAGAAGGGAGTTTGGCAGAGGAGGGAGTTATGTCTATGCGATCTCCAATTGCAACATCATAATTGGTAGGGGGATGGAACTATATGCGATCAGCAAGAAGGTGGATAAATTGCGATAAGCAGGAAGGTCTTTATCGCAATCGGTGGGTGGGTTTATCGCAATCGACAAAAAGAGTGGTAACGCGAATAAAAATTGGCAGAAATCTGCGATATGTGATATTGGTGGAAGACTTACGATATCACAATCAGTGGGGGGAAGGGTTATGCAATATTGGTGATGGAGGAAAGACTTTGTGATATGCAATTGGTAGGGAACTTGCGATATCACAATCGAAAAAGGGAAAAGAGAAATGAGTGGGGATGTTTTGTAAAGGGAAAAAGGGTTGATTGCGATATAACTGCGGGTCCCAAGCTTTAAAAAAGGCTTACAACATGTTTTATTAAGGTTTTAAATGAATTTCAAAGGGGATTGGAGGAATGCAGCTAGGGTTGGAAAAACAAAGGGTTTATAGCTAGAGTTTAGAAAATGGTTCATCACGGCTAGAGTTTTTTAGAAAAAAAAGGGAAAAATGGGGTTATCGTAGATAACATAAGAGATGAGTATTTTTGACATTTTTTCCTTCCTCCCTAAGTTCCTTTGTTAACTTGATTGCATGGATTGGAATTAGGGAATTAGAAGCAGATAACTTGAAAGGAGGTATATAGTTAGGGGAATTTAAATAGCTTTCATTGGAGTCTATATGGTATGGAGAGTTATAATAATTAAAAGTGTCACCCTCTCTACAAAATGTTAGCTCCCTATAATACTAATGTATCCCTATTATTGTATTTTTTGTGTCCATGTAGCCCCCATATTGTTATTGTTGTTCCCCATAGAAGCCCACTATTGTTATTGTTGTGCCCTTACATTATTATTGTTATGTATACTCTGATTATATTGTGACCCTTTAGACTCCTACATATACAAAGGTCTTTTCATTTGTATCATCCAAGAATTTTTTATTTATGTAATGTAAAGGAGGTTTCCCCCTCAAAACAAATATTTTTTAAGTCGTTGATCTATCTTTTCTATGAGTTGGTTGCATAAAATTTGGTATCAGAGCTTTGGATTCTAGGGTTTTGTTGCTTCAAATAGGACATCCTGGATTTTTTTCTATAACTTTTTTTTATAAAGATGCAAAAGCTGAAATTGCAACCAAATAGATCTGAAATCTTGATGAACTTCGTGTACGAATTTAAGATATTCTCTCACTATATTTTCAGAGATATGATTTGACGAAGTTACTAAAGCCGGGAGCTCGTGGCTTTTTCACGGTAATCTTCTCAAACTTGCAAGATAAAGAGAAAGTGTTTGAAAATAAACCATATTTCCATAATAATGCAACGTTATTTATGAGGTACTGGGAGGAATGTTATAACCCGGACCAGGAAATATTCCTAGCAGCACTGGTATGGATCAGAGTGTTTGGACTGCCTATGGATTTTTAGGATCCAGAGATTCATGAAGGAATAGGGAACACCATAGGCAGTTTCGAAAGAAAGCAGAATCAACAAAAAGAGGGAGATACACCTCATATGCAAGAATGTGTATACATGAATATTGCAAACCCCATACCAAGTGCTGTCGAACTTGAGTACCATGAGGAGGTTTGGCAGCAAGCCCTGGACTATGAACACATACCATTTAGATGCAAGAAATTCCATGAATATGGGCACCTCTTCGAGGAATTTCCTATAAATGCAAAGGAAGAAGAAAGAAAGACTAAAAAACAGAGGAAAAACTAATGAAGATGATGAGGGGTTTCAAGAAGTAAAACACAAGAAGTGACCCATCAAAGAACCTCAGAAGAAAGGTAGGAAAGAGCAGCCAACTACAAGTCAAAAAACGAATAGGTATGAAGAATTACAAACAGAATAAGGGGAGGAAGAGACCAGAAAGATGGACTACCAAGAAGGGACATACCAACAAGGGGGGGGGGGGGAATGTATACAAAGGAAAATAAGCAGAAAAATAAAAAAGAGACAGAAGAATAGGGAACCCAAGAAAAGGAACTACACCACGAGTATGAAGTGATGGAAGTAGACAAAAATAAAGGGGATGACACAACAATAGAGAGGAAATTCTAAAAAATTTACTGGACAAGTGGAAGAATCTGGACGAAAGGTTTATCTCAGAGGAAGATAAAAAACTATACAAAGATATATTCCAAAAATACGAAGAAGAGCAAGAGAGTGGGAAAACAGGGATGAATGAACAGCTAGGAATGCAAGATAATAACCAAGAGCATCCACAAAAAGGTAAAGGGGGGAAAAAGAGGAAGGAAGAACCTACAAGAATCCATTCAAATAATGGGTGAAATTCTAGTTAACCCAAGAAGAGATGTACCGCTTTTAGCGGTTTTCCACCAAACAAACCAACAATCTCAATGATTATTACATCCTGGAATATGAAAGGGCTTAACAGTAAGGGAATGCAAAGATACTTGGCTAAGGATTAAAAAAGAAAAACCTCAAATAATGTTGCTGGAAGAAGCAAAAATAATGAGAGAAAAAATGGAGGAAAAATTACAAAAAATTAAGCCTTATTATGAAAGTATGACAATAGATGTAAAAGGGAGTGCAGGGGGAATAACAATATTATGGAACCTAGCAGAAGTAATGGTAGACCTTTGGATATGAATGTGAAGAATTCTATCAGGGAGATTCAGAATGGTAGGACATAAAGAGTCGTTTTTGGTATCAACACTCTATGGACCCCACATACCGATTGAGAGAGAGGCCTTTCTAACACAGCTGTGTTGAATGGGCAACCTACATATAGAAAATATCTGGGTGGTAGCAGGAGATTTTATTATGATAGCAACCACAGTGGAAAAGAAAATAGGACTACAATGGGAAGATGCAGACATGGTGAGATTCAAGGAAACCCAAACAACCCTCCAATTGATTGATATCAATACTATTAATGGTAAATATACATGGAATAACAGACGAGGAGGTAGTAGACAGATAGCTTCTAGACTGGATAGATTCTTAGCGACAGAACACTTCTTAGAGAAAGATATATTTTATGAAGCAACGATCCTACCTTGCCAAGGATTGGATCATTGGCCAATAAAACTGGAAATTGCCATGAAAAATCAAAATCAACACAAATCTTTGAGGTTTGAAGCCTTTTGGCTAAGAGACCCAACTCTCGTTGAAAAGCTGGAAACCTAGTGGCAGAAAAGCGAAGGAGTAATACAAGCTAAGAATAAGATGCACACACTCCAAATGAGACTCGAGGAACTAAAAAGAGAGATTAGGATATGGAGTAAAGAGGAATTCGGTAACATCCATAAAGACAAGGAACAACTCCAAATAATAATGCAAAGGATACAAAAAAAAAATCATAGAAGGAAGAACAGAGGAGAGAGCAAAGGAAGAAGGGGAAGTGTTAATCAGACTAGAGGAAAGGAGAAAACAGAAGGAAATTCTGTGGCGCCAAAAGTCAAGAGTTCAGTGGCTAACAGAGGGGGAAAAGAACACAAAATTTTTCCATTGGGAAATGCTGCAACACAAGCAGCAAAACCGAATCTTCTCCCTCAAAAACAAACAAGGTAACAGAGTTATCCAACAAGAGGAAATGGAAAATCTCCTAATACAACATTTCAAGGGCATATTGACAGAGCCGTAAAGCAACCGACATGAAGAGATAGCCAAGAAAAAGCAATTCATTCCAAAAAAAGTAAGTAGGGACTAGAACCTTGCGCTGCTAACAGTGATTACGAAAAAGGAGGTTTGAGGAAGTAATCAAGACAATGGCAAAAAACAAAGCTCCTGGCCCGGATGGATTCACAGTGGAGTTTTTTCAAGCAACATGACGGTTCATGAAAAAAGATATTGTTAATGCAGTAGAAGAATCAAGAAGCCACAAACGAATGCACCCAGCATGGAATTCTACCTTCCTGGCCTTAATACCAAAAGTAGACCAAGTTGAAAAACCCCATAGCTTTAGACCTATATCTCTATGCATTGTAATCTATAAAATCATGGCTACCATAATGGTAAAATGATTACAACCTCTGCTCCCAAAATTGATAGCAAAATAACAAATAGGCTTTGTGAAAGGTAGACAGATAGTGGAGGGATAGTAGTTGCGCAAGAGGTGATCCATACCCTAAAGAAAACTGGAAATAAAGGAATGATGATCAAACTTGATTTAGCAAAGGCATATGAAAAACTTAGTTGGCAATATCTACAAGAAGCATTGCAAGACTATAGATTTGATGATAGATGGATTGCATGGATAATGTCCATGATATCCACTCCTAGTATGTCAATCCTTCTAAATGGAACCCCAACTAAAACCTTCAAGCCTACCCGAGGCCTCTCTCTCTGTTTCTGTTCATCCTAGCAATAGATGGCCTAGGTCACTTAATTAATGCTAAAGCATAGGAGAATTCAAACGGGTCAGCCTATGGGGAGAATATTTAACTATCACATATCAAAAATTTGTGGATGATGTGATGATGTACAGCCAAGCAAACCTCAAGGAAGCAAAAAAACTCGGGGAGATCCTAACAGAATTCAACAAAGCTTGAGGAACGGAGGTGAATAAAGAGAAAACTAAAATCTTCTTCTTCAACACACCAAGAGCCAGCCAAACCTTTCTGGCAAGAACTTTTGGGTTCCAAATTGGGATATTCCCAACAAAATACTTAGGAATACAACTAAGTGATCAACAGTATAAAGTAGCGAACTGGCAAGGCCTGATAAGGAAATTTCAAAAAAGAATGGAAAATTGGATGTTTAGAATGCTCAACACACCGATCCATCTCATACTCCTAAAATCAGTCCTACATGCTATGCCAATATACCAGATGGCAAGTCAAGCGATCTCGAAGACCATATGTCAGAAAATGGTGCAAATATTTAAAAATTTTCTATGGCAAGGGGTAAACAAAACAAAAAAATGGGCACTGCTTTCAAGGACACGGTTAAGCAAGTCGGTTTCAGAGGGTGGTCTGGGACTCAAAGACCCAAACATATTGAACCAAGTCATGGGGGTGAAATTATGGTGGAGATGGATTCAAGGAGGGAATGACCTCTGGAAACAACTATGGGAACAAAAATATTAAATAGCAGGGACTCCGGAGGGTAAACTCTGAACCTTGACAAAAAAGAAAGGCTTAGCAATTTGGAACCTAGCTAAAATGAACAGAGCTCTGACAAGAGACAACACTTTCTGGGAAATTTGAGAGGGAAATAAAGTAGATTTTTGGCAAGAAGGGCAGCAATAGAGAGGTACCCTCAATCAAGAACACCAGCTACATGAAGTACAACAATATACAACCCAAATACTAGAGGATGCAGTGAGAAACTATTGGGTAGGGGACCAAAACCGTTGGTGGAGATAATGGAAGATGAAGAATGATTGGCCTGAAGCCCCAGAAACTGATCAATGGACTAAATATCACAAAGAACTGGAAACTAGGAAAATAGCTATCAAAGAAGGACCAAACATAATAAGATTGGGCAAAAGAATTAAAGGCATGTTCACAATATCAGAAGGCAACCACCTGAAAATAGGTGGAGCGAGCAATGCAAACAAGAAAAGATGGAAAAGAATCTGACCACTAAAAACCTAGCCAAAAGTGGCATTTCTTACCTGGACAATGCTACATGGGAAAGCTCTAGCTTAGGATCAGCTAAGATAGAAAGGATGCATGGGACCTCCAGCGGCGCGCTGTGCCAACGCAAGAGGAAACCATGGAGCATGTTTCCAACTCCTGTAACGTAAGTAACATCCTGTGGAAAAAGCACCAACAAATCTTTGGGATTACAGAAAGAAAGTTAGAAAGCATTAAAACAACAATTGAAACATGGAGTAGAAAACCGTACCAAAATGTCATCCTCAACCATGCCTAGAACCTGTCAATCGAATTGTTCTTGTGGAATCTCTAGAAAGCCTAAAACAAGGTAATATTCAAAATAGAGAAAAAAGATACAGGGGAAATCTAGAACCAAATTTTGGGGAATACAAGGGAAACAATAATTCTGGGAAATTGGACAGAGGAAGACTGGAAGACGGAAGGTATGGAAACTAGCATCATGAACCGACTGGAAATTAAAGTAAAAAATACAAGCAGTAAAAGGAAGATACAAGATGCAGAACAGGTAAGAGTGGAAGAAAGTTACAGGAACTCCCCCCCAAGGATTCACAAAACTAAACTTTGACGGGGCAGCCAAAGGCAGCCCAGGGGAGGTGAGTATAGGAGGCATATTCAGAGATGAAGAACGAAGGATCATAAGAGTATATGAAATGGACTGCGACATGGCCATGAAAAATGAAGCAGACTATCATGCACTAAATAGAGGACTAGAGATAGTGATATGAGAAGGATACCAAAGATTCTAGATAGAAGGGGATTCTAAGTTGGTCATAGACACTATAAAACAACTACAACAAGGAGTAAATGCAGAAAAACTAAGCAAAAGTTGGCGGACGACATGGGTAATTACAAAAATTGAAAATAAACTTCAATGGTTGGCATATATTATCGCGTCCCATTTGAAGAGGAAAGGAAATGCCTCAGCGGATCTCCTCGCAAATTGTGGATGCCGAAACAGAGAGCACCAGTTAGACTCGAGAGAAACAAAGCTCAACAAGAATGAGGAAATGAGCCAGATAAAACAAGCAGTCGAGGCAGATCAGAGGCAGTAAGAGAATCTGAATGATGTCAAGAGGAGGAAAGAAAGATGAAGGCATGTGCAGGAAGATCAGAATAGATCATCCATGAAACAGAACAGAATGGAAGAAAGGACTGAGAGGATAGGGATGATGAAAGAGGAAAGAGAAGGGACAGACCTGAGAAGGGATAGAAGAGGAGAGCCAGATGGCAATGCAAAGTCATCAAAGGGATGGCAAGAGCAGCCAGGAGAATATAGTCATAAATGAAGCACGAAGGACAAGACATTTGGGTAGCAACCCAAGGAAAGTGGGCCGAAAATTGTGCCATGGATCATCGGAAATGGAGACAGCTGAAGGAAAGGTTAAGACAAAGGAATGTTAAAAGAAAAAAGTATGAGGGATACCATGCATGTTGCATGCGGACGCGGGAGAAGGAAGGTGGCGAGAGAGAACACGTCAAAGGCCAAAGACAACTGCAGAAGATAGAACAACGATTCCAGAGTAACGGGTATGTGAAAACTTCTCCCCCTCACTTGGAAAAAATTTCTTGCATGAAGCAAAATGTAGGCATGCAGTTAGATAGGAATAGTCTGCATCACCCCAGTTTCAATTATAAAGCTAAGGTATTCTGGGTCAGGGGAAAGCCCTGCGACTCCATGGATCAGAAGGATGAATATAGTAATAAGGAGAAGGGATCACAGGAAAAGAAGGACACAATATTCCTTGACCCCTGTAACAGATGGGAAGCCCCTAGAATGCCAAACCCTGAGATTATGCCCTCAATAAGGCGAACCTAGAACACCCGAGTGAGAAAACATATGCCTTTCATAGGAACTAGAGAATTGGGGGAAAAGAGGCAGGGGAACCCTGAATCAGAGGAAATTAAAACAGGAAGGGGGTTAGGAAAACCTAAGAGAGATGGGAGGGGTCTGGAACTCAAGATGGTTCGCGCGACCCAGAAAAACTACGCCACCTATCATGGAGTAACCCTCATCAAAGAAAACTTGGGACAGGAAAGCTCTAGAGAGGCTTTGGATTTGTATTCTAGAGTTAGACATAACTCGAAAGGACCCATGAAAAGGGATGGTAGTGCTACCCCCTCAAATCACACGTTCCCAATGGATAAAATTGACCACTGTGTTTATACTGTGATAGGTCTAACACATATTGAAGGGTCAACAGTAACCCAAAAAGTCTACCTGAAGGATCAAAGCATCAAGAAACTGCCTAGCAAAAATATGGAACCTAGGAGAAGGAAAAGGAATTTCAAGTAGGAAGCCGAAACAAGCAGCATGAGCCAGAAAAAAGGCAGAAAATCAACAGGTAAAGAAACTAGTGGACACCTACATGAAAGAAAATGTGCAAGAAATCCGGGAACAAATTTGGAGTTGGGAACATGACTTAAGACAAAATATTCAAGGTAGAAACCTTCCCTTGCATGAGTGGGAAGAAATGATACAAGACCCAAGCACTACAAATGGAAAACAATCTCTATATACCAGAACTTTGCAACTATACTGGATCATGAAACACATAGTCGCTCACGCTATGACCCTCCATCAGGAACACATGGAAGGAGAAGTGGAGAACTGACAGGAGTGAAACAAAGAACCGGAACATATCAGTGGGGAAATAATGAAGGAATTGGCAACCATCCAGATCCAAACATACAGGAACAACCTTGCTTTGGGCCACATTGAGCAAACTTTGTCTGAGCTAAAGTGGAAACTGTTTCAGCAGGGACAAGAACTCCCAGGCCCAGGAGTAAAGCCACAGAACAAAGGAAAGAAGATGATGACCCCAAAAGAGTAGGCAACCCTCCAGATAGCCTCCTTAGATGAGGAGTAGTTGTTTTCTTCAGTATTTTTTTCTACAGGTTTTGAATGTTTATGTCTAAAAAACCAGAGAGAGGTACTTGGGAAATTTAGATGTTGATGATGAACTTATTTAAGTTTTGGAATGGATACAATGCTAACCGATGGCCACCTGGTTTCCTTCGGGCATGTGGCTGGTTAGTCAATGTGGTGGGAAGGTAAATTTTGAAAAAGAAAATATAGAAAGTACTACCTTGTTTACAAAAAAAATAGTTTTTCATGTAAAACTATTGTTTCGCCATGGTAGCCACATCATTTCTGCATGCATATAAAATAAAGCAACATTCTACTAAATACAACCATGGCGGCCACATATTTTCTGCATGTAGATAAAGTAAAACAACATTCTACTAAATACAATTGTTGTTGTTACTCCGAACAATTAACATGCATCTTACACCATACAACATAATTTCCACACAAAAGTATTCCAGTTCAACGCAACAGGGACCTAACTAGTTGAAATAAAATCATAGAGAAAATAATAAAATGAAAAATTAATCATCAGAGGAGTACTTGGAAGTTCACACCTGCTCACCACCCAACCTAGAACTGTTCTCCTCAATTCACCCCCAAGATGAATTCTCCTTGTCAACAATTAACAACCCCATGTTGATTGCTTCATCAAGTATTTAATACTTGTCTTTCATAATAAATGTTTTTTTAGTGGTGTCCCACATTTGTTGATCTTTTTTATCCATTTTCATAGACTTTTCCAGAAAAGAATGCCTTTCTCTCATGCAATTATTTTATGTTTTTTCCAAGCTTAACATCTTTCTCCAACTAAGCAACTTAATGGATATTTCTCTCCCATCCATTAAGCTTATCTAGAATTTTATCTAGATTCCTTATCATGAAAGAATTACCTCATCTCATTTATGTACGAGATTATATTCTTTTGTTTTGTGAAGATTATTGTTTCTAGGTGTCTCATTCCAAGTACCTATGCTCTATTTATTTATTTATTATCAATTATTCATTTACATCATTGTTCCCATATTTTTCATGGATTTCCCACCATTCTAGTTAAAACAAGATTATAGTAGCGGAGGGATATTACATTCTCCTCCCTTTTAATTAACACCATCCTCGGTGTTTTCTATCTAATTCCGCATTTCCTTGAACTCTTGTTGGATAACATTCTGCAACTTCCCTTCACATGCCCATGTAGTTTCCTCATAAATACAATGTTTCATTTGTATTTTAGCCTAGATTTGTTCTCTTCCAAAACCAGGTATTTTTCATAGATTTTCCACCATTCTAGTTAAAATAAGATTATAGTAGCGAAGGGATATTACATTCTCCTCCCCTTTTATTAACACCATCCTCGTTGTTTGCAATCCAATTCCAAATTTTCCTTAACTCTTGTTGGATAACATTCTGCAACTTCCCTTCACATGCCCATGTAGTTTCCTTAGAAATACAATGTTTCGTTTGTACTTCAGCCTAGATTCGTTCTCTTCCAGAACCAGGTACGAAGGAGTTTGGTCCACCTATCTCCTTCAAGTGCTACGAGCAACACTTGTTCAAGCACCAATGTGAAATTTATCATGTACACCTTTCTAAATTTCTGCTACCCAAAAATAAAATATGATGACCTTTATTTTAACTAATAAAAAGTTTTCGCAATTTTCTCAATATTTCTTGTTTTGACTTCCCTTGAGTTTCTAATAGCAGAAAGGAAAATGCCCATTTTTCCAGTATTTTTCGTATTACTTCCCCAAAAGTCATAGTAATCACTTCATTATTTGTTTTAGTTAATTTTTCAATATGCATATAGTATGCATGTCTTCAGTGAATGATAGATTACTTCTACTAGTGTTATGCTTCACATGTACTTAATCAATCCTGATCAAGTTAGTTTGTTACATATTTCCATTCCCTTCCAGAAATAAGTGAAAGTATATGGCTATTTATAATCTAGATACTTAAGGAGTATCTTGATACATTTAATATTCATGGTTAGCGTCTGATTTCCTTATGCATGCCATGAAGCCTTCCATACTTCTCCATTCTTACATGCTTCTGTTCCGAATTTAGTTCAAATATTTTCTTCCTTAATCTGGATTGTACCCTTTTACTTATTTTTATTTAAATATTTTTCCATTTGATTTGGCTATTCAGTTGATCTAAAGGTACCATTATTTCTATTTCTAGTGGTTTATGGTCATCATTGTTTTAATCAAACAGTCACAATATGTGGTTATCAGCATTTTTCTACTGCATCTTTCAGTCTATCCATTTTTTTTTCCAAATTCACAATACATATCCATAGTTTTGCATGTTGCAACATTTCTAAAAAAGGTATACTTTAGATATTGTTCATAAATTGAAATTCGTTGTGACTCAACCCTACTTCTTACCGAGTTATGTATCCACCACTGGCTACCTATTGTGATTCCTATTTTTAAAAATGAATATGATGGTATACTACATACTATGTGCATTTCATCCATACCCAACAACTCTTAATGCAGAGTTGAACAAGATCAGTAACAACATCACTGTACCATATAAGATGCTCATATATTCACTTACTTAGTTGTATGACCATTGTCATATGTGACACAAAAAATAACGAATGGCATTTCCACCTTGCTCATATAAAGGTACTAACTCTAGCAGTCTATAGGGTTCATATGATGACATTAGTTGTTCCTTTTTATATTTAAGCAGATTCGACAATTTCTATCTTATCATCAAAGCAACTTTTAATGGGACTTAGCTATGTCCACTTTTGATTTTTTTTATTTTTTATTTTTTAAATTTCATAATACAATTTGAAATCATTTCCTTCATATTACTATAATTTTGAGGTTTCTTATATTCTTATTAGGAGCTAATGGGTTGTACCACTATGATTTATGTACCTTTAGGTGTAGAGCACCTTACTCACCATTCTCATATCTGGTTGGTGGTATCCCAAGGTAACTTCAACCAATTCATATAGGTTGCCAATGATTTCTTAGGTATACCCTTGTTTTTAACTTGATCGTTTATGTATCTGCTCGAATTATTATGCATTGTAGGCAATTTCAAGTCTTCATTTTCCTTACAAAAGTGTTTGTAACCCCCCTTTCTTCATAGAATGCAAATTTTCCACAGAACGTGTTACTCATTTTGGTGACTTTGTCCCTTGTTCAGCCTTATATATCTCCCACCACTTGTCCTAATCTAATATTCTTTGTACTACTTGGGATTATGGGTGATAATAACCCTAACATGTATACATGATTTTGGGTTGGTATAGATGAAAACTTTTGCAATATACTCTTAAGACACACAATTTTGTTAGTTGTAGTGCCCGAAAATGATGTCTTATTCGTCACATTATTTATCCTTTATTAACATAAAAAGTGGATCACGTCCTCTACTTATACATGCCCTTAGTTGGGTTGGAAGATAATGGTTATTAATTAGAGGTCTTGTATCACAAGTACAAGAAGTTATTTTTGCGTCATGGCCCAAACCACTTCTATAATTTGACACGTGTGAATTCTTCTTTTGCCCAAATCCCTCATATATTCCTCTTTTGTTGTCTATTTCTTTTAATACTAAGGTGCAACAACCAAGTAGTGGAGAAGAGATCAACTTGTTGTACCCTTCCAACCAGCACTCTCAACTAAGCTTTGGTGGCAAAGGTTTCCACCATATACTAATATCTTCCAGAGAGGGGCTTTAGAATGTAACCCTGTCAGCATAAAGACAATGTAGATGATACTGCATAGATAGAAAATCAGTTTGGGAATTGGCATTAGTTAGGTTGATATTCCCCATTAATCGTGAATACACATAATTATTGTTAATTTGTATTATCAACTTCAACTTCCAAAGTAAGCTTTAAGGTTGTACAATTAAGCTAAGCAATAAGCTAGTAGAGTACAGACCTCCATTTATGCTGGCTTAACCACGCTGAGAAAGGTTGGCGATTCTTCTTCTATGTCGTCCATTTCCCATAATACAGGTTATGATTATAGTAAATTTAATAGCTTGATTCATCATGAATTTTATATAAACAATCATTATATAACAATCTAGAAGATTTGTATGACACACCTAATCATGAGCATTTCCATCGCTATTAATAATTTTTGTTTTGCAGTTGCGGTTTGGCCATTGAGTTCATCATCGAGTATATAGCCTTGTTATCCCAGTCAATGCTAGTTTTCGAACATTAAGTTGTTATGGAAACTTTTAATTGTATAGCGACATCTATGATGTGTTGTTAAATTGATGCACTCTACATATCTATTTCAATGAATTGTAACCATGTGCTTTCCTTCCCATTAGGTCCAAGAGTTAAACCTAGGCTCTAATACCACTTGTCATGAACCCCTTGTTCCACTCTAATAATCTGAATTTTTTTTTTGCTCACTTTAGTATACACCAGTGTTACTGGTTTCAACAATTTCTCATTATTCTAGTATAAACTCTAGAATTTCCTATCTTCCTTCCCATGCAGACTACCTCACAAATATTAAGGGTGAAAGTGTGAAATTAGGTAACACTTTTGTGAGAAATGGCCCCAAAAGTTTCAAAATCTAAATTTTTTGGCCAAACAATTTTCTTTTTGGCCAAAATTTTGGCCGTTTAGACTAGCACCGACCGTTAGATGGATTTTTTTCTTGAGTTGAAAAAATCAGCAAAAAAATAGTTTGGCTAAACTATTGTTTCGGCCAAATTATTTATTCGGCCAAAAAAACTTTTATACATACGATGGGATAGACCTTGATGCAAATTTTTCTTCTTTGTTGATTTCTGAATGTGATCTGTCGAGCATTGTGAGCTATGTTGATTTGTTAGTGTGGTCTGTCAACCGAGATTATCTATGTCGATTTTTGGATTTGGTCAGTCGAGCGCTATGACGTTCGTTCGTAATTTAAACTTACTGCGCTATTGAGCGTGGTTGGTTTGAGTTGAAGCCCTGCCGATGTTGAAGTCAAACATTGTGAGGTTCATTCGTAATTTATATTTTTTGTTTATAGGAATATTTTAATTGGAATTTTTTATAATGCTTTTTACTTTTTTGCAGCTTGACGCCAAAGGAATTTTGGTTGGTTGCACTCGTCATTAGCATCTTTCTCAACCTCCTCGTCCAGACCAAGTAAGTCGCCCAAGGCTCATTTATCCCTATAAATTGGAAGCTCACCTATTGGAATCTCATTTAAATATAAGAGAAAAAATTCTACCATGCCTCATATTTATATATTTGGAATATGGAATTTTGTTTAATCTCGATCAGTCAAACTTAAAAAATGTAATACTTCATGTATTTTCTTTAGTTATTAATAGAAAATCATAAAAATATAAAAAAAAAACTAATGAAAAAAAAGCTATGCCAGTGTCTCTGTCATTGATGGCTCTCCAATACTCCGACCTGTATAGCTCCCTGCCCTAATAGAGTTAAGCTTACGAAATAAAAAAATTGAGTACCATTCAAGATATATAAGAGCTGGAAATTAACTTTTTCTTTTGCAAAAAGAATTGCATTGTGACACTTAGGCCAAGACTAAACAACAACTTCCATTGCCACTTCTATCCCTGAACAATACCTTTTCAATGCCACCCATCTAAGATATGCCCAACATGCCACTATGTAAAGGAACCTAACATGCCAGACAAGCCAGAAAACAATTGAGTACCCACCCCCACATAAACAAAAAGTATCTAAATACTATTCTAATTCAACTTAATCATTGAGATCATGTTGCAAAATTTATGAGAATTAAGTAAAGGGGTGGAATAACTTTGAAGAAATTTTTGAAACCAACATGTACAAACAAATAAAATATTACATCCCTCGAATCAACTTGAACTTGCCAAGGCTATATAAATTTATTACATTGGTAGCTTTCTCTGCATTCTTCTCTTTATCTGTTGACACAATGTTGCATTATAGGTTTATTAGTACATTACAGTCCCAGTCACTAAGAAAGTTCATGCACAACATGAGAGAAAGCATGAACCTGAGAGAAGTCATGCATTTGTGCTTTCTAGGGATACTTCTATGTACCATTGTTTTGCTAGAAAATACAGATGTCACCGATAATAAAAATAAAAGAAGTATTATTTTTTTCATTATGAAATTTCTTTTGAGGCTTTTGTTAATGACAAAATCTTAGCTACTAGTCCCTGTCATATATTTATTGGCGGATCCATAAATCTAATGTCACCCACATGTCAAAGCCTATAATTGTAAGCATGTGCCTTACCTTCTAGTTCTCTTTCATTTTTTATTGGTTTTACCATATCGTGTAGTATTTGTTAAAGTGCTAGATTAACTGTGTGCTAGAACATATTTGTAGAATTTTAGTTCAATCCTCCACATTATCAATTTATTCCAGGTCACCTTTGCTTCACTTTACAGCATGACTGCCTTGATAGTAATAACCAGTGGCATTACAAATAGGATCTTTCCTCCTATCCATATCGACTTTACCATATAATTATTGGTGGATACTTAAATCTAATGTGATCCACATGTCAAAGGCTGTAATTGAAAGAACGTAACTTATTTTCTAGTTCTTTGTTATTTTCTACTGATTGTACCATATCATGTAGTATTTGCTAAAGTGCTAGATTAACTTCGTACTAGAAATTACCTGCAAACTTTTAGCTCAATCCTCCACATTATCAATTTGTTCTAGGTCACCTTTGCATAACTTCCTTTATGGTAACTCCTAGTGGCATTACAAATAGGATCTTTCATCCCTCTATCTATACCGATTTTGCCATGTATTTATTAGTGGATCCAACAATCTAATTTCATCCACATGTCAAACACTGTAATTGTAAGAGTGTACTTATTTTCCAGTTCTATGTTATTTTCTACTGATTTTACCATATCAACAACATAAACTTTGAAACGGGAACTGATACCATTACTCTTTTTTTGAGGTAGCAAAAAAAAACCAATTTTGAAAAGTGTTGATTCAGAATATATATATATATATATATATATATATATATATATATATATATATATAGATATATATATATATCATAGTTTTGAATTTAGTGATTTGCTGGTTGATTTTAAAAAGTGTTGACGCTGCATCGGGGTCTTTTTTTTTCTTCTCTCATTTTTCTTCTTTATCTTCATATTTATTTATTTTACAGAAAGCATCATAAACTAGTACTTGGCTATGACTCTTCCATCTACCCGATTAAGAAGCATAGACTTATAGCTATCATCTTTTGTCCAACTTTAAAACACTGATGAACTCACAATCATTTATAATTGGTTGATCTTCATGGTTAATAAGATTTGACCTTTTTCTGTAACATGAAATAGTAAAAGTTCAATTGATTTGTACATAAATGAAGTTTTTAACATTAATCACACATACAATTTCATCGTCTTACCATGTAAGCTGCATCCTTGAGTTTTCTTTCCCCTTAAAGCTTGTCAATAACATTGCCAATTGTGTGTCTGAATGAAATGCCACAAATATCCATAATGGTGATTATGTGACTTCTACAAATTCCTCAACCACTTTACTAAGAGATTGATAAGTAGAAAGGTTACTATCATAGTCAATGTTTGGGATATTGAAACATTGGGGAATATCTGCAATAACTAGAGAATAATCCCTTTTAGGTATGAGTTTAACAATGTTTTTGTAATCACCTTGTATTATGTGATATTGAATAGTGTCAATCCCATTCCAAATGAAATAAGATTTTGATCATGTTCAACATTACTATGACGTTGATTTCTCAGTCCTTCGATCTTAATTTTTTCAATAAAGCTTCTGAAACTATCTAATGCTCCATTTGCATAATTCTTCATCCTTAACAAAATAAAAAAATATATGTATAAGTTATAAAATAAAAATAGTATAAAGATGAATAAAAATGAATGTATAAATCGACATATATTTTTAAATGCAAGATAGAAATATTTTAGTGTGATGTAGAACTTGAATCCGTGTAGTTGCATACAAAATCATCCCAACTATCTTCATTCAAAAATTTAACCATTTGTTCTTGTATTTTCATGTAAACCTTGTGACTGAATATATAAAGTAAAAAAGGTTAATATAATGATATGTATAACAAATACTACCAACAACAATATGTTGTATTTAAAATAAAATTATAATTTAGAAATAAGTAAAAATAATTCAACAAACTTACTTTTTAAATTCCTCACACATTTAGTCTGATGATAATTCCCCTGACTTCACATGAGATAATATTGTTTTGACAAGCTTTTCATCCTTCACTCCTTGCAATGTTGTCCAAGGTGTCATAAGCATATCTTCTGGAACTTGCTTTATTTCAGGACTTGATTCACTGCTGTTACATATCAATCGTTTAGACATTTGACCTTCTGGTTTCTAATGCCAATGTTATCCCATATGATAAAAATTTCATTAATAAATTTCCATATATCTCCAGTTCCAAATATCCACTGTAAAATGTTATCAATACCTCTGAATATATCAGAATGTAATTTTCCGCCTTTTGAATTGATTTTTTCCTCAATTTGATAACCTATTTCCATACAACATTCCTTTTGAAATTCTATACTAACCTTTGTATTATCCCCACCACATTTTTCTTCACATTCATTATCAATAAATCTAACCCTTTGGATGAAAGTCATAGTCATCCTATACTCATTATCTGTATCATGACCCCATGCAAATAACTTTGCTTCCATATCTGATAAATCAGCATAAATGATACATTTTGTTGTTTCAAAACATGGGTTATGAGGATAATACTCCATAAATTTCCTTTGAGCTTCTACAGAATGGTTCCCCCTAAGCACATAATAATTTTATTCAAAACATTTTGACTTATCAAATGATTCTTTGTTAGGAACCTGAACTGGATCAACAAGAAGCACATAATCAAGCACATGAGCATATGTATTGTACCTCATTAAAGTCTTCAAGTTGTGAACATGCAGGTGGAGTGGCTTTCTATTTTGATATTTAAATTGTCCTTCACTTGACTTATAGATTTGTTTGACATTAAGCTAAAATGTACGACCACCCTCAATTAATTTTGTCTTTGTCAAGTGATTTCGAATGGAATTTTGTTTTGTTTTAATAATGCCATCTTCTAAATCAGCTCCTGGTGTAATGCTTTCCCATATTTCTTTTAAATTTTCACTAGGATATTCATAGATGGCCTTGAATTTTTTAGAATGATCAACTTTTATTTTCTTCCTCCTCTTTTTTTCTAGATAAGTAACATCCTCATCATCAACTAGAATAAAGATATTCTTGGGAATTTTCACTTTTTGTCTTCTATGGCTCTTCTCCTTTCTAACATAAGTTCTATTCTCATCGTCAGTAATGGAAACATATTCTTCAGCTTTAGTTTCAATTTCCTCCTCTTCAAAAGTAACATGTCTATTTTTGCTAGATTTATCCACTATAGGCATTCGTTGTTGATCCCTTGGATGTTGTTTTGTAGCATCATGAATTACTTTTTTGCTTATTTGTTTTCCATATCTTCTTCTGACCCTGAATAGATACTGCTGACAACATTCATAATATCTTGTTCTATAAAATAAATGTCTCCCAAAATAATGGAAATATTTTCAATAAAAGTTTGTCAAATAAAATATCATATGTCAATAAAAACTAGGTTATAAAAGATATAATGATACAGTTACATTAATGCAAAACACTTAAATATAAATAACAATACTTATGATATCTTGTGCAATCTAATTTATGATTTGCTTACACGTCTTTATAAATTCATCTGTCGTGTCATACATTGATCATGCAAAATGATATCTAATATTGTCATGTGACTTGGGCGGTTTTGTAAGTAAATAAACAACTTCAGTATCCGATATCAAACACATGGCCAGTACTTTTCCCAGTACCTCATAACTTCCATTATCATTAGGGATATCAACATATAGATATATTTACAGATGTTATTGCCTTCTCTATCTTTCACAAACAAAATATGTTATGTATGTTTCACTTCTTGTGATTTCTTCCTGTAAGAAATCAACTTCTTATCTGTTGAGGCACTTGATAAATTTGTAGTTATTACCTTAGGTTTGGTTCACTTAGCAGTACTTTTTGAGGATAAACCTGTAGTTTTAACAGCCTTTGGTCCATAAAGATTCATAAAAATATTCCTTGATTCCATTTTCCTGCAAAAATAATACACATATCTATAAATAAATAAATTACAAAAAAATCAATAACTTAAGTAAAAAACAAAACGAAACAATATCTAAAAACACAAAAAAGACTACAAATATGCACATCGACCCCCATGACAAGTTGGACGTTAGGTTCATACAAGGAACAAAAAGGATCCATCCTTAGAAAAAAATTATTTATTTTTTCATTTGTCCCTAGTCCCTTGGTAGACCACCTGCTAGGGAGTCATTATGCCTTAGTGTCATGTCATGCATATGCCTCTGAGTGGGAATTATCGACTATGGGCATGCCCACCTAGGGAAAAACACCCTTTTGCGTGCCAAGGGTCAATTCCCAAAATCGCCCCCTGGCCTGCTAGAGGAAATTCTAGGAATAGCCTCTAACAAGACAAGGGAATCGGCCACTAGCAGGCTAAGGGGTGATTCTGGGAATCATCCCCGCTAGCGTGCCGAGGGAGATTTTAGGAATTGGCCCCTTAGCAGGGGGCGACTAGGGCAATCGAACCCCTCGCCCATCGAGGTCCAATTCCAAAAATCTCCTCCTAGCCTGCCTGGGATGATTATGGGAATCGACCTTCGGTTAGGCCAGGGGACCATTTTGCATTTTTCCCAAGGTGGGAAGGCCCACAGCTAGGTGCATAGCGCAAAACCATAGGCCTTCCCACTTGCAGCACATCGGCATGTTGCGTGCTATCGTGCCACAGCCGGGCACGCCCAAGGTTTCACAACCCCCTTTCACCCCCACCTGTTATGTAACCAACTCAAGAAAAGATAGATCAACGCCTTAGAATTCAGCCTCTTCCAGGGGGCAACCTCCTTTACATTACATAAATGAATAATTATTCGATGATACAAATGACAAAACCTCCTTTCTATAAATAGGAGTCTAAGGAGTCATAATATAATCCAGCCGACCTAACAATAATAATATAAAGCCACAAAAATAACAATAGAGGGATTCTATGGGGCACAGAAATAACAATATAGGGGTAATAGGGGCACAACAATATAAATAAGGGGTATAACTACAATAGTAATGGGGTAATCGATAGTATTATAGGGACCCAACATGCCCCTCTCCTTCAAAAAAGTGTTGTCCTCAACGCTTGAGTACTTCTGGATACTTCTACATAAAATTCTCATCCTCCCATGTGGAATCTTCAGCGGATAAGTTGTTCCACTTGATAAGATACTCTGAAATTGATCGATTTTGTAGCTGTCGAGTTCTTGTTTCTGTGACTGCTTCCGGTTCCAATATAATTTTTCTGTCCTCGTCAAGTTCTGGCAATATTGTTTGAATTGGGAGCTTGTCGCCTATAACCTTCTTTAAACATGAAACATGGAAAGCTGGGGGCAATCGATAAGCTGCAGGAAGCTCCAATTTGTATGCCATAGTACCAATCTTTTTCAACACCTTGTACGGACCATAATACTTTGGTGATAATTTATTATCCTTCTTAGCTTGCTTTGGGGACATTTTCTTATATGGTTGTAGCCGTAGGAATACCCAATCACCTACATCAAAACTTCTTTCACTGCGATGTTGATCTGCCTATTGTTTCATTCTATTTTGTGCCAACACGAGGTTATCCTTTAAGAGTTGGAGGACTTGTTGTTGATGTTCGATGTGATGTTCCACTGCCTGAACCTTAGAATTTTCTCTTAAATATGATGTGATGGATGGTGGTTGATACCCATAAAGTGCCATAAATGGGGTCATTTTTGTTGCTGCATGGAAGGAAGTGTTATACCACCATTCAGCCAGAGGCAACCATTTGACCCATTGTGTCTGTTTATCAGATACAAAGCAATGAAGATATCCTTCCAAACATTTGTTTACTATCTCAGTTTTCCCATCAGATTGAGGATGATAAGATGAGCTATGAGCTAACTGAGTACCAAGACAAGAAAATAATTCTGTCCAAAAATTTCTAGTGAAAATGGGATCTCTGTCACTTACAATAATCTTTGGGTTTCCATGTAGCTTTTGAACTATTTCCGTAAATGCAATAGAAAATGTACTGGCTTTAAATGGATGTGATAATGCACAAAAGTGTGCATACTTGGTAAGTCTGTCAACTACCACCATGATCACAATCTTTCCCACAGACTTGGGTAAACCTATGATAAAATCCATTGAAACCTCCTCCCAACGTTGGCTTGGAATGGATAAAGGTTGTAATAGACCCGGTGTCTTAATTGTTTCAACTTTATTTTGTTGGCAAGCCAAACATTCCGCCACAAACTTTTGAATATCTGATTTAAGGCCATCCCAAAAAAATTCCTTCTTAACCCTGTGGTAAGTTTTTAAAAATCTTGAGTGCCCTCCTAAGGGAGAAGTGTGCAATTCCATAAGAATCTTTTGTTTTAGCTGGGAATTCTTACAGAGGTATAAGCGATCTTTGTACCATAACGAATCATTTTGCCAGCTAAATGTATCAGAAGTACTGGAATCTTGTTGTAGCTTTCGAATAAGTGCCCACACTTCTTCGTCATTCTTCCATTCCTCCCTTGCTTCGTTTATCCAATTTGGTTGGATAATAGAAATGACACACAACAATCCTTCCACATCCTCATCCTTTCTTAAGAGTGCATCTGCCACCACATTTTGCTTCCCTTTTTTGTAGATGATTTCAAAGTCATAACCCAACATCTTTGTGACCCACTTTTGTTGCTCTTCAGAGGATAATCTTTGTTCTAAAAAGTATTTAAGGCTATCATGATCCGTTTTTACCTTGAAGTGTCTTCCCATTAGGTAGGGTCTCCATTTCTTAAGTGCATGGAGTATTGCCAACATTTCCTTCTCATAAATAGCTTTGCTTAAAAACTTTCCCTTGATTGGACAACTTTCAAAAGCAATGGGTCTTTCATCTTGCATTAGAACAGCACCAATTCCATTTCCTGAAGCATCACATTCCACAATAAAGGTTTTTGTGAAGTCCGGTGTAGCTAAGAACGGTGCTTGGCACATTGCCTCTTTAAGATGTTCAAAGGCCTTTATTGCTTCCGAAGTCCATGAAAATGAATCTTTCTTCAACAATGTTGTTAGAGGTGCTGCTATTCTCCCATAATTCTTAACAAACTTGTGATAATACCCTGTCAACCCAAGAAATCCTCGCATATGCTTTATGGATGTGGGGATTTTCCATTCCTTAATGGCTTTAATTTTGCTAGGGTCTACCTTAACTCCTTCATGAGATACAATATGACCCAAATATTCCACCTCCTGGACTCCAAAGAAACATTTGGATCTTTTTGCATATAATTATTTCTCCTCCAATAGTTGTAGCAACCTGTCAACATGTTCAACATGATCCTTCCAAGACTTGTTGTAGATTAGTATATCATCAAAAAATACTAACACAAACTTTCTAAGGAATGGTTTGAAAATTGAATTCATCAAACCTTGAAATGTTGAAGGTGCATTGGTAAGGCCAAAAGGCATGACCAAAAATTCATAATGACACTCATGAGTTCTAAATGCCGTTTTTGGAATGTCTTCAATCTTCATTCTGATTTGATGATATCCCGAATGAAGATCCAACTCGGTGAAGTAAATTGATCCATGAAATTCATCCAGTAATTCATCAATGACAGGAATGGGGACTTATCTTTAATAGTGAGCTTGTTGAGCTCCCTATAATCCGGACACATGCGCCATGATCCATCCTTCTTGTGAACCAATACTACTGGAGCTGAGAAAGAACTTTGACTTGGTTGAATTATACCAGCCTTTAGCATTTCTGCAACCATACGTTCAATTTCACTTTTTTGGACATAGGGATATCTGTACGACCTGATGTTTGGAGGAACACTTCCTGGAATCAGATGAATAGCATGATCATGATCATGCATAGGTGGGAGACCTTTGGGAGTCTCAAATACCTTGGAATGATTGTCCAGGACTTTTTGGAGATCTAGAGAAATAGATGATTCCAATGTGGAAACATCTAGCGAACATAATTGTGCAATTACACCTCTTTGCTCCTTTTTTAGAAGCTTTGTCATGCCATTAGAGCTGATTATCTTTCCTAGTTTCCCTGCAATACCCCTTAATTCAACTTCCTTTCCTTCCGTAGAAAATTTGATGAAAAGTTCTTGAAAATTAAAAGCTATTGTACCCAAGGATTGTATCCATTGGACTCCTGGTACAATATCAACACCTCCCATTGGAATGGAAAGCATTGGGCTAGTCAATACATATTCTCCCATGGATAGCTTGATATTATGGCACTTTCCAGAGCAATTTATTGTTCCTCCATTTGCAATCATCACTTGACACTCTGGTGCTAGATATAGGAAGCAATTCAATTCTTTTTCTACCCTACAATGAATAAAATTATGGGTGCTTCCTGAATCAATCAACACTATTACCTTTTTCTTCTTGATTTGTCCTTCTATCTTGATGGTTTGAGGAGTGGTAATTCCTGCCAATGCATTACAAGATATGGTCGGATTTATTTGTTCTTCCTCTAGGCTTTGTTCCTGGAGTATATCCTCTTATTTTGACCTTTCTTGCTCCTTTTCTTCTTCCTCTTCACAATCTATGTAGAATAATTTCTTCTCAGCACACTTATGACCTTTTGTGTATTTTCTATCACAACTGTAACAAAGCCCTTTTGCTATTTTTTGTTCCAATTGTTGTGGTGTCAACCTTGTAGGTTGTGGAAGACTAGGGGCAACAACGCTTCCGTCTTTATAGTTGTGAGTGGTATGCTTCCTAGTTGCCATAATTTTGCTTTCCATTTTTCTTGCTAACCTGAATGCCTTCTCTAATGAATCCGGTTCCCAAAGGCGAACATCATGTTGGATATTATCCTTTAAAGACCCTATGAACACATCAATCCTATGCTCCTTTGGAATATCTTTTACCCTTATGTTCAATTTTTAGAGTTCCTCAATGTGCTCCATTATTGAACCCTTTTGTATGAGACTTATCAATTGGCTAAAAAAAGTGTTGCTTTTGTTATCCTCATAATGTGTTATCAATTCTTCCGTAAAAATTGCCTAAGTGATAAATTGTTTACGAGAACAAAGCCATTGATACCATACAAACTGATTTGGTTCCAAATATACAGTTTCCATACGTACCTTTTGTGCGTTTTGCACATTATTGAGATCGAAGAATTGCTCCATCTGTAATATCCATGTGGCGGGATCCTTGCCATCAAACTTCCTCAAATCGATTTTTGGAATATGGTGATTCTTCGATCCAACATTAGAGTCTATGGAATCATGATTAACATTTCTTTTGTTCTCATCATGAGTTTCCTTTACTACCTTTTCACCATTAGTAAGTATTTCTTGTAGAAAATTTGTCAAATCTGTCTTAAAATCTGCCATGCCTGTCTTCAGATTTGTGTTCAAATCTATCTTCAAATTGTCCATCTTAGGTTCCATGCCATTCATCTTAGCTTCCACGCCATTTATCTTAGCTTCTGTTAACTTTTGTGAGCGTGACATTTGTTGCACTTGTTCTTGTAATTTTGATATATCATGTAGCATTTCTTCCTCTTCTTCATGAGTCATGCTAGAGCTTTTAGGTCCCTTACTAGGTGTTTGCATTTTCCTTCCTCGAGGCATC
Source organism: Pinus tabuliformis (assembly GCA_031772625.1). Taxonomy (NCBI): domain Eukaryota; kingdom Viridiplantae; phylum Streptophyta; class Pinopsida; order Pinales; family Pinaceae; genus Pinus; species Pinus tabuliformis. The sequence goes on along the minus strand of CM062819.1, from coordinate 459,504,875 downwards.
AGTTACCGATAATAATGCTCTATTATTCCCTTTGAATTCCTTCAAAATAAATTTTCAAACCAAGCTTAAGCAAAAATTTAAAAAAATCTACACACCTTTTTTTCAATTTGTAGGAGCTTGATATTGCCTCTGATGTATCTCTGTACTTTCTAATCATCTAGTTTTGAATTTGTGACCTGTAGTACCTCTATGTGCCCTCATTCCAAATGCCACCAGTCTGATCCAAATTGGATTCTCCAAGAAAGAGTTATGCACAATCTCCCAAGATGACCTGATTATAGACCTTTCCATAAGAGCGAACTTGTATGAAGTGCCACGTGTACAATTTTCGATCTTTGGTTCTGAAAAAGATATACAAAAAACTATAGTTCGTCCTCTTTCTGTACCTTCTTACAAAATTTCAATCTGATTCCCAGAGAGAAAGTTATGACGATTTTCCCCAGGTCACCTGTTTCGAATGTAATTCAGGAGTCTGCAAAAAGACCAACTTCCTCAGATCATATCTCCGCAAATATCGCGCGAAAAGCTCTGAAATTCGGACCCAAGGTTCAACACGATTTCTTCTCAAATGGGTTTGTTTTTGCAACTTTTGAAATGTCACAGAAAAAAAGATAGCGAAAATGCTACGATGACCTGTTTGGAGCAGTGAAACCCTAGAACCCAAAGCTCTGATACCAAATGTTATGTAACCAGCTCAAGAAAAGATAGAAAAGATAGATCAACGCCTTAGATTTCAGCCTCTTCGAGGGGGAAACCTCCTTTACATTACATAAATGAACAATTATTCGGTGATACAAATGACAAAACCTCCTTTCTATATATAGGAGTCTAAGGAGTCACAATATAATCCAGCCGACCTAACAATAATAATATAAAGCCACAAAAAATAACAATAGAGGGATTCTATGGGGCACAAAAATAACAATATGGGGGTAATAGGGGCACAACAATATAAATAAGGGGTATAACTACAATAGTAATGGGGTAATCACTAGTATTATAGGGACCCAACACCACCCCTATGAACCAACCTACCTAAGGGTGAGGGTCAATTCTGAGAATCAACCCTTAACCCTGGGTAGGCTGGGTCGCGGGGGGCGTACCTCGGGAAGCTCATAGCTGGGCCCACCATGCCCACTACTACCACAGTGGCCTCCTTCCTGCCAGAGGACTGTTAGGTAAGCTTGGCTCCTGTCAATTTTTAATTTCTAAAAAGAATCTAAATTTCATTAATAGAAAGTTAATTTTTTTTAACTAGAATGTGTTTTTTGTCTGGTATTTTGTGTGAACATAACAACAATTGACACTTAACTACTAGTAAACCTATGGCAGTTTAAGACCTGCACTTAGCAAAAGGGAAACTAACCTTTAAAATGCGATAATATCCGATTGAATGTGTTGGCGATAACAATGTAATTGCTCCACAAAATCAATCCAAGTCTTTAAATGAATCCTCGAGAAGTCTTGACATAATGTGAGGAACAATGATCATGAAATTTATGACATAGTATAAATTACAGAATTGTTTTACCGCATGGTGAATGTCGTATTAGTTTATTTTTAGAAAAAATTAACATATAAATCATGTTATGGGGATATAGTAATTTATTTTAAATGTGGGATAGAAGATATAATAAGAATTAAAATAATTGTTCAATCGTCTAGTAAATGCTATATAGTTTAAGTAAAAAATTAATTTAGATAAAAGATTTGTTTAAAAGATTAATTTCTTGAGAAAATTTTAGTTAAAATTTTTCAATAAATTGTAGAAGAAAATTTTGGAGGGAAATACATTGGAGGGAAACTTTTGAACGAAAATTTTTGGAGGGAAACTTTGGAGGGAAATTTTCATTCTTTAAGCTATATATTATCATTGGGAGAAAGTGCATTTGTATCATTCCAACTCTTTTTTTTTAAGCCCTAGACTCTTCTGATATTGAAGTTCCACTTTGTGAAGCATCAACATCTTCATCACGTACCAACTCTATTCATATTGATGAATATAACAAAAAAAAAATCACTATGAATAAAGAGTCAAATCTTCCACGTAGTCATAATCCTAAGGACTATGAGAGTAGAATTAATGAAGGGCATGATGAATATTCTGAAATAAATAAAGAGTCATAGTTTCCACTTAGTCCTAATCCTATGGACTATGAGAGAAACAATGATGAAGAGCATGATAAAGAATTTCTAATAAATCAAGAGTCATTGTTTCCACTTAGTCCTGATCCTATGGACTATGAGAGGATCAATGATGAAGGCCACGATAAATAATTTCTAATAAATCAAAATTCATAGTTTCCACTTAGTCCTAATCCTATGGACTATGAGAGAAGTAGTGATTAAGTCCAAGATAAATAATTTCCAATAAATTGAGAGTCAAAATTCCCACTTAGTCCTAATCATATGAACTATGAGAGCAGTGATGAAGGTGAGGATGAAGAATTTCCAATAAATTGACCGTCACATTTTCCACTTAATCCTAATCCTAAGGCCTATGAGAGCAACAGTGATGAAGGTCAGGATGAATAATTTCCAATAAATCGAGTCACATTTTCCACTTAGTCCTAATCCTAAGGACTATGATAGAAGTGGTGACAAAGGAAAGGATGATGAATTTCTAGTAAATAGAGAGCCATGTTCTCCACTTACTCCTAATTGTAAATAGAGAGTCACAAAGGGGAGGATGATGAATTTCCAGTAAATAGAGAGTCACATTTTCCACCTAGTCATAATCGTAAGTTCTATGAGAGAAGTAGTTACAAAGGTCAAGATGAAGCACTTAGTCCTAATTCTAAGGACTATGAGAGTAGTAGTGACGAAGGGTAAAATGAAAATTTGTAGTAAGTAAAGATTCACATTTTCCACGTAGTCATAATCCTATGGACTATGAGAACAACACTAATAATGCACATGATGAATAATATCCAATAAACATCGAGTCAAATTTTCCATTTAATCCTAATTCTAAGGACTATGAGGGTAGCAATGACGAAGGGAAAGATGATTAATATCCTCCAAGTCAGTATTTCAAAACCACATATGATCATAGTGAGGATAATATTCCACCTAATGATGATGAAAATGCTTATACAGATGATGATTCAATGATGGAGATGTTACCAACAAATATTGTATCGAGGAGTAGGAGTAGACCTTTTCGTATCAATCCAATATGTTGTAGCTGTATAAGGGGTAGAGAAGAATATATCATGATAAGAAGTTCTATAAGTGCTCTCATTTCAAGTGAATTATGTCAAACAATTGCTTGAAACATATGGATTTCAAGTTTGCATTGGAGAAAAGGAAGAGGAATTTGTCAATGAATAAAAGCATGAAAAGATAATATTTAGTGGGGTGCATGCAATCTACATTGTCAGGTTATAATTATCATATTGGATCTTTATTTATCTTTAGAAAGGCTTCCGAAATGTTCCATTCAATGGGTAATTTTCATCTATCAAGAATCCAAGAAAATTAGGAAAAGTATCCCACATTTTATTCAGAAGTACATCATAAACGACAGTTTGGGCCATTATCAAATACTGCAATGTCATGGATGAAATAATTCTTTTCAAAGCATGGAGAGTGTATGAAAAATAGAGAGGCAATACATATTCTAGATAATTTCTCAAGATGGGGAATCTACAGCTTATATAAAGAATATGCAAAAGGTGTTGAAGGAAATGGTTGATTTAATACATATCAATATTTTGTGAAGATATGGAAGAAAGAATTCAACAATATCTATATTACTAAGAAGACAAGGATGGGGGTTTGTAGTACATGTGTTTCTCTTAAATCAAAAAGAGATAAATGTGAAGGGGCGGAAAGAGGTAAACATGCATAACATTAGTTTTTAAAATTGTATAGTCATCAACTATGAAAACATATTTATTAACGATTTTCTTTTATATTGTGTATATTCCATTATTAAAGTGTTTCAAGAGAATCGCGAACAACAAATAAGTGAAAGGAAAAAGTTGTAAAAGCATCGAAAGAAGAGTAATGATAATCCAAATAAATATTTGGGTTTTATAATTGACACTATGGACCAGAAGAAAACAGTTCTACCACAATTTGTTTCGCACACCTAAAAATTTAGGGGGGGGCATTTTATTCAATATCACTTGGTCGGTTGTATGGTCTTGAATGGGAAAATTTTGCCAAGGGTATACTTAATAGCTCCAAATATTTATAATTATGCAAATATTACAATAACCATAATTCATTATGTGTTTTCTCATTGGTCTGGTAATCTTCCTGAAGTTTTGTATCTACAGTTGGACAACACTTGTCATGAAAACAAAAATCAAATAGTTTTTGGATATCTAAACATGCTTGTTCAATTGAACATTTTTCAGAACGTAAAGGTTGGTTTTTTTCTTGTTGGGAACACTCATGACCATATTGATCAGATGTCATTTTTCAGTCACATTGAGGAGGAAGGATGCTGGGAGCTTGCCACCTTTAATTGAATGTATTAAGAAACCATACATGCCAGAGCCTATTTTTCATGTGTTGGAAGAAACCGTCACATGCAAAGGTTGATTCTGGGATCACATGGTGACACAAATGCCTTGAACAACTAAATGACATTAGCTTCCAACAACAAATTCGTATAATAAAAAGATGATGGGAAAACACTAATATGGGGCAAGAAGTACTCAACTACTGCAGAATGGGTGTCGTCATCAAGTTTGACATTATTGAAATTCATCAAATCATCCAATATTTTGGTCAAATATATTGTTATTACAATTAGTTGATGAAGTTCATAATGCACACAGGTAGAATAGAGATATAAATTATTTTGGTTGCCTCGAAGAATTAAAAAATGTATTAGATATATATATCAGTACTTTGGTGTTGCTCATTCAGTTTGGTGGGAGTCTTTTTTCAATAATAAAAGTGATATCATTTCAAGAATAACAAATGAAGATATACCTTTGAAAACTCCATTTATTTGGCCACAAAATGTGTCAAATGAACATGAGGAAAGAAACATTGTTTAATGGTAATAATCTCAAGGTATTATTAATTATTCATAGGTAGAGGAAAGAGAAATTTATATCAATTGCGGAAGATCTCATGAACAATGTGAGGCCATGGAAGACCTTTACAAGGGCTCAATATAGGATACTTAGGAGGGTTGCATGATCATAATGCTAGCAGATGGAGATGCCAATCTCTATCCATTCTGGGTTGGTAAGGTTATAAAGGTCATTACATAAATTGAAGATGTTGCAGGTGTTTAAGTACATTGGTATGCCACAAATACATACCCATTCAATGGTATGTACAAGCTCGAGATGGTAGTTGACAAAAAAAATTGGTGGAAACAAAAAAAAGGGTACAAATATAAATCGTCGATGCACAGACTTATTAAAATTGGAGGATGTTGACATACATGTTTATTACTTCAATTTAACAAAGAGAGGAACTCTTCGCTTCAAGATGATAGAGATTGTGAAGAGGTTGTTACCAGAAGAAATAGTGTTGAAATGGGGGTATGCTAAACCCAGTCATAGATCTAGAAGAATTTTGAAATATGAAATGGTGGGCATGCATGTGGACTCAGATGGGGCACTAGTTGATGAAAGATAAGAATATGAAAGATCTTGATATGAATTCAGTGATTCATATGAAGATGTGAATTCTAATGGTGTGCAAGAAGATATGAGTGATTTTGAATAATTGTCTAAGATAGTTTATATAACTGATGTTTGCATCTTATCTTGAAATAAAAATTTTGATTTCCATATCATGTTAAATGAAGTTATGAGTCATTTTTATGTTTGTTGGATTATATGTTTTAATTATGAAGAGTTTTATTGTTTAGAATATCCACAATGCAACAATAACTTAAATATATAGTTTATGTTTAATTCAATCGACAAGTATTAACATTTTAATTAATTTAGTCATGTAATTTGTTCATAATTTCATGGTTTAAATGTTTTGAAAACTTGGAGTTTTTTAATTCTATGGTTGAAAATTTTCCTTTTTTTTTTTATCTTTAATGTTATGGTTGAAAAAAAAAAAGAAATTTAGTGATCTTTAGTGTCATGTTATTATATGTTTAACAACATGGATGAAAACTTATGGAATTTTAATGTGTTTTGGATCCCATGATTTTATCTTTATCGTCATTACTAAAAAATGTTGAAATTATACATGGGAAAGAAAAATGTTATTCTACCAAAAACATTAGTTTGTTTTTTCATTTATTTTGCACAAAAAAATTGTTTTACTGCCATTTTCTAAATATGTTGAAAATTAAACCTCAAAAGACGTCGTTCCAGATTACATACTTTTCATTTTTTTGGACTGTTTTTCGTGTTTTCTTTTTCGGGTTTTTTTTGCTAGAATTTCCTGTTTTCAATTTATAGTTCCCATTTCAAATTTTAGATTGTTTATTGTATAGTATTTCTTAAAGTTGTAGATTAACTTTGTACTAGAAAAAGACCTGCAAACTTTTAGTTCAATTCTCTACATTATCAATTTGTTCGAGGTCACTTTTCCTTCCCTTTACAACATGACTGCCTTGACAGTGATGCCTGATGGCATTACATCTAAGATCTTTCCTCCCTCTATTTATACAGACTCTTTCTTGGAACATGGATCTTATTGGATTCCTAAGATGAGGCGGAATACACTTAATTGAAGGTTCTTGTACTTTCTCTTTTCAAGTAGTAGTTTCTTTTTGAGATACATCTTTTTCATTTATATTTTGTTGGGTGCATGAGATTGAAGCTAATTAGAATGTTTGCATTTCTTTGTCATCTATATTTTGTGTTTTAATTTTAATGTTATTGGGTTGCTAATTAGAGTAGTTTCATTCCTTTGTTATCTATTTTTGGTGTTTTAATTTTAATGTTATTGGGTTGACTTGTTCTACCTTGATTTATCTCGTAGAACAACCTTGATGTTTCTTGGTAACATATATTTCTTGCTTACGTTGTTACATGTTCATTTATATTTCCTTTTACATTATGTGCAATTCACTTCAAGCTTCCCTATTTTGCTTGTAACATGGGGCTTATTAGCTTCCTAAGAGGAGGCAAAATAAACTTAATTGAAGGTTGTTGTACTTTTCCTTTTCAAGTAGTAGTTTCTTTTTGATATGCATCTTTTTCATTTTTATTTTGTTCAGTGCATGAGATTGAATCTAATTAGAGTGTTGGAATTTCTTTGTCATCTATTTTCGGTGTTTTAATTTTAATGTTATTGGGTTTCTAATTAGAGTGTTGCCATTTCTTTGTCATCTATTTTTGGAATTTTAATTTTAATGTTATCGGGTTGACTTGTTCTACCAAGATTTATCTCATATAACTATGGTCCAAGTGTAGCAAAATGCTCGTAAGAGAAGTCCTATGATTATCAAGAGCCATTACTAGATCAAATTGTGTTATCCTGAGAATATGGGCATATGATGCAGTGTCAAAGAACTATAAATGATGCACCTATCATTAATTCTAGTTTCATATCTGCATCTTCTCAGCACATAACATTTTAATCGAAAATATGAAAATTTGATCAATGAAGAGGACGTCAATGAAAAGGATGATAGCATGGCCATCGAAAAACCTTGATGTTTCTTGGTGACATATTTATCTTGCTTACGTTTTTATATGTTCATTTATGTTTCCTTTTTTATTATGTGTAATTCACTTTACTTCCATATTTGCTTGGAACACAGGTCTTATTAACCTCCTAAGATGAGGAAGCATACACTTAATTGAAGGTTCTTGTAGTTTTCATTTTCAAGTAATAGTTTCTTTTTGAGATGCATATTTTTCATTTCTATTTTGTTGGGTTCATGAGATTGAAGCTATTTAGAGTGTTGGCATTGCTTTGTCATCTATTTATGGCATTCTAATATTAATATTATTTTGTTGCTAATTAGAGTGTTGGCATTGCTTTGTCATTTATTTTTGGTGTTATATAAATTTATCAATGCAATTAAATATCCTTTTTAAGTTCTCTTTACCAAATGTTTTCATGTCAACAACTTCTTCACTACTTGTAAAAGTCCACAAGTCTATGTTTTTGTATCAAAAGTGGGTTAGGTTGTGGCTTCTAGGAACCAAATCTTTCTAGAGCATACATTAGGAGTTTTGTTAAACAACTAGCCTCATCTAGAAATCATGTAATTCGTGGGTGTTTGTACCCACATTCAAAAGTCTTGTAAAAGAGGATTCTATGATTGACACGTGCTCAAGCTCCAACACATATTGGTCAAGGAAATGGTAAGATGATGAAGTTATCATCCAACTTAGATGAATAGGCTATGATCAAGGAAATGGTAACATGATGAAGTTGTCATCCAACTTAGTCTAAGGCAGCAAAGAAAATTATTCATTCCAAGCAAAAGAGCGAAGAGCTTAATTTGTCTATGTTGTTTTATTTCTATTTCTTACCAATTGGATGTGGTTGTTTGAATGCTTTCTTTAATTTTACTGCTTAACATTGGTAATTTTATTTAGCGGAGTAATGTAATAGGCACATAAATCTAGATGGGTTTTCCCCTGTTGAGGATAACCTAACTTAATGTATGATTTTCAAATTAACATGTTCGGAGATCATCATATGATGATTTAAGGAACTGCAATAACATGATATCTCCAGTGACTTAGACATCATTTTATTCTTGCTTCTATAGTACCTTCCATCATGACTCAGGATCTCGGGGATGCAGAGGAATCGTTAAGGAATTTGTACAAGGTGTGCAACCCATCCATTTATTCTAGCAATTTAGGGTTTTGTATCCCATCATATTTCTTTTTGGTTCTTTCTTTGCAACTTGCTTCTAATCATACCAATGCTAAAACACTGAGCCAAGGAGAAATTATCTAATAACATCAAATAAAATAAAATAAATGATGTCTGGTAGCTATGATAGTAACGAACAAAGTGAATGTTCAACCCTAATATCTTCCATGTTGTATTTTTTTGTTTCCCAGAATAGTTTATATATTGATTGCGTTTTGTACTTTTATTGACATAGATTCATATAGAGAAAGTATTGTTGCTTTAAGATACACTAATATATTTAAAGTTCCATACATATTTTGAATCATAGATTGAATTCAATCCTTATTTTTGACGTTGAATTCAATTTTTATTGTTTACCTTGGCACCTCCAGGCTAGCAAACCCCTAAGCTTTCTACTGATATTGTGATCATCGGCTAATCAAAATCACTCACCTTCATCCAAACTACACACACATTACAGTATCAATTACTTATAGATAGAGAGGATGTTGTCTTAGGTAGCCATGGAGGTTACAGTTAGGTGAATTGAAATCCTCTCTTTCCATGCATTTCCCTTTATATTTAGAAAGAATAGGCCACATTCAATTAATAAGTAATTACATACCAATATTATTATTTTTTTTCAATTTTTTAGTGTTGCAAATTTACATAATGGATTGCCATTGATGGACATATAAAATATAATCATATAACAAGAACATGAATTATGTTATTTTCTGCAAGACCATTTTTCTTTGGGGAGAGATTTCTATACACTTGGATTAATAAGAATTGAAATTCTCTCTTTCCATGCATTTCCCTTTCTATTTAGAAATAATAGGTCACATTTAATTAATAAAGTAATTACATACCAATACTATTATTTTTTACAATTTTTTAGTGTTGTAAATTTACATAATGGATTGCCATTGAAGGACATGTAAAATGTAATCATATAACAAGCAAAAAAATTATGTTATCTTTTCCAAGACCATTTTTCTTTGGGGAGAGATTGCTATACACTTGGATTAATAAGATCGAGTTTCTATAAATTAGAAAATTGAAAAAATAACCTTCATTAATGCTATAAATTAAATTCATTTGTTATTTTGGGCGAATGAAGTTTCAGGTGATAGATAGTAATTGAATTTTTCATGAGAGGAGTTAAAGTTAAGGATGATTATAAATATATGTGAGATAAAGGATATTCTAGGATAATTTTAAATATTTACTTGGAAGGTGTTCCTTTCAAAACAATTCATTTGATAGCATTGTCTACCTTTTACTTATTGAGTGACATTTGTCCAGATGTACACTGACAACTTTTGTCCTGTGGTATTCTCATACTTGCTAGAATCCATGTTCCATTGGGGCGTCCACACATCTAGCGCAGAGGAAACAACTATCATTATTTTTGTTTTCCACCGTTGGTTGGAGTTGGGCGTTGTCCATACTCCCTTATTTTTTTTAAAACAAGTTTTGAGAGTTTTTAATCTTTGAGGTTTCCGAGGCCAGGAGAAATCTTGAATATAATCATAACCACTCTATCATGTTGAAATTGAACACAAGCCTCACGAGTGGACATGCATGGCAGGGGAACAACAGGATGCCTCAGCCAATGCACCACATCATTTTCAATGGCATGAGATACAACTTGGTATGGTACACATGCAAGCTAAGAAACGGGAAGCGGTTAAGGGTGAAATTCATGTTGAGCCAGAGGTAAAAACGCAAGCCTACATAAAAAGTAATGCAAAAATATTGTGAGGAAGGCAAGAAATTCTAGATTTATTGATGAGGGTTGAAATGAGGGGCAAATAGAGCTGGAGAGATTATTGGAGCATCGGGCAGTTTCAGAATTTTCACATGGCAACCGTATAAAGGTCAGTAATTGATGATTTACTTGGGATCATGTGTTTTTATATTTTGTTTTCAATGCATGAAGTAAATTAGTGACTACTAATTTTTATGAAATTCTCCTTGAAGTTTTATGATAAACACATTTTTAATAAGCTTGCATTTATGCTCAAAATGAACATGTTTTTTGTCCTGGAGTCATTTTCTCTTTGCATGTTTGTCTATTTTATTAGTCCCTGCCTGGGACTCTTAGCGATCGATTGAGCGTTGACGGCGTATTAATCCTCTGTTTGAAAAAAAAATATTGATGTGTATCGCAACTTTAATCAAGGTTTTCATATTAGAAAATAATATAAAATTTATCATGTAATTTCTGATTGGACAACAAAGTTGAGGGTCTTATTGCCGGCTTCGTAGTTTTCAAGACATTCATGTTCGGGTAGAAGTAAGATATCCAAAGTTTTCAGATATGGAAAGTTTTTGTTATCCAAAGTTTGGTCATATTGCCGACTTGAACATTTTATCGAAAGGTTTATGCAAACGTTTGGTCTACTTTTTATCCAAAGTATTTTAGTTGACAACACATTGCTTTGTGGTGGCAAGCTAACAACCCATCGCTTTGTGGCAAGATGCATGCACCTGCGTTCGCTGAGCCCGTGCCTCTTTTAAAATACAGAGCTCTCCTCTCCCTGCACCTCGGATCCATTACCTTCGGGAAAAGCTCTTCTAATTTTTTGGTGGAGTTAGAGGCATGAACTAACCTGCATCGAGGTTCTGAAGATGCACTCGTAATCTTTGGTAGACTAGATAAATTCATGCAATGGCAGGAGTGGCAGCAATGGAGGAGTAGCAGAAATTGAGACTCCTTTCTTCTGCACCTGCACCACAAAAGACAAGGCAAGCGAGGTAAGCAACACGAGAACCAGTACAAATATGAAAAAATTTTGATACAACATTTCTTGTTTTAGTGAATAAGCTAGAATCTCTATCAATATACATAATTTGGATAAGAGTCCTATACCAAACTTCCAAACTGACCTGCCCAGGAGTTTCTCTTTCCATCTTAGCAAGCTCTCGTCCTCCTAAGAAGTCATATCATATCAGTTTTTTCGTCGATTAAGATTTATTTGTAATTTCAAATGCTAAAGAAAAGAACTCATGAAACAACATTTTTGGATGCAGAGTGTAATCATAAGTTCAGTAAGGGTTTTCTAGAATGTTAAAATGTACAATTGGGATAATTAGAGCGTTTTATAAACTTTCGAGGACGATTGAATTTATTTATGTATTTTCAGAACAAAAATCTACAATATTTTAAAAAAAATTCATAAATTTTGTTTCGAAAATCCTAACATTCGAAAATCCACAATCTCTGAACCTTCAGATATTAAATAATAAAAATCCACAATCTCAGAACAATTTTCATTGCCGCAATGTTCAGAAAAAAGGAGAAAAGAAAACTATTATACCTGGTCTTTCTCGAGATGTTTCTTGAGGGGCAGAAGCTGTCCGACCTGTTCTTTATGGGGAAGACGTGGTCCGAGGTGAAAATATTCTCCAACTTTAGCATCGTACTTCTCTTCAACCGTCTCATAATGCAAAGACTCTCCGAACTGTCTCAACAACGTTTCATCACTGTGATCATCTTCCGACAGACCGGCCTCGCTCACTTCCTCCACTATTTTTTTTAATCGGACAAACTCTGCAAAATCAGAACCCTAATTGAGGATAAAGATGCAGCCTCCATGGGGTGATCACCTCTTTTTTTGGGGGGGAATAGAGCAGTAGCAATATTTTCACGTTGTAACTCTGTTGATTTTCATAACGGCCGAATCAAGGGTTATCTCATACCATAGGTGCTCTTTCCTGCCTCCTTTATCTTTGGTTGAAATAACACAGAGCTCAGTGCATGCACAAAATTTGGTCAACGTGGCTTTTCCCATACACATGGGATTAAACTAATCTCACGTCCATCAGCCGAATGATTTTGCAGCCAACACCAGAGAGAAATCGAAACACAGCAACAATGGAGTCTAAACCCCCACTGTAACCAGATAAACTATACCCGCTAACGTGGGTGCCTATCGAACCAAACAAGTGCTGGAGTTTCAAAACAAAACAGAAAATGAAGATTCTCGGCACTCCCTCCCAAATGGAATCATATTCCACTTATCAATTTTCTTGGCTTTCCTGAGTTTGCAAGTCTAATCCATGCAAACTGGTGGGTTCTGTTCGCTTTTGTGGGCATGCATGTGTAATGCCGTGGTTATCATATTGGCACATTCCAGGGCATGATTTTGCTTTATGGTATTTTAATAAACGACTTTGAGTTCTACAACGCACGCCTATGGCGTCGTCAGGCAAAGGAACATATAATGCACTAAATCGAATGGAATTATTGTTTTCTCCGCTAAATATTTCTTACGGCCACACAACATAATTTAATATAAATTTTGATCCAAGGAAAAAGCGGCCCCACAAAAAGCTTTAAATTAATTTAAATGTGTGTAGTTAGTAAACCCATATTTAGTGAACTTTACATCCTCTTAGTGCAACAATTTAAATTTAATCTTGAACCACTAAATTTAAACTTGGTAAAAATTTGTGAATCGTGACATAAGTGTTTTCTCTACTAAATAACAACATAATTTACTAAAAATTTTAATCTGGATTTCAGCAAGGAAAAATGCGGCCCCACAAAAAGATTTAGATTAATTTAAATGTGTGGAGTTAGTGACAGTTGGAAATTGAGCTTATTTAAAGCCCTTCGCAAAAGCAAACAAGCAATGCAGCGATTTCATCTCAGCTTCTTTAACATTGTGGTTTTGGCTTGGCTTGGCTTGTTTGACGTTCTTCATTTAGCAGCATGGCCATGTTGATTCCCTTTTGTTTATGGGTTTTTTATGGTATGGGGTGTTTTGGTTTGATTGCATTTTCTCTTTTATTTTTTATTTACTGTGTGTGAATTGTTTTGCAAACCGATTTTATTTTGTTGTCAAATGGAAAGAAATAAATAAAGTAGGGATGAAATCTAAGGCGGTGGCAGACCAACGATTTTGATCTTAGCTGTTTCTCTTTTCTAAAGACAAGCTGAAGGGTCCGCAGCATGCTCAATGTGCTTTTTATTTGCTATTTTTGCTTGAGTAAGTGATGGCTAGGTTGCAGCCTACAGGTACGTGGTTTGCCATAAACCCCGTGGGTGATGTGCTTAATTTAAGCGGTGTTTGTTTTTCTATCAATCTTTGATAAGGGTTTTTTTTAATCTTCGTAAATTTTTCCATTTGGCTGGTTTGCAATCAATTATTTCATGCGGTGCCGTACATTCTTACAGGACATCACATTCATTACAGAGTCGTACAATTAATTTTGGTTATATATATTTATATTGCATTGCTGTATGGACAATATTTTCTAATTTAGGGGTTTCTTACTTGCACTGGGATTGGGATTTAATCAGGTAGTTGAATATTTTGCTAGAATTTTGCAGGTATATGATTAATCGGAGGTGGTTTTATTCGGTAGGAGGATGTAGATCAAAGTCTATTCTTCTAATCACGTAGTGGAAATTGTTTTGTGCAATATTTTAACCCGGGCATCCGAAACGGAGAGACACTTTGTCTTGCCTTCAAAACTCAAATCAGTGGTGGTTTCTCAAGCATTGTCTGATATGTGCATTTTGGCTCGGTATTTTCTTGTTCTTTGAATCTTTCTATTCAAGAGTCTGTTAATTTTTTTTTAAATGAACACAAAATTTTAATAATTTCAGAATGAAAAATAAACATGCAAATGGAATTTTTCATGGTAAAATTGAGAGGGATTTTTGTGGTAATATTGAGAGGGTTTTTATGGTTCATTAGTAATGTAACACACAGAGGAGTTGAGGAATCAACCCACGAATTCTCCTCTCAAAACGAATTTGAAATTAAAACTCACTATGATATATATGCTTCACCTTTCTAAATCAATAAAGGACTAAAAACCTCCCATGTTCTCCTAGTGCTATGAAAAACAAATGTTCCTTTAAGGAATACCGAAGTAATGAAATCTCTATCGTATATAATAAGGATTGAGAAAAGCTCGCCTTTCAGCTCTAAAACAAAGCAGTTATATATGATTATCATATAGATCGGAGACAAATAGTTGTCTCGAACACTGGAACTAATACAAATAGTTGTCTCGAACACTCAGACTAATAGATAGTTGTTTGAAAGGTTGCAAATGGACCGTGAATAGCACACTCATAGGCACTGATGGGCCTCTTCAGTTCATTAAATCACTCTTTACAGAGTCATTGCAAACTCTTACAAATGTATAATGAGAGGGTATATAATGTTGTTGGCTGTTCTGAATTTTATTTGTACCAGAGAAGATTAATTACTTGGTCCAAAATTTTTACCAAATAAAGATTGATCAAGCCTTTGAACTGCAAACTACTAATGACATGCTTAGTCCTACAAGGTGGTTCATTCTGTGCACCAACAGTTGATCATCCTATGGATGAAGCAAAGAGAGCCTCTGTTTTCTCGCTGGATTTAAAGGACCTTAAAGGAAAAGCTCTCTTTTCTCTCTGGATTTAAAGGAGCTTAAAGGCGTACTGTGCAGCACCCACATGAATTGATGTCAGCTAGCTTCTTTGCCGAAAGCACAAGAAATGGTGCACAAATCAAAAAAGGGCTTCATTTGTGCTTGAGGGAGGCCATTCGCTTACGACAGGGACTACCAGCTACATGCAGCACTTGTTTGAGTATTGTTGGAATGATACTTTTGTGTATTCCATGGATTATGTTGACTTGGTATGAAGATTTTGTAGTCTTAGTTAACCATTGTGTTTTATTTTTCTTTTAATGATTATTTTTTTAATCATCACTTTTTGTCTAGTCATTTTATCATCATCATATATTCGGCTTCCATTCACTTTCTAATATTTTTAAAACTTATTCAGCAACAGTTCAGTTTCTACTGAGATATTCTGAATAAAAAATAAGCCTTATATTCCTAGTTGGCACTGTTTCAAAAGGAATGCCTCCGCGATCCTGTTTTCGCTAAAGTGAAAATTTCCCATCATATCATGGCCACATGATGTGGCCAGATCCCTACAGATTTCCTTTGTCGAATGCCCGCTAATGAATCCTCCCCTGGCTGCGTTGCAAGTAATATTATCTTGAAATTTTGACTCTTAGTTATATTATTTCTATTAATATGATTTCTAACAATTTTAAAAGATGTAATGATATTATTATAGATAGAGAAAATTTAGACATTTAAAATATTATTTGAAATTACACTTACGAATATTTTAAAAAATAATGGTTGCGTGTGTTATTTTAAAAAATACAGTTATAACGTGGGCAATTGATTTGTCAAGTTTTGTCTTATTTTCACTGCACCAAAATCCATATGGTTTTGTCATGAACCCCTCGTTCGACTCTAATAATCAGACAATTTTTTTTGTGGCTCACTATAGTATACACCAGAGTTACTGGTTTCACCAATTTCTCCTTATTTTTTTATAAACTCTAGAATGTCCTATCTTCGTTCCCACAAAGACTCCCTCAGAAATCTTAACCTTTGGTGGGATCCAGTATTGTAGCAATAATGCTACAATTCCTGGGGCTCCCTATCTCTAATTTTATCAACCCGGTAGTTCGTACAAACTTGGAAGCGACGGTGCTGTATGCACAAGTACTAGCTCTTGTCGCAGCTGTCACTTGGTCAGCTGGCACAAGTCCGCTAGGGCTCAAGCCAACTTCTATATGTTCTCAGAAGAAGCTTTCTAAATGATGGACGAAGGCTATCTCAACAGAAAGTAATCTATTTTGCAAAAACGAACTGAAAGCCAACCAAAACATGAAACCCTAGTAAACCCTAATCTGACTAGTTTAACCTCTATGATGCAATAGTGAGAGCGCAAATATCTAAAAAGGATGCCATTACTTCTAATGATGTGAAATGCATGAACTCAAACTACTTCCATGAAAAAGAACATTGTTTTTGTATTTTTTCTTAAGTGGTTGGAGTGATTATGGTTTTGTTTCTTATTAGGGTTTGGCTATGCAGAGGTGGTGCGAAGGGAGATAAAGCTTGGGAAAGGTTAGGAGGGCTAGGAGAGGTCCCAGAGGGTCCCTAGCATCAGTCCACAGAAGTCTACAATGTTCAGGTGCTCAGCAACCAAGTTTGCAGGATTTTAGAGGATGTCTGCAGGGGATCCTACAGGAAACTAAGGAATTCTACAGGAAGTCTGCTACCTTCTACAGGATGTTCTACCGTGGGAGTTTTGGGTGATGATGAAGTGATGGAGCGGTATGGGTGGATAGGTAAGGTGGAGATGGAGCTTGTGATGGCTCAGGGACAGAGGGATAAGATGGAGAGAGAGTGCACGAAGTTGGTTGGTGAATAGAAGGATGGAAACAACGAAAGGTCAAAAAAATGAAGCTACGTGGCAATGGAAGAGTTGGAAGGTGAACGAGCTGAACAAAGGTTGAGTAGGTGGCTTTAGGCGTGGTTAAGAAGAAGAAGAAGGAAGTGGAATGATACTGAGCAGTGTAAATAAAACAAATTGCTTATGTCTTGCACCAAAAACGAGAATCCATTAACCTATGCTACCTGTGCTATTAAACCTATGAACAACAATGTAAACCGTGAAAAGAAGTCGTGCATGGAGTTGTGATGAAGAAGTATGGCTCAAGATCAGAGTGGATGGATGGTTCTATGATTAAAACGACTGTGTTGCAGCTTGCATAAAAGTAGAAAAAGACTGCGTTTTTTGGTGGTTGGTATAGACTGCACCCCAATCCCTAAACAGAGATGGCAGTGAAGGCACTAACAACCTTTTCTTGGAGCTCCAGTGAATTACAATCCTCCTATTCTAATCTAAGCAACTGAAATTGATTCAACCATAAGCTAATCCTACTCAATCTCATTAAAGAAATCGAATCAGCAGACTACGTTCTTGAAATGCACTTCAAAACAAAGAAACAAAGTGCTGGAAAGAAAGGCAAATAACACTACAAGAAGAGGAGGTCTATTGCTCTCAGGTTGGGCCCTAACCTGAGAGCTATAGCTCCCTTAAAAGCTCAGAATTAGATCCAAATCTGCTTGCCTTTATTCATAATCAACAGTCTAATGTCATGCCAAAACTGGCTTACAAAAACAAACACCGAGCTGTGCTCAGAAATTACAATATTAGTCCAAAAGTTCAAAAAGCCTCTAACAAAGGCTACGGCCTTCATATTTACACACAATGAAGATCAAGCTGGCTTCCTCCATTCGTGGAGCTTGGCTGTCCAACTGGAAGTCAAACTGCTGTAAACTGCTGATCCTGTAGAACATGTTGGCTGTTTTTAAGCTCAGTGGGGAGAGCTGTTGGAGCTCGGAGTTAAGGTGAAAATCACGAGGAAGGTCATCAAGACTGTGGACAACCTCCCTATGAATCTGCAATGTCACCTTTGTTGTCTCCTTGTCTCCATTTGCGTGGTCTTTTGCTCTCTTTAATGCCAAAAACCTGAAATCATCATGTATTAGCCACATAGATATAATGCCTGCCCTTCTTCCTACAAACAACACGAATATACTAAGAAATGAATGCATAAGTGATAAAAGATGAATGGTTGAGCAAGGTAAGTAGGCCAAATGAGCCCAAATTGTACCAAAGAGTGGGGCTCATCATCACCCCCCAGCTAAAATATTGCTCATCCTTGAGCAACTTTGCTCCAGCTCCTTGTCCTTGGCTGAGAACTAGGGCCTAGAGCATGCTCTTCCTTTCCTGTTCTTCGTGGCCCTGCCTCTTCTGCCCCTAGCGGTGACGAGGGTGGCGCTTCCTCCCCCTTTCCTGTTTCCTTGAGCCAAGCTTCGGAAGCCGATTGGCCTATCCTTCGTGTCCAGGAAGTTATTTTTGGGCTTCCCCTCTCGGGGGTGGCCGATGTTTTAGAGGGGGATCTTTCACTGGGTGAAGTAGGGACACCCCCTAAAATGGTTTGACTGCTGGGTGGAGGCTGCGGCTTGCCCGTTTTTATTCTCTTACTTCTGCTAGCTTCAAAAGGTAGAGGGATTTCCCTCTCTTTCTTCTCCTTTGGCCTTGGAGGTGTACTGAGGGCGGCCAGCGCAGCTGCTGCCTCCTTTTCGAGAATGCCAGCCTTCTCTTTCTTACGTTTTGCTTTCTCAGGGCTCACTGTAGAGGGCCCCTTCTTTTCTGATTTCGGGCTTCCTGTAGAAGACCCTGCTTTACCCACTTCCGGGCCTTCTGTAGAAGACCCTTTCTTTACCAATTCTGGGCTTCCTGTAGAAGACCTTGTTTTAGCCACTTTCGGGCTTCCTATAGAAGCCCCTGTTTTGGTAATTTTTGGGCTTCCTGTAGAAGCCCCTTTTTCAATGATTTTCGGGCTTCCTGTAGAAGCCTGTTTCTGCTTTCTTGTAGACACGGGTGTCACCACCTTTGCTCGCTTTTCTGCATGGGTTTTTCTTTTTGGTTTGGTTGCAGGTGCTGATGAGGTACTTGGGCTGATGTGGACCACCTCAGCTTTGTCCGTTCTGCTCTTCAACCTCTTTTCTCTTGCTGACAAGATGGGTGTGTCACATTTTTCTTTGTCATCCTTTTTCTCATGCTTCTTCTTTTGGTCTTTCTTCTGCACTGTGGTCGGGGTCTTCTGGCCTGTTTCTTTCTTTCCCTCGGCCACTGCTTCTTTTTCCTCACTGCTGGAGGAACCCGTTTCTTCAATCAACATTCTTATGTCTCCATCTCTTGTCAAATTCCTGAATGATTCCCATGAGATGGGAACCTTATATGAATGAAGCGCATCCTCCACAAGAAGTTTGATCAACCCATGGTGGGCTACCTGATCTGGTATGCCTTCTTTTAACTTTGTGGCACACTCAATTAGAGACTGTAACAGGAAATAAGGAATGCTCAGTTTTTGTTCTACAGGAAGATCAACCCGGTGCCTCAATTCAGTGAGCAACCGAAAGTGATACGCGTACACGATGCTAAAATGGCCTTCACAGGTTATATACTTCATGATTTGCAGGCTAACTTCATTCCATGGTGGCAGCAAATTGGTTCTACGCACCCCACTTTTGTCCTCCGAGAATTCCTCCTCAGGTGGAAAGAATTCTTTCTTGGCCTGCTGGCTCAACTTTCTTTCTTCCTTATCCCATGGCAAACCCATTGGAAGTTCAGTAATTTGACTGATATATTGCGGGGTGAGCTTGAGGCTTAGACCCCTGAAGTTCACTGTGGCCAGTGTCTTGGATTTCGGCCTCAGAGCCTGCAAAAATTCTTCTGCCACTTCATCGTCGTAACCCTACAATTTGTCACAAAAAGATATCCATTGAACCCGTGTGAAGAGCTCCACCACCTCCTGGTTTTACCTTAATTTGGTTGAATCAGTGGGTTCTCGTCTAATAAACCCACCCAACATGATAAAATAGTTTCCTTAACCAGAGGTGGTGATTGTGGAAGAAATTTTGTTTACTGAGACAGAGCGTAGAATGTCATGCACATAATCCACGACTTATCCCTGAGGAACTTAACACAGTTTAATTACCCTGACATCCTGTAGAATGACAGTATAGGCACAGCAGACAACAATTTCACCATTTTTCTATGACCAGACTGTGGACGACTATTCTGCCACCTTTAATAACCAGTTGCATGAAGAGTTCAGGGTTACCTTTTTAATTGGCCACCTTTTTACGTGAGGCACTCGCCTTCCTGTAGAAACCGCGTTCCTGTAGGATGACAGCGTTCCTGTAGAATGACAGCGTTCCTGTAGAATGACAGCGTTCCTGTAGAATGCAACGTGTGATTTTCGGGATGACTGCAGTCGGTCTGCGCCTTGGGTGTGCTTCACAATCATTCTGATAGCCAAAGGCCCGGCGTATCGAACTGCAGAAAGATCAGGATAGCCGCTCAAGTTCAAAACGGTGGTTGATAAATGCATGAGTGCAATCTAGCTGATTAGATTTTGAATTCGGCGGAATCCGTGGCGCGGGGGTGAGCTGTCCCCGCCAGACCGTTGGGTGACGTCATCCCATCATTCAACTGCGCGTTCACTTGCTGCCGCATCAATTCCCGCAGATCTGCCACCGCCTCTTCTGTTAAACTCGTTTTTTCGACGGGATTGCTCTCACGTGCGTGCTGCCCATTCTTTTTGTCACGGCCGCCACCCACACATCCAACTAGACCATTAACTGGCCGACGTGGCCGGCCAAATGGCCATACGGCCGCTCAACCCATTCACCTTTACACTTAGCAATCAATCAAAGCAACATTCATGCAATCTGATGGAAGGAAGGGTCGAGACACTTACCTGCGCGGCTGCACACGATGTTTCGGTTCTTTGGACGCTGATGAGTCGATTTACCTGCTGTTGGCGAACTTACACAGGCCCGGAGGTCTATGTTCACAAGCTGCCGACGATGGATGGGATGGTTTAGTTGCATGCGCCCACGTTTCATTGCATATGGCCTGCGCTGTGAATGGTATCCACTCTAGCAGGCTTAACTGTTACAGGACTCCCGCGGGATGTCTTGGAACAGTTCTTCCTCCTTGGGTGCATGCTGCACGACGATGGATGGCCTCACGATCACGCTCCCGGAGCTTCTGGATGACTGGGATGAATATGGTGCGAGATCTCCAGCGTTTTTTCATTTAAAATTTGCCTTTTCTTGAGAACTCATCGACCTGCTTTGCTAGTGCAGGTAGCTTTGTTGCATGTCGACAAGGATGGTGGAACAAGATAACATCAATGTGCAAGGGTGACAACAGTGGTTTGCATGCGTCCAAACCGATCCTTGGCCGTTAGATCTCTTCATGAAATGAATTCTGGCCCGTTCTGAGCTTCTACAGGAAGTTTCTTGTAGAAATACAGAGCTTTCCTGTAGAAAGGTTGAGTTTCCTGTAGAGAGTCTGCACCTTCCTGTAGAAAATCTGCATCTTCCTGTAGAAACTCTGCATCTTCTTGTAGAAAATCTGCGTCTTCCTGTAGAAGACTCAAGCTGTAATAAAATTGCACATACCTTGGAGAAAATGAGTATTCTTGGAGGAGGGGCTGGTGAGGTGTCCTGACTGCATGATGAGGACCCTTGGCTTTGAGTTGAGAGGCTTCCTCTCCTCCATAGAACACCTGCATGCAATTTTACATAATGAATCTGCTGACCTTGTTTTTTCTTGTGTTTTTTTTTCCTTTTTTTTTTTTCTTTTTTTTTTTTTTTTTTTTTTGAAAGATAATAGGGGCGCCTCATTGAGGTTTTCACCCTTGCCATCTGCCTTAAGC
Organism: Pinus tabuliformis; assembly: GCA_031772625.1. NCBI lineage: Eukaryota > Viridiplantae > Streptophyta > Pinopsida > Pinales > Pinaceae > Pinus > Pinus tabuliformis. The sequence goes on along the minus strand of CM062819.1, from coordinate 459,482,988 downwards.
GCCTCAAAGAGGTTTTCACTCAAGGATCTTTTTCCAATCTCCCTTTTTTTGAAAAGACAATAGGGGCGCCTCAATGAGGTTTTCACCCCTACCACCTGCCTTGGGCGCCTCAGAAAGGTTTTCACCCAAGGATCTTTATTATTATTATTATTTTTTTTTATTTTTTTTAGAGTTTTTTTTTTTTTTTAGATTTTTCAGGGTATGCCCAAAGCAGGGGCATAACCCTTCTCTATGACCAACACTGCCTTCTCCATAGTTTTGATGAACTCTTGTCTTGAGAGAGGCTTCCTGTAGATCTTCAATCGATGCCCATTGACAAGCATGGGGATGGCTTCCTCATCAATGGTCCGAATAAGAACAGATCCATTTTCATGACATTTTTCCACTGAATATGGCCCTAGCCATCTGGTTCTTAGCTTCCCCTTGAAATCTTTGTATCTGGAGTCATACAACAAAGCCCAATCTCCCGGCTGAAATTGCTTGTCATGGAGATGTTGGTCATGCCACACCTTTCTCTGAAGTTGAACCACTTCTGAGTGAAGGAGGGCCTGCATTTGGTGCTCATCCAGGCCATTCAGCTGCAATAACCTTTCTTGTTGTGCATGGCTGAGATCTAGATCTAGCTGAGCTGCCATCCTCAAAGTGTTGTATTCAAATTCAATGGACAGCAAAGCTTTCTTCCCATAGACCAGCTCATAAGGTGTGAAGCCGGTGGTGGTCTTCCAAGTAGTGTTGTAAGCCCATGTGGCTTCAACCAGGCGATCTGCCCAGTCCTTTCTGCTGCTGCTCACCACCTTAGTCAAGATCCCTTCTAATGCTCTATTGGTGACTTCCACCTGCCCATTTGCTTGAGGGTGATAGGGGGTGGAAGTCCTATGCTTGTTCTTTTGATGAGCTAGTAGATCTTCAACCAGGTTGGAGGTGAACTGGCTCCCTTGATCGGTGACCAGCTCTCTTGGATAGCCAAACTTATAGAAGATGTTTTCTCTTAGGAACTCGGCCACCTTTTCTTCTGTTGCTGCTTTGACTGCTTTGGTCTCTGCCCACTTTGTCAGGCAGTCAGTGCACACAATGATGTAAGACCTTTGCCTCGAAGGAGGGTTGATTGGGCCCACAAAGTCCATACCCCACTTCTCAAATGGCTCAAGAGTCACCTGAGGTTTGAGAGGCATCTCATCCCTTTGGGTCGGTTTCCCCATTCTTTGGCATTGGTCACACTGGCTGACATATCTTCTGACATCTTGATGAAGTGTGGGCCAATAGTAGCCTGCCTGCAGGATCTTGAAGGCAGTTCTCTTTGCTGCAAAATGTCCTCCACAAGGCCCATCATGACAAGTGAGGAGGATATCAAAGACTTTCTCCTCCCTTACACAACGCCTTAAGATCTGATCGGGGCCAAGCTTGAACAGATTGCCCCCGATCCAAGTAAATGAGGCACTTTTTCTGATGATTCTGCTCTTCTCTTTTGAAGATAGGTGCGGAGGGAACTATGCTGAAACAAGGTAGTTTGCTATATCAGCAAACCATGGAGAGAGTACTGAAATAGCAAATAGATGTTCATCGGGCATCTGGTCATCCACTGTTCCATCCTCATCTGCAGACAAATCCAATCTAGATAAAAAGTCAGCAACAACATTTTCTCTACCTGGTTTGTCAACAATGGTCAAATCAAACTGCTGCAATAAAAGTAACCATCTAATAATACGAGCATTCACATCTGGTTTATTCATTAAATATCTAATTGCAGCATGGTCTGTATGTACAAAGGTTTGATAGCCAGTAATGTAATGTCGGAACTTGTTCAGTGCATGGACCACAGCCAAGAATTCTTTCTCGGTTACAGTGTAATTCAGCTCAGCTTTGGACAAGTTTTTGCTAACAAAGTAAATGACATATGGAAGTTTTTGCTCAATTTGTCCTAAAGCTGCACCTATGGCTTTGTTCGAGGCATCAGTGTGGATGTGGAAAGGTAGGGCCCAGTTTGGACCTCTCAGGATTAGGGCTGACACCAACTTGGCCTTCAATTCATTCAAAGCCCTCTGACAATTGTCAGTCCATTTAAACTCCACATCTTTTGCCAACGGGCCAAACAATGGCGAGGCTAGCTTTCTGAAGTCTTTAATGAACCTCCGGTAATATCCTGCTAATCCCAAGAAACTTCGAACATCCCTTACCTTTTGAGGAGGTGGGACCTTCTTGATGAGAGCAATTTTGTTAGGATCCACCTGTAACCCTTGGCGAGAAATGGTATGGCCTAGCATGGTCCCTTCAGTCATTAGGAATTCACATTTTTCAGGACTAAGGGACAAGTTCATCTCAATGCATTTGGTTAGGACTTTTCCCAGATTGGACAATGCTTCCTGAAAGTTGGCCCCATAAGGAGTAAAGTCATCCATATAGATTTCCACTGCATCATGGACCAGCTCCGAGAAGATGCTCAAGACAACTCTCTGGAAGGTAGCAGGAGCATTGAACAGCCCAAAGGGAAGGACTCGGTAGGCAAAGGTGCCCCAAGGACAAGTGAAGGTGGTCTTATCTTGGTCTTCCGGGCTGATTTGGATTTGGTTGTACCCGCTAAACCCATCCAGGAAAGAGAAGAACTTCTTTCCTGCCAGTCCATCCAACACTTGATCTATGAAAGGTAGAGGGAAATGGTCTTTCTTGGTAGCTTTGTTCAGTTCTTGGTAGTCCACACAGATTCTCCATTTCCCATTTTTCTTGGGAACCAACACCAGAGGGGACACCCATTCACTATCTGAGATGGGGTAGATGAATCCGGCATCCAACAGTTTTTGCAATTCTTCCTTGACAATGTCCTTAAGGGCTGGATTCATTCTCCTCTAGGGTTGCCTAACCAGCTTACAATCCTCTTTGATGTATATGTGATGGGTACAGACCGAAGGATGGACTCCTTTCATCTCCTTATAGCTCCAAGCAAAAGCATCTAGGTGACTGGCCAACAGGCTACACAACTCCTTTTCCTGGGAAGGAGATAGGGAGGAGCTGATCTTTAACATTCTCTCAGGGCCGAACTCCACATTCTTGACTCTGGGAGTGACAGGCTTGGTTGTACAAAGATCCACTAGGGTGCTAGCGTAGGCATCCTCCACCGATTTCTCTAAGGATAGAGCACTGGAAGGTGGATTCTGGATCAAGGTCTCGATCAAGTCATCCTCGGTTGGGGGGTCTCTTCTGGTGGTATCTAAGGTGCATAGAGGTGCTGAGTACACCTCGTCTTCCTCTCCTTCCTCTAACCAGAGTGGTAAGTCATGCTCTAAGGAGGGTTGGGCAGGAGGGTATAGGACTAGCTGTTTGGACATAGGACCATTTTTGATGGTCATATTTCCTGCACGGCAACTTATGTAAGCATCTGCAGTGGCTAACCAAGGCCTTCCCAAAATGAGAGGATATCCAGTAAGCTTTGCCTTGGGTTGCAGAACCAAGAAATCTGCAGGATATTCCCAAGAGTCGATAGAGACCAAGACATCCTCCACAATCCCTTCGGGAGTCACAGTGGAGCGATCTTCTAATTGCAGTACTGTCGAGGTCTTCCTCAAGGAACCTTGAAGATTGAGTTTGAGCATGGTATCCCTGGTCATCACATTAATGGCAGCCCCCAGATCAATCAAGGTGTGAGGTATGATGGTGCCATTGATGTGGACATCTACTACAGGACTTCGAGGATCTAGGTACTTTGGGCAGATGACTTTTCCTAACATAAGGTCAGATAGTTGTCCTATGACATTGATGGTTGAAGCATCTTTCTTCCGCCTGCCTGGGTGTTTGAAACACTTTTCCTTAACCAGTTTGTTGTATATTGGCACATCCTTGATGGCTTGGAGAAGCGGTATTTTTACACACAACTGCTTGAGTTCACCCAGAAGCTCATCCTCTTCTGGGTTGGGTTGTGTGGTGGCTGTTAGTCTCTCAGGAAAGGGTGGAATAGCCTTTGGTTCACTTTCCTGTTTATCTTCCTCATCCTCTGGGGGAGGAGGTTGGCGATTTGGTAGAGTCTTTCCAGATCGAAGATTGATCTCCTCGATCTCCACAACATAGGTAGGGCATGAGGTTTCCCCAGTGTATACCTGCTGGGCCTGTCTATTGTTGGGGTTTGGGTTCGGTTGAGCAGGCATTTGAGGTTGCCTTGGAGGAGCAGGAGGTAATGGCTGAGGTTGAACTGGTGGTGGAGGCAAAATGGCGGGAGGAGTATTGTACTGGGGCCTCCACCCCGACTGAGGTGCATTCCCCTGAGGCTGTGGCTGGGTATGTGAATGATATGAATGAGAAGTAGGTTGAGTAAGGTACTGAGGTGGATAAGACCATGGAGGAGGCATGGACCAGGAAGGATGAGCAGGGGGACCCCAGGAAGGCATAGGAGTCGATTGGTTGGGGCTGTAATAAGCTTGAGGTGCCCCTTGCATTCCCTGCTGATAAGGTCTAGATCCTTGTGGCCTCCTTTGGTTGAGGTAATAGAGAGGTTCAGTGGGAGCTTCTGTCCCTTGGTACATGGCTTTAAACCCAGGTAAGGTTGGACACTGATTTGTGGGATGGTCCTCCTCACAAACGAAACATACTTCAACCGAATGCAATGGGCATTCGTTCTTAGGGTGTCTCCTTGTGCACCTAGGGCAGAAGATAGCCAAGGCTCTCTCAGCTTCTTCTTTCTTCTGTTGGATCCTGAATGTGTCCAGCTGCATGGCAATGGTCTGTCTCACCTCACTCTTAAGATCTTCTAATTGATTTGCAAGCCCATGTTTGGAGAAAGGGACACTAGTTGAGAGGAGGTTTCCTCTACCTCGTTTCCATGCTGCCCTGGAGTGGTTTCTAAACACAGTCTTGATGTCCTCATAAGGCAGTTGGTAAATGTCCCCCCCAGCTAACATGTGAAGGGTATCTAAGAGGTCTTCAGGGACTCCTCGGAGCAGGACCAACTTGAGGGATTCAGGGTCAAGTGTGCACCTGGCCCGCTTATAGCTAAGTTGGAACCTCTCCTCATAATCCTCTAAGGACTCATCATTTCCCATTGTCATCCGAAAGATTTCTCCCTTGGTTTCCTTAGACCTACAATAATCCCTGTACTTGGTATTGAAAGCTTGTTGCATCTGAGCCCAAGTGGTGATACTATTCCCAAGTAAGCCCATGAACCAGCGTAATGCTGCATCCTTAAGAGTTGAAGGGAAGAGTTTCAGTTTTTGCTCATCTTCAGTATAGTCATAGGTTCTACAAAGGACAACAAACTCAAACAGGAAGGTATCAGGATCTTCACTAGTCAGTCCATGGAAGTGAGGTAAGGCGGAGGGGCTAATGTTCTTCATTTTCATCTCTCCATTGGTCTCTCGGATGGGGAAGGCACCTTCTATTCTCTCATCTTCTCTTCTATTGTCAGCCATAGCTTCAGATGGAGTGGTCTCTAACTCTTCTTCTTCTATAGGTCCTTTGTATATCTCGGGATGTTCACCTATAGGTTCTTCTGGATCACTGTCACCAAAGAAGAGAGAAGGGTGACTCAGTGATGTGGTGGGGGTGTTGGGTAGGAATTTGCCTGATTTATCTCGGTTTCTACGAGGCATGAAATGGAAAAGACTTTCTCTTTTTGATTGTTTTTGCTTTTTTCTTTGGTACCTGCAAAATTGAAATAGATTGATCTACAACTAACTATAAAGATGCAGAATTAAACTGAAAGCAGGAAAGAACTAATCTACTTTGCTCAAATGAAATTGCAGGAATGGGAAATGCTAGTGTACGCTTGCAGAATTGAAACACTAATCTACGCTTGCAGAAATGAAATGCTAATCTATGAAAGCAGGAAATGCTAATCTATGAAAGCAGGAAATGCTAATTTATGAAAGCAGGAAATGTTTATGCTACTTTTGCAGAATAGAAATGAAATAAACTACTTAGCAGAAGGCAAGAGTAAGAAAATAGAAGAAAAGCAACAATTACTAATACTCTGACGCTTCCCCGGCAACGGCGCCAAAAAGATGGTGGGCTCCAGTATTGTAGCAATAATGCTACAATTCCTGGGGCTCCCTATCTCTAATTTTATCAACCCGGTAGTTCGTACAAACTTGGAAGCGACGGTGCTGTATGCACAAGTACTAGCTCTTGTCGCAGCTGTCACTTGGTCAGCTGGCACAAGTCCGCTAGGGCTCAAGCCAACTTCTATATGTTCTCAAAAGAAGCTTTCTAAATGATGGACGAAGGCTATCTCAATAGAAAGTAATCTATTTTGCAAAAATGAACTGAAAGCCAACCAAAACATGAAACCCTAGTAAACCCTAATCTGACTAGTTTAACCTCTATGATGCAATAGTGAGAGCGAAAATGTCTAAAAAGGATGCCATTACTTCTAATGATGTGAAATACATGAACTCAAACTACTTCCATGAAAAATAACATTGTTTTTGTATTTTTGCTTAAGTGGTTGGAGTGATTATGGTTTTGTTTCTTATTAGGGTTTGGCTGTGCAGAGTTGGTGCGAAGGGAGAGAAAGCTTGGGAAAGGTCAAGAGGGCTAGGAGAGGTCCCAGAGGGTCCCTAGCATCAGTCCACATAGGTCTACAATGTTCAGGTGCTCGGTAACCAAGTTTGCAGGCTTCTACAGGATGTCTGCAGGGGATTCTACAGGAAACTAAGGAATTCTACAGGAAGTCTGCTACCTTCTACAGGATGTTCTACCGTGGGAGTTTTGGGTGATGGTGAAGTGATGGAGTGGTATGGGTGGATAGGTAAGGTGGAGATGGAGCTTGTGATGGCTCAAGGACAGAGGGATAAGATGGAGAGAGAGTGCACGAAGTTGGTTGGTGAATAGAAGGATGGAAACAACGAAAGGTCAAAAAAATGAAGCTACGTGGCAATGGAAGAGTTGGAAGGTGAACGAGCTGAACAGAGGTCGAGTAGGTGGCTTTAGGCGTGGTTAAGAAGAAGAAGAAGGAAGTGGAATGATACTGAGCAGTGTAAATAAAACAAATTGCTTATGTCTTGCACCAAAAACGAGAATCCATTAACCTGTGCTACCTGTGCTATTAAACCTATGACCAGCAATGTAAACCGTGAAAAGAAGTCGTGCATGGAGTTGTGATGAAGAAGTATGGCTCAAGATCAGAGTGCATGGATGGTTCTATGATTAAAACGACTGTGTTGCAGCTTGCATAAAAGTAGAAAAAGACTGCGTTTTTTGGTTGTTGGTATAGACTGCACCCCAATCCCTAAACAGAGATGGCAGTGAAGGCACTAACAACCTTTTCTTAGAGCTCCAGTGAATTACAATCCTCCTATTCTAATCTAAGCAACTGAAAGTGATTCAACCATAAGCTAATCCTACTCAATCTCATTAAAGAAATCGAATCAGCAGACAATGTTCTTGAAATGCACATCAAAACAAAGAAACAAAGTGCTGGAAAGAAAGGCAAATAACACTACAAGAAGAGGAGGTCTATTTCTCTCAGGTTGGGCCCTAACCTGAGAGCTATAGCTCCCTTAAAAGCTCAGAATTAGATCCAAATCTGCTTGCCTTTATTCATAATCAAGAGTCTAATGTCATGCCAAAACTGGCTTACAAAAACAAACACCGAGCTGTGCTCAGAAATTACAATATTAGTCCAAAAGTTCAAAAAGCCTCTAACAAAGGCTACGACCTTCATATTTATACACAATGAAGATCAAGCTGGCTTCCTCCATTCGTGGAGCTTGGCTGTCCAACTGGAAGTCAAACTGCTGATCCTGTAGAACATGTTGGTTGTTTTTAAGCTCGGTGGGGAGAGATATTGGAGCTCGGAGTTAAGGTGAAAATCACGAGGAAGGTCATCAAGACTGTGGACAACCTCCCTATGAATCTGCAATGTCACCTTTGCTGTCTCCTTGTCTCCATTTGCGTGGTCTTTTGCTCTCTTTAATGCCAAAAACCTGAAATCATCATGTATTAGCCACATAGATATAATGCCTGCCCTTCTTCCTACAAACAACACGAATATACTAAGAAATGAATGCATAAGTGATAAAAGATGAATGGTTGAGCAAGGTAAGTAGGCCAAATGAGCCCAAATTGTACCAAAAATTGGGGCTCATCAACCTTTTCCCCTTATTAACTAGGATTTTAGCTTCGATATACATATCTGTACTATAAATAGTACTCCCCCTTAAAGAGGTGACTATGGTAGTTCTTCATTGAACCATTGTAACTATACTTGTTCTACATATAGTTCCTTGAATGGTAAATCGTTATATGCTTCCTTCGATACTTTTGCTCAAACTGCAAGATATGCCATACACCTAATATATATAGGCATATTATTTCTTTAATCACTTGGGACCCCTATTGCTCTTTTCTTATACATATTATTGATATAATGATCCTTGAATACTTATATGTGCCTTGCTACAAAGTATCTCGCCCTCTTAATCTTATGTATGGCTTTGCATGGGGTTCGGTGGTGTAACTAGGTGAATGAATCCAAACCTACTTCTTATCATTGTAACGAGGATTACAATAATACAAACCCGTGTGGTATACCATTTCTATTCTTAGAACCTCAATGTCATATGTGGGCGATGCCTTATCTTTTTCATTCTATCCTTAAATTATCTTTAGTATGCAACCTATTAGCTTGCATATAGTTTTAAATACACTGAGTTGATTAGGTGCATTGTCAGCTCAAGGTTATTCATTGATACTTAATGCTATATGCAGTGTTAACTGATGGAGACTTTATTTATGAGCATAGCCACCATTCCTTACTTTTAATGTCTCCATACTTTAATTAAGTGCTCACCTTCTCCGCTATAGAATGGTAAGTAAGATTGTACAATTGGAGAATGATGTGTTCAAGATTGCAAGGCTGATTTAGGGGCAACAAGTCACACCCCATATGCCGGTCACTTTGGCAATGTCTGAATTTTTGTTTCCATGTATAGCTGAAGTGGCGTGAAGTGTTCCTACAGTTGGCAATACCTCTCTTCCATGCCCAAACCTTTCCACTTCTCTTTACTTATGTACTCTACCAGTTAAACTATACCCTATTCTCTACAACAATGATAACTGGGAGGTTTGAACAGCCGCCTTGGTTACCTGAGTATGCCTATGCACATAATCTGTTCCTTTTTCTACAAGTGCAAGACTAGGAGACTAAGGTTATCAATGGCCTACAGCTTCAGTGTTGTGTTCTTACCTCTGGTATTATTTTTTATAATGATTGCAGAGGCATATTTAGTGCAGTGCATCGCCCTTCTCTTCAAGGTGAAATTCTCGCGGTTTAGCTCGAAATATGTCGTAACCAGATTCTTCGTGAGTGATGCACACTGCAACATTTCTTGATTGAAATCTCTCCCAACCTATTTTCCATGTCGGGGAATGGTAATGCTTCAGGGAACCCTACCTGTGAATCATTTCTTATCTTTTATACCAATATTGGGATTGTGCCATTCACATATTCCCTCTTACTGGTTATTGTAGTTATAAAAACTTTACTAAGGTGATTTCCAAGTGTGTGGGCATTAATCCCTCTTACTAATATTTCAATAAAGGTTCCGGTCATGCTCTCCTATTGGCACGATATCTTTACCACTGAGGAATATTTTAATAGGTAAGGAGCATACTTGACTCTGGGGTTAATCTGAATGTTATCTTAGGCATGCTTATCTAATGCCTTTTATGTGTGTCTATGGTTGAATTTGTCTTTGGCAAGGTTTTGAACCAAAAGCATGGAATGGTGGTGCTATGGTTGGCAGAGTACATAGACCGGTGCCCTCATTCCCATCTTCTATGCGTACAAGAACTATCATCTCCACAAGAAAATTTGGTTCGGTAACAAGTGCAACGAGGGCTTCCATTTTCCACTTGTCATTTTTATCGATTTGTGTTACCATCTCTTAGGTTTCATTTCTTGGTTTATTTTTTTATGTACATTTCCTAATTCCTTTTCTCTTGTGATAGAGACTCAAATGCAACTGGCAGGTTCATCCTCTTTCTGACTGGTAATTTGCATCCTCTTTGATGGATTATTTATATTTCCTGCATTAATTTAAAGCTATAAAGTTAGTGATGCTCACTTGTGTACCTTTCTTCTTCATCTTGCAGGTACACTCTATTCCTATAGTGGTTCGTTGGATTTATGGACTTTATACCATGTGTGGGTGCCATTGATTAATAATTTCAGCATTTGGGGCATTCTAGGTTTGTTGCTACACCTCAGCGGGGATTTCAGGAAAGTCACTTTCACCATGCTTCCTGAGATACAAGAAAAGAATCATTGGCATGTTATAGAAGTTTGTTATTGCAAAAATTTATGTGGGTTTTCATTTCTAGTGAATTTTCAATTGGTAGCTTATATCAACAACGACTTGTCACTTTCACTCGATGCTAAACTTGTTGGTTGTAATTTATTAAATTCAAGTGCCCCTGATTCCAAGTTTCAATTTTGTAGGCTTTACCGAAGCCCAAGTCTCTGATACTGTTTCCATGGCGTTAAATAATTTCAGACATATTTGAATAATGACGGCAATAAAATTTTGAGATGTTAATCTGAAATTTCAGACCTGCCTTAGCAATTTCTTTTTCTTGCAAAATATGCTTGTTATGTCATCACTTGAGTTAGATGGGTTATATTTTATTTTCATAGCGCCATAATAGTAGTTTATTTGAAGTTACTACGAACTGGGTTTTTAGCCTGAACGTTTTAAGATGTCCTCATCTTTGTATACTGTATTCAATTCGACTGTTCCAAATTTTACAAGTTTAGGAATCGTGATAGTCACAACGACATGGTAATAAAGTGACTAATTCACTGTTATTATCATTTCATGCATTAATTACATGGTCGTGAGAAATATACTACCCATAACTATTGTACTCGTAGTATTTATCCCCCAATTTTGTGATAAGATTCTATCTCGCTTATATAGAATGTGCTTCTATTGTTGTTCCATTTTCTGAGGTAATAACTAATACGTTTTTCTATACAACTTCATTATAATACTGGAGTTTGTTTGGGAAGAAATAGGGATTCCCACGGCGAGGAGAGGAAAGACGGCGATGGCAAGAATGGGCATATGCAGAGAGGCGAGGGCTTATGGCTCTACCATTCTTTGTGAATCTGGTATGTGATGTATTAAACCTGTGACTGATGACAATTTTGGCTACGCATTAGATGTTAGGGCTGAGAAGATCTGTAGCTATCACCCTCCAACTGAAGTATTTTTGGGCCCTAAAACTGTTCTATCAATGGATCCAAGATGCCGAGACAACGATGTACAGGTTTATTTTCCCATATTTCGATACCCTTCTCCACAGATGCATATTGCGGTAAGATCTATCCACGGATCAGTCTCATACTTGGAAGGTGAGGGAACAGATAGAATAATACACTCTTGGTTCTACACACTTGAAAGGCACCTATCTGTAACTAGATCTAGTATTCGAAGTTGTATAATGGCTCCAATGGAGCCAAGATCTTTAGATTCGTATACGAGTAACAGAAGCCCCAAAAATTTGGCAACATCATTAGAGGCGAACTCCTGCATTACCATCTTCACCGAAGGGATGACGAGGGTTTATGTACTTAGTGCCTACTTCAGAGCTTTTATCCTCCCCAGAGATCTTGCACACAATAAAGGAAGAAGGGAGGAATTTCGTAGTAGCCACAACATTCCGGAAGAGGGAGCTGCCTCCGATCACGAACTGCAAACCTGCCGAAAATATTGTTTTAGGGCAGAGAAGCATATAAAGGCACAGGATATGGCTTACCTCTAGCATGCATATGATGAATACTGGTGGGTACCGCGAGCCTGCAAACAAATCGGTCCAAATCCACAACAAGCATTGGCGATTGAACATGAACCACAGGAAGCGGCGATCAGCTCTCCACTAGATCTGGAAGCTTCGGTGGCAAAGTCGCTTGAAGGTAAACAAATTACACTTTTCATCAGATCCATAGAAGGAAACACAGTATGCTTAAAAATAGGGAGCTTGGAGAAGATCAAAACCCTCAAAAAAAGGATAGAAGAAAGGATGGGCATTCCACTTTGCAAACAACTCTTGACCCATGCAGGAAAAGTATTGCAAGATGAATACAAGCTAAAACAATACAACATAGGCAAAGACTCAACTATCTAACTCAATACAAGACTCTATGGTGGCTGCTCTGGTACAATCTCCAAAGGACCTATTTCTTTCAAAGATGCTATAAGAGGGAAAATGGGGCCTCAAATTCAATAAGAACAGTAAGCCACGACTCCTCGTGCCTACGTCATCGTGCATACAACTCAGAATCCTGCTCTATCGATTGCTATACCTGAGGTAAATGAAATACATGATGATTATTTATCAAAATCAGTGATATGCAGATTTAACGAGTTTTGGCTCAAACGAGAAGCCCTAAGTCAATGGATTTACTGAATATGGACAGAAAACTGTGATATACACCTATGCTCAAAAGGTTTTTTCATTGTCAAATTCTACACAGTCAATGACATGGAATACACATTGAATGAGGAACCATGGTTCTGGGGAAATGTTGGCCTTTTCTTGACATCATGCTTTCCAAAATTTGATCCAAACACCATGGTAGTCTCCAAAATGCTTGTGTGGGTAAAAGTATATAACCTACCTCTGCATTTTTGGCACATCAAAGTATTAGTAGGCATTGGCAATGCTCTTGGGAAATTTTTAAAAGTAGACAGTGAGCATCTTACCAAGGATATATACACTTTCACTAGAATCTGTGAGGAGGTTGATCTCAGTCAAGGAGCTCAGTGGCAACAAGTGAATACACTCAAAAGAAAGTTAAGATTTTGACAAAGAAACCCAACTACTACCAAAGAGGCAAAAATGTCCATTGTAACATCCACTCTCAACACTGGAGGTTGGCGAAAAGTTGAAAAACAGAAAGGTAGGAAAGCATAGATATTTCATAAATTATTTTCTTTTTTACATCTTTTGCATCAGGACAAGTTTATACAACATATGCTAATGTAGCATCTACAACATGTAATTTTTCTCAATATGAATAAAATTACGATTTTTATTTTGGGGACAAAAGATCATTATAATACTAGACTTCTAGATCTTTTGTATTGTTCTAAAGAAAATACCAGAGTTTGCATGTATATTGGTGATACCATATTCTGTTTATAAAAACTTTCCTAGTATTTCTAAAACGCTCAACTTCTATTTTACCAATTGTTCTATGTGCTTCTATTCATAATTTTACTAATTTTTTGAAAAACACAATATAGGTATTGTTGAATTGGCTTGATTATACTAGACTCCATTATATTCTTTAGTCGTATCTGAATTCCACTATTTCTAAGTACCATTCTTGTCTTCTATTATATGTATGTGCATGTATACAAGGTAATGTTTATTTCTCATACCTTTTTATTTATTCTTAATGGACTGTTATCATCTAGAGCTCAAATATGTATACTTCATTTAGAACAATACCCATTTTTTATTTTTTATTTTCATTCTTTTGAATGAAGTTCTTCTCGACCATCCTAAGTTAAATACTCGGGTCTAATTATCTTCTTCATGAACATCCTAGTTATGAAATCAAATCGGGCAATTCCCATTTAATGGAGAATCCTATGGACACAATTTACATTTCAAAGGTATTTTCTCTATGGACACAATTTACATTTCAATGGTATTTTCTTAGGGATTTCTATCAAAAGTGTACCAATTCTATCTACAATCAATAAGGCTTATAACCTCCCAAGTTTTCTCCAATTGAACTCCTATTCAATAGTAATTCATGTAAAACTATTGATTCACCATTGTAGCCACATCGTTTCTGGATGCATATAAAACAAAACAACATTCTACTAAGTACAACCATGGAGGCCACATATTTTCTGCATGTAGATAAAGTAAAACAACATTCTACTAAATGTAGAAAATACATGATATGTTAACCCGATAATGCAATATAAATCAAAGCAGAATACTATAACCTACTTCTACTATCAATTTATGGAAGCTTAAAGATCGAGATGAACAATATAACCAAAAGAATAAGAATCAATGGCACAATACACATGAAAATACTTTGGGGAAATCCTCAGCTAAAATCCCCACACTATTGTATTATCATACAAGGTGGAAATGCATAGGAATTATACAAAGCCTTAGCTCTCACAGCGAGCCAGCTCTTAGTACAATCGTCACAGATGCTCACAGCCAATCTTGGCTTCCCTCCAACCTTACTCTCTACCCTCGATGCTCCTATTTTCTTGCACTATTCCTTGTGGATGATTAGCCTACCACCAAGTGGAAAACCAACCTTCAAAACTGTGTAATCCTCCAGGATGGATCCTTGAATGCATGCATGAGTTTTCTCCATAAGAAAACACATGCAACTAATAGTACAACGTCCTTGAACATTAATTTAAACTGGGTCTTTCTCAGAATAGGCATGCATGAGTTTCTGATGAGGGAATCTTTAGTTAACTGGAGTAGCACTAGTTGATTGCATTAATGCATCAACTTACTGTTAACTCACTATTACTTCCTCAAACAGTTTGGAACTAATTTAACTGGAATTAACTCAATAAACTTAGTTAACTAATTACAACTCAACTATAACTCAATCTTATCTCCTTAATTTAAGGGATAACTCTTGCACGACTTCAGAAAGACTTCTAACTTGAATTTCTCCAACTAATTAATTTAAAAAAATTAATTAATTATTTCCAAGTAGTTGTTAAGACTAAATTCGAGTTTAATTCACAATTTAATTTAAGGAAAAATTACATTGTAATATTATTGTTTCCGTATTTCAACACTAAATACTATTGTTGTCGTTACTCCGAACAGCTAACATACCTCTTACACCATACAACATAATTTCCACACAAAATATTAAGTATTCTAGTTCAATTCAACAGGTACCTAACTAGTTGAAATAAAATCATCGAGAAAATAATAAAATCAAAAATTAATCATTAGAGGAGTACTTGGATGAAGAAGAATCACAAAGTCATATAACCATATGCACAAAAAATTAACACATAAAAATTAAACTGGCAGAAAAGGCAGAGAGCCATCATGTGCTCTCTCATGCTCATGTAATTCACATTATTCAAAAAATTTAATAATACATTTAAATAAATGATTAATTGGTTTTAAGATAGTGCGTCTATCTTAGAATCACTTGGTTGAGACAATTTCTCAACTTACACACTAATTTAGGAGAGCTAGTTGGAGAGAATCTCTCATCCAAACTAGACTCCTTAGTTTGAGGAATTCTCATGAGTTTATTTATTTAGTTTAATAACTGGATTTATTATTGATTTTTAGAGAGAGTGAGGCTAACATTTCCCCCCCAATGATAAATCCAAAATGAACAAGGAACCATCTTCCAAGTTCTCAAGTTGATACTCAAAAAACATTTCCCTGAAAAACCGCCAAAGCTGGATGTTGAAGAAACTACAATATGAAGAGACCATGAGTGAGCTGCATGACTAATTCATCTCTAAATGTCGCTTGACAATTCCATCATGTTCCAAGCCACTAAAGGATCCAATGGTCCTTTCCTTGGAAACAACATCCGGTCTCCACTGGCACAATTTGATGAATGCCCACTGGCGTATTTGTTGATGATGATCGCCCATTGGCTGATGAAGATGCCCACTAGCTGCTTCGTTGATGTTGTCGAGACTTTCAGTATGACAACCACTTTTCAATTTCATTGACATTTTCCGCCCTTTATCAGTTGAAAGGAGAGGCAATCTACTCCAAAATATATCTGCACTCACCCCCTGTAGGTGGAGTATTTCACGTTCA
Organism: Pinus tabuliformis; assembly: GCA_031772625.1. Taxonomy (NCBI): domain Eukaryota; kingdom Viridiplantae; phylum Streptophyta; class Pinopsida; order Pinales; family Pinaceae; genus Pinus; species Pinus tabuliformis. The sequence continues at coordinate 459,467,211 of CM062819.1, read as the reverse complement.
ACTACACTAGAGTACCATCTTCATTTGACTGTTGGCTCCAATATGTGTGAATGAATTCGATTGTAAAACTTATATAGTCGTCTGACCATGGATGGCCATTCCCAGGGATCAATCCATCAATAATTTATCTTCAATCTGGCTGACTTTCGTTGGTTGCAGCATTTCTCTTATGTATGATTTGACTTGCTGAAATGGCTACAAGGATGGAGATCAAAACATTGATTTTCCAGATGATCAGTTTTTTGACAATGATAACATTTCGGTTTGTCTACAACTTGAGTTTGTGTGCATCTATGTTTGTCTGAAACTTCAGTTTGTGTGCATTGACATCGGTTTGCAAGCTGCTGAGAACTTGCTGCGGTGATTTTTTCAAGTGATCTGGCACTGACGAACTGAATGGGATTTGAATAATCAAGGATATGTAAGTTGTCGTTATCTTTGACATATCCTAAGCTGCATTGATTTCGATTACTTTGAATTTCTTCCCATGGCTTGATGATGGGTTTGGAAGAAAATTGAACTGGAACAACTTCAACACTTGAAGCTAGCTAGATGAATGAAGTCGAATGATCAGCTATCCATGGATTGGTCAAAGACTTGGAAGCAATATGCTTCTCTTGCAACTCATTTCTCTTCAGTTGTGACTCTAGTTGGAGGAACTCAATCATTTCATGTGAATGTTGAATATGCACTTGAATGTCAGTAAGAGTTGTTTTGTTGATGTTCACCATGTCGCCAGCTGATGATGAAATCAAATTGGTAAGAATTTGGGACAGTTGAATGTGTGTCACCATGTTAGCTTGCTCACTTTGAATTCAGGCTCGCTTGTACTGTTGCTTATTGCTGATGCTTTACTTGCTAGAGTTTAATAACATGTCTGTTTGAACTCTTAATTTCACACTCGCTTGATGACGATTGATTTGCTTGAATGCTTCACTAACACTTTGTGAGTGCTTTAATCAACTTCACACTAGCTCATTTGTTGTAGATGTCGTGCTTTGAACTCTTGCACTTAATTTTGACATGCTTGCCTGATTGGTTGTTTGAATGACATGCTCGCTTGATTTGTTGTTTGAATGACACACTCGCTTTAAACACTGGCTTGATTTAACGCTTCTTGATTGATTACTGACACTTGTGATTTCTTGAATGTACTCACTAAATGTGATGATTTGTAAAAAAAGGAAAGGGTGTCGAACACTGTTGAAAATGCACCCAAGATACAAATGACAAGTTCAATATTGATGACTCAGTTGAAGACTTACTTTGACTTAATGTATTCACCTTAACAATTCGAAGCATGGGTGTCGATTTCAACTGAGAATGCACCCTTACAATTAAATTGAATTTGAATTTGATTACAATTCAACTTACTAATTATGATTTACAGGTTACAATTTTTGTATTGAGCTTATTCAAAAATAATGGTGCAAGTGCAATTTCCAAAAAATTGTTGTTGAATTGCTGCAAAGATTGTTGATGTAGATGACAGCTTGATTGGATGTTGATGCATAAATGTCTTGACTTGAAATGCTTGATTTTGTAGTGTCCTTAACTTGATTGCTTTTATTACATGATGTGAAATGTGCTTGCTTGGAAGATCATCTTATCAAGTTGATGATGTGACACTTTGTGCTTGTGTGCTTAAGCTTGATTACAAGAGCTTGATTAAGTGTTCTTTCACTTAAGCTTGCGTATGTGCATGTAGTTGTTTAAGCATAATACAAAGAGATAATTTGAACACAAGTCATGCACATGCACGCATTACACACGGTATACCTAAGGTCCTAATATTTAATTTCAGGGAGATCTAGGACACAAGCACCACAAAAAATTATGATTTTATTAATTAATGGAGTACATCATTCTTCAATGTCACAACTTTGTCGTGGAAACTTCTCAATGAGAATGTCACACTTGCAAACTCTGGAAGTAAATTATCTTCAAAAAACTTTCTGCACTCACTCAATCGCTCTCAAAGTAAAAAATTACTTTGGATTACAACAATGACTTTCAATTATCACTCCAAATACAAAACTTCACTTATGACCTCAAAATATGACTCCCAAAAACCACTTCAATGAGATTGACACGTATATCTCGGCCAAAGTTTGTCCAAAAACATACTACAAAATCCACTGCGATATCACCTTTTTTCTCCACAAATATTACAACTTATTACTCCAGAATACAAATGATACATTATCACTCAAGAAAACTCAAATTTTATTTAAATTAAAAACACACCTTACCTCTCCAATAAAAAAATCTTTAATGAACCTTATTTCTCCAAATCATTTAATGCACTTTATCTTTTGTGGAGAACAAAATCAACTTTCCAGAAATATTAGCTTACACTTTTCGCCCATGAAGTAATAGATTTAATAGAAATAAAAAAATGCCCATGTTAAAAGCTTCAAACGTAAACTTCATGTTTTCACTTACTAATGTGTTAGATGATGATCTGCGCTAGTTCAATAGAAAGTGTAAACCACTGACAGGAAATGTTCAACAAAATTCTCAGGAAAGGATTAATAGTGAAGTTCAACTGGATGTTTCAGGAAATTAAAGCCCGTATCACATTTATGCTGCAAATGAAACAAAAGAGAGAGAGGAGATGCGGATGGCCAACAATAAAGATGCAAAATTACCCTTTCAATCTAAAATTTAAATAAACTAAAAACTAAAGATGTGCAAGTTTATGAAAATATTTATGAGGTGATACCTGTAGCTCGTTAAAATCTCAAATACTATCAGAAACTTGAGATCCTATCCCTCAAATTTAGGCATGGGTATTTGGGGGAATTATCACGGCGTCATTCTCTCGTTCACCCCTTGGGGACTCTGCTACTTTAACCATCATGCATAATTGTCCAGATTTGGAATGCCTCTGTTTCCATAGTAGTGGTTGATCACTCAGTGTTATGGCCCAATCGAGGATCCAATTTAAGGAGATTAATGTGATATTTGGTTTGGGGTTTAAGAAGCAACATATCAGAAGCAAGGGACATACAGATAAGAAGTTGGACACCATGAATCCACCACCACATTCCGACAAGAAGAAAAAAATTATTGCTGAAGATGACGCTGATGCAACATTGAAAAATTAATTCAAACAAACAGGGTGTGCATTTTAGCCCATACTTATAAAAGATATCATATGTCAATAAAAACTAAGTTATAAAAGATATAATGATATAGTTACAATAACGCAAAACACTTAATATAAATAACAATACTTATGATATCTTGTGAAATCTCATTTATGATTTGTTTACAAATCTTTGTGGATTCATCTGTCGTGTCATACATTGATAATGCAAACTAATATCTAATATTGTCATGTGACTTAGGTAGTTTTGTAAGTACATAAACAAATTCAGTATCCGGTATCAAACACATGGCTAGTACTTTTCCCAGTACCTCATAACTTCCACTATCATTAGGGATATCAACATATAGATATATTTGTAGATGTTATTTGTCTTCTCTATCTTTCACAAACCATATATGTTACATATGTTTCACTTCTTGTTATTTCTTCCTATAAGAAAACAACTTCTTATCCTTTGAGGCACTTGATAGATTTGTAGTTATTACCTCAGGTTTGGTTCGCTTAGCAATATTTTTTGAGGATAAGCCTCTAGTTTTAACAGCATTTGGTCCAGAAAGATTCATAAAAATATTCCTGGATGCCATTTTCCTGCAAAAATAATACACATATATATAAATAAATACATTACAAAAAAACCAATAACTTATGTAAAAAAACAAAACAAAACAATATCTAAAAACAAAAAAGACTAGAAATATGAACATCGACCCCCATGATAAGTAGTACGTTAGGTTCATACAAGGAACAAAAAAAACTCCATCCTTAGAAAAAGAGTTATTTATTTTTTCATTTGTCCCTGGTCCCCTGGCAGACACCTGCTAGGGGATCATTGCGCTTTAGTGTCGTGTCATGATTATGCCTATGAGTAGGCACACTCGACTATGGGCATGTCCATCCAAGGAAAAAAGGCCCTTTGGCCTACTAGGGGTCGAATCCTAGAATCACCCCCTAGCCTGCCGAGGGCCAATTCTGGGAATAGCCTTTGACAAGACAAGGCACTGAATCCTAGAAGCGACCCCCAGCAAGCAAGGGGTGATTTTGGGAATCATCCCCGTAATCCTATCAACGATGATTTTGGGAATTAGACCCTTGGCAGGGGGCAACTAGGAGAATCGACCACCTTGGCCGCCAGGGGCCAATTCCAAGAGTCTCCCCCTAGCCTGCTTGGGGTTGATTCTGGGAATCGGCCTTCGGTTAGGCCAGGGGACCATTTTGTATTTTTCCCAGGGTGGACAAGCCCAATCCCAGGCGCGTAGCACTCGACCATAGGCCTTCCCACCTACGGCACGTTGGTGTGTTGTGCGCTGTTGTGTCACGAGTAGGCACGACCAAGGTCTCGCAGCCCCCCTTTACCTCCCACCCCTATGACCTAGCCTACCTAGGGGTGAGGGTCAATTCTGAGAATCAACCCTTGCCCCTAGGCGGGCTAGGTCACCGAGGGGCATGCCTCGGGCAAGCACGTCCACATCCGGGTGCACCCACCCACAGGCACTGCCTGTGGATGGGTGTGGTTGGTCATGGGCGTGCCAGCCTGAGGTAGAGTTTCCCCCTAGTAGGCCAGGGTGTCGATTCTGAGAATTGACCCCCTAGCCTACCAAGGGGCCGCTCTTCCTCGGGAAGGCATGATCACAATCGAGAAGCCCACGACCAAGCCCACCACACCCACTACTGTCGTAGTGGCCTCCTTCCTACCAGAGGGCTATTGGGTAAGCCTGCCTCCTGTCAAATTTTAATTTGTAAAAGGAATCTAAATTTCATTAATAAAAAAGTTAATTTTTTTTTTAACTAGAATGTGTTTTTTGTCTGGTATTTTGTGTGAACATAACAACCCAACTGAAACATAACTACTAATAAACCTATGGAAGTTTAAGACCTGCACTCAGCAGAAGGGAAACTAACCTTTCAAATGTGATAATCTCCTATTGAATGTGTTGTCGATAACAATGTAGTTGTGCCACAAAATCACTCCAAGTCTTTAAACGAAACCTCGAAAGTCTTGCTATGACGTGAAGAATACTGATAATGAAATTTATGATATAGCAGAAATTTCGAAATTTTTTTACTGCATGGTGAATGTGGTATTAATTTTTTTTAGAAAAACTTAGCATATAAATCATGTTATGGGGACATAGTAATTTATTTTAAATGTGGGATAGAAGATATAATAAAAATTAAAATAATTATTCAATTGTCTAGTAAATGATATATAGTTTAAGTAAAAGATTAATTTAGGTAAAAGAGTCAATTTAAAAGATTAATTTCATGAGAAAAATTTAGTTAAATTTTTTCAATAAATTGTAGAAGAAATCTTTGGAGGGAAATTTTCATTCTTTAAGCTATATATTATCATTAGGAGAGATTTCATTTGTATCATTCAAGCTCTTTTTTTTAAGCCATAGACTCTTCTGATACTGAAGTTTCACTTTGTGAAGCATCAACATCTTCATCGCATACCAACTCTATTCATATTGATGAATAAAACAAAAATTCCTTCACTATGATTAGAGAGTCAAATCTTCCACGTAGTCATAATCCTAAGAACTATGAGAGCAACATTGATGAAGGGAAAGATGAAGAATTTCAAATAAATAAAGAGTCACGATTTCCATTTAGTCCTAATCCTATGGACTATGAGAGAAACAGTGATGAAGAGCATGATGAAGAATTTCAAATAAATAGAGAGTCACGGTTTCCACTTAGTCCTAAACCTATGGAATATGAGAGAAATAGTGATGAATAGCATGATGAAGAATTTCCAATAAATTGAGAGTCACAGTTTCCACTTAGTCCTAATCCTATGGACTATGAGAGGAGCAGTGATGAAGCCCAGGATGAAGAATTTCCAATAATTTGAGAGTCACAATCTCCACTTAGTCCTAATCCTATGGACTATGAGAGAAGTATTGATGAAGTCTAGGATGAATAATTCCAATAAATCAAGAGTAAGAGTTCCCACTTAGTCCTAAGCGTATGAACTATGAGAGCAGTGATGAGGGCCAGGATGAAGAATTTCCAATAAATAGAGAGTCACATTTTCCACTTAATACTAATCCTAAGGCCTATGAGAGCAACAATGATGAAGGTCAGGATGGAGAATTTCCAATAAATCGAGTCACATTTTCCACTTAGTCCCAATCCGAAGGACTATGAGAGAAGTAGTGAGAAAGGGAAGGATGATGAATATCCAATAAATAGAGAGTCATGTTTTCCACTTAGTCCTAATCGTAACGACTATGAGAGTAGTAGTGACGAAGGGCAGGATGATAAATTTTTATTAAATAGAGAGTCACATTTTCCACCTAGTCCTAATCCTAAGTTCTATGAGAGAAGTAGTGGCAAAGGGAAGGATGAAGCACTTAGTCCTAATCCTAAGGACTATGAGAGTAGTAGTGACGAAGGGTAGGATGAAGAATTTGCGGTAAGTAAAGAGTCACATTTTCCACGTAGTCATAATCATATGGACTATGAGAGCAGTACTAATAATGCACATGATGAATGCTATCCAATAAAAATCAAGTCAAGTTTTCCATTTAGTCCTATTTCTAAGGACTATGAGGGTAGCAATGACGAAGGGAAAGATGAATAATATTCTCCAATTTAGTATTTCAAAACCACATATGATCATGGTGAGGATAATATTTCGCCTAATGATAAATTCTTATATAGTTGATGATTCAATGATGGAGATGTTGCCAACAAATATTGTATCGAGGAGTAGGAGCAGTCCTTTTCGTATCAATCCAATATGTTGTAGCTATACAAGGGGTAGAGAATAATATCTCACGAGAAGAGGTTCTATCAGTGCTCTCATTTCAAGTGAATCTTGTCAAAAAGATTGATTGAAACATATGGATTTCAGGTTTGCATTGGAGAAAAGGAAGAGATATTTGTCAATTGATAAAATCATGAAAAAATCATATTTAGTGGAGTGCATGCAATATACATTGTCAAGTTATAATTGTCATATTGGTTCTTTATTTATCTTTGGAAAGGCTTTCAAAATGTTCCCTTCAATGGATAATTTTCATCTATCAAGAATCTAAAAAAATTTAGGAATATATCCCACATTTTAGTCAGAAGTACGTCATAAACGACAGTTTGGGCCATTATCAAATACTGCAATGTCATGGATGAAATAATTATTTTCAAATGGAGAGCGTATGCCAAATAGAGAGACAATACATATTCCAGATAACTTCTCAAGACGAGAAATCTACAACTTATACAAAGAATATGCAGAAGGTGTTGAAGGAAATGGTCGATTTATTACATATCAATATTTTGTGAAGATATGGAAGAAAGAATTCAACAATGTCTATATTCCTAAGACGACAAGAATGGGGGTTTGCAGTACATCTACTTTTCTTAAATCACAAAGTGATAAATGTGAAGGGGCAGAAAGAGGTAAGCATGCATAACATTAATTTTTAAAATTGTATAGTCATCAACTATGAAAATGTATTTATTAATGATTTTCTTTTATATTGTGTATATTCCATTTTTAAAGTGCTTCAAGAGAATCACAAACAACAAATAAGTGCAATGGAAAATTTGTACAAGCATCAAAAGTACTGTTACGATAATCCAAATAAATATTTGGGTTTTATAATTGATGCTATGGACCAGAAGAAAACACTTCTACCACAATTTGTTTCGGACACCAAAAATTTACAGGGGGGAATTTTATTCAATATCACTTGGCCAGTTGTATGGTCTTCAATGGGAAAATGTTTCCAAAGGTATACTTCACAACTCCAAATATTAATAATGATGAAAATATCACAATAACCATAATTCATTGTGTTCTTTCTCATTGGTGTGGTAATCTTCTTGAAGTTTTGTATATACAATTGCATAACACTTGTCGTGAAAATAAAAATCAGATTGTTTTTGGATATCTAAACATGCTTGTTGAATTGAAAATTTTTCAGAAGGTAAAGGTTGGTTTCTTTTTTGTTAGGAACACTCATGACCATATTGATCAGATGTTCAGTCATTTTTCAGTCACATTGAGGAGGAAGGATGTTGGGAGCTTTCCATCATTAATTGAATGTATTAAGAAATCATACATGCTAGAGCCTATTTTTGATGTGTTGGAAGAAACCGTTGACATGCGAAAGTTTATTCTGGGATCACATGCTGAGAGAAATGCATTGAACAACTTGATGACATTAGCTTCCAAGATCAATTTCGTATAATAAAAAGATGATGGGAAAACACTAATGTGGGGTAAGAAGTATTGAACTATAGTAGAATGGGCGCTGTCATCAAGTTTGACATTATTGAAATTCATTAGATCATCCAATATTTGGGTCAAATATATTGTTATTACAAACAGTTTCTGAAGTTCATAATGCACGCAGGCAAAATAGAGATATTAATTATTCACAGGTAAGGGAAAGGGAAATGTATATCACTTCCAAAAGATCTCGTGCATAATGTGAAGACACAAAAGACCTTTGCAGGGGTTCAATATAGGATACTAAGGAGGGTTACATCATCACAATGCTAGTAGATGGAGATGCCAATGGATATCCATTCTGGGTTGGTAAGGTTATAAAGGTCATTACATAAATTGAAGATGTTGTAGGTGTTGAAGTACATTGGTATGCCACAAATACAGACCCATTCAATGGTGTGTATAAGCCAGAGATTGTAGTTGATAAAAAAATTGGTGGAAAAATAAAAATAAAGGGTACAAATATAAATCGTCGATGCACAAACCTATTAAAATTAGAGGATGTTGACATAGATGTTTATTACTTCAATTTAACAAAGAGATGAACTATTCACTTCAAGATGATAGAGATTCTAAAGAGGTTGTTACGAGAAGAAATAGTGTTGAGATGGGGGTCTGCTAAACCCAATCATAAATCTAGAAGAATTTTGAAACTTGAAATGGTGGGCATGCATGTGGACTCAGATGGGGTACTAGTTGATGAAAGAGAAGAATATGGAACATCTTCATTTGAACTTAGTCATTCATACGAAGATGTGAATTTTGATGGTGTGCAAGAAGATATGAGTGATTTTTAATAATTTTCTAAGACAATTTATATAACTCACGTTTGCATCTTATCTTGAAATAAAAATTTTGATTTCCATATCATGTTAAATGAAGCTATGAGTCATTTTCATATTTGTTGGATTATATGTTTTAATTATGATGTTTTTTATTGTTTAGAATATCCACAAAGCAACAATAACTTAGGGATATAATTTATGTTTAATTCAATCTACGAGTATTAATATTTTGATTAATTTAGTCAAGTAATTTGTTCATAATGTCATCGTTTAAATGTTTTGAAAACTAGATTTTTTTGATTCTATGGTTGAAAAATTTCCATTTTGTTTTATCTTTGATGTTATGGTTGGAAAAAATTAGAAATTTAGCGATCTTTAGTGTCATTTTATCATATGTTTAACAACATGGATGAAAACTTATGGAATTTTAAAGTGTTTTGGATCCCATTATTTTATCTTTATCGTCATTAGTGAAAAATGTTGAAATTATACCTCGGAAAGAAAAATGTTATTTTACCAAAAACATTGGTGTCTTTTTTTCATTTATTTTGCACAAAAAAATTGTTTTAATGCCATTTTTCAAATATGTTGAAAATTAAACCTCAAAAAACATCGTTCAAGAACACACACTTTTCATCTTTTGGACTTTTTTTCATGCTTTTTTTTTTTTTCGGGTTTTTTCGCTAGAATTTCCTATTTTGAGATTATAGTTCCCGTTTCAAAGTTTAAATTGTTTATCGTGTAGTATTTTATAAAGTGCTAGATTAACTTTGTACTAGAAAAAGACATGCAAACTTTTATTTCAATCCTCCACATTATCAATTTGTTCCACGTCAATTTTGCTTCCCTTTACAACATGACTGCTTTGACGGTGATGCGTGATGTCATTACATACAAGATCTTTCCTCCCTCTATTTATACAGACTCTTCTTGGAACATGGATCTTATTCGCTTCCTAATATGAGGTAGAATACACTTAATTGAAGGTTCTTGTACTTTCTCTTTTCAAGTAGAAATTTCTTTTTGAGATACATCTTTTTCATTTCTATTTTGTTGGGTGCATGAGATTGAAGCTAATTAGAGTGTTGGCATTTCTTTGTCATCTATCTTTTTTGTTTTAATTTTAATGTTATTGGGTTGCTAATCAGAGTGTTGGCATTCCCTTGTCATCTATTTTTGGTGTTTTAAGTTTAATGTTATTGGGTTGACTTGTTCTACCTTGATTTATCTCGTAGAACAACCTTGATGTTTCTTGGTAACATACTTTTCTTGCTTACGTTGTTACATGTTCTTTTATGTTTCCCTTTTCATTATGTGTAATTCACTTCAAGCTTCCCTATTGTGCTTGTAACATGGAGCTTATTAGCTTCCTAAGATGAGGAAAAATACACTTAATTGAAGGTTCTTGTACTTTTTATTTTCAAGTAGTAGTTTCTTTTTGAGATGCATGTTTTTCATTTTTTATTTTGTTCGGTGCATGAGATTGAATCTAATTAGAGTGTTGGAATTCCTTTGAAGTGTTTTAATTTTAATGTTATTGGGTTTCTAATTAGAGTGTTGGCATTGCTTTGTCATCAATTTTTTTAATTTTAATTTTAATGTTATTGGGTTGACCTGTTCTACCTAGATTTATCTCATAGAACTATGGTCCAAATGCAGTAAAACGCTCCGAAGAGGAGCCCTACAATTTTCAGGAGCCACTACTTGATCAAACTGTGGTATCCTGAGAATATGGGCATATGATGTAGTGCCAAAAAACTATAAATGATGCACCTATCATTAATTCTAGTTGGATATCTACATCTTCTCAACACATAACATTTTAATCGAAAAAATGAAAAAAATGATCAATGAAGAGGACGTCAATGAAAAAGATGATAGCATGGCCATTGAAATACCTTGATTTCTTTGTCATCTATTTTTGGTGTTTTAATTTTAATATTATTGGGTTGCTAATTAGAGTGTTGGCATTGCTTTGTCATCTATTTTTGGTGTTTTAATTTTAATTTTATTGGGTTGACTTGTTCTACCTTGATTTATCTCGTAGAACAACCTTGTTGTTTCTTGGTAACATACTTTCCTTACTTTTGTTGTTATATGTTCATTTATGTGTCCTTTTTAATTATGTGTAATTTACTTTTCTTCCCTATTTTCTTGGCAAATGGGTCTTATTAGCTTCCTAAGATGAGGTGATGGGGCCAGCCCACGTGGTCACCACTTGCCTCCGCTTAGGTGGACTTATGCTATTGAACTGGTTCGTATATTATGGTAATTGAAAAGTGATTTTGGTTTAATTAACAATCAACTTGCTGTACTTGGTGTTGATCCTGCATTGGACACCTGTCCTCCTCGAACTTGCCAAACCCTACCTCGCTTTTTGGTTACCCGGTTCGCGCCTCTGTGGTCATTCTTGCCTTCGACATTTGGTTGCAAAGGTCTCTGTGTTGTTTTGGCTCGACGCTTGGTTGCAAAGGTCTCTATATTGTTTTTGGCTCTGCCTCTGAGTCGTTTCGGTCTGTGATGAAACCCCTTTGGATTTCCGCTGGTTCTGTGGTGCTATGAAGTCATTCAACTATGCCTTGTCGTTACTGTGTGGGTCTATTCGGCTTCTGGTTTTGTTGGTAAGCTGCTATGGTTTCACCGTGCGTTCATTTCGTTTTCGTGCCAGTAAGAACTGTCTCTGGTTCGCTTTTGTGGTTACTGTCTGGTCTGGCCTTCTTGAAAAATCTGTGGTTGATGGCTATGGTGAAATAATGCTTCGTCTACCCAGTTCGTTGGTAGCACAGCTCAATGGAAACTCCAGCTTCCTTCTTCTCCGGCGCTCGCTCTCTGGACCAGGTATGTCATTGTTCTCTGCTATATTTTCTTCTCCTCCGTTTGCACCGTGGCTAATGACTTGCAGCCCCTCTGTGGACAGGGGTCTCTGTTTCTGGGTTTGTTGGCCTACTGCTCTGGTACGCTATCAGGTATGCTCGTTCTTCTTTCTACACACTCAGGGTTTACATTTGCAGTCTTATGGTGCCAATTTCCCGTGCGAGGGTTTTGTGGGAAGGTAACCCTGACCTCCCACCTTCTCTGTTTTGTACAGGTGTGGCCGGCTCCCATAACTGCACAGTGGCTTCCGTCGATTTCCTTCGGGTAGTCTTACTCTCGTTTTACTTTCTTGTAGTGGTTCTTGGTCCTGGTCACGATTGCAGTCGTTTGTTGTATGACATGTCTGTCTTTTCGTTGGGTCTGGACTTTCTGGGTTTGTCAAACCCTTGGCCGCAATGTAGGAGGGTTTATGAGTCGGTTGTAACCCTGTTTGGCTACACCTCGATGCACAGTCTATGTAATTTTTAAGCAGAAGAATACAATGTAATATTTAAATGATAGTTAGACTCGTTCACTGGGAATTTTGGTTGCTTACCCGGTTAGTGTGGTTGTCTGGTTCGACCCTTTGAGGGTGCTGGTTCTTTCTGCCTTTTGTTCACGTTCTTCTCTGCCAGTTCATAGCTTCTTGAATACTGTAAACACTGTTGATATAAAAGAATGAAATAGTTACACAGCACTGTATATACAGGTTTTTGTTACTGAGGACATTTGTAAATGAACAGTTTGTTTGCTTGTGCACTGAATAAGATGAAGGAAATAAAATGTGTATTCTATTATTCTCATGTAAATGCTCCGTCGATGAACCCCTCTGGGTTACCTTGTTTGTCTCTTTTTACAATGTTTTTAGGCAGTTTGTTAACTGCTGGTAGTTATTCAATTACAGTTTGTTTTACTGTTACCATAGGCATGATTTTATTGGCTATCAATTAGTTTACTTTGCCTGCCTTTTTACCATAGGGATTCGTTGTCAAGCACCTACTGACCCTAACCTACTATTATCATCTCTAACTAGAATCTATTTCAATATTTTGAATATAATGAACAGAAATTTAAAATAACATAAAGTTAATAGTGTAGTTGACCATGGAAGAAATAAAACAAAAACATAAAAATTTGACAGACTTGCTGTCCGTTCAGTGAACTGTGTCTCACTCCCAATCTTCTTCAGAAATTTTGTTCGCCCTCTCTCGTTCCTCACCCTGTCGACCAGATGCTCCTGCATCAGGCTGCCGGGGTAAAAGAGAACTCATGGCTCCGTCCCATGAGCTCCTCCACCGAGTAACCAGCCTTCTGAATCTGTGCCTCGTCGAGCCAGGAAGCTGTCCTCTATTGGACGGTCCTTCCACTTGACGAGGTAACGCAGATACTCTTTCCTGCGCATCTTCTTGGTTACTTGTGTGCTAAGGATTCCTTCGATTTCATGGGTCCGGACTGAAGGCAACTGTTTCTTCCAAAGACTGCTCTCGAACTAGGTGTCTCGTTGTGGCTGTACCATCCTATCATCTTCCGCCTGGGCATGATATGGGAACAGGTCTGCTACGTTGAATATAGGTGATATACCTATATCAGGTGGCAACTGAATTTCATATGCATTAGCTGAAAATTTTCGCAGAATTTTGCATGGACCGATTTTCTTGAATTTCAATTTGTTATATGTTCCTTTAGGAAACCGTTCCCGGCGCAGATGCGCAAGGACTTCGTCTCCAATCTCAAAATGTACCTCTCGCCGCTTTACGTCTGCATGCTGTTTGTATTTCTGCGTGCTGTCATGCAATCTTAATTTGACCTTTTCGTGCAGTTCGTTCATTGCTTCAGCAAAATCTTCCCCATCTGCACTTCTCCGTTCTAGCTGTCCCAAATCTCGTAGTTCATGTACCCCTCGAGGGTGCATACCATACAAAATCTGAAATGGGCTAAATCCGGTGCTCCGATTGGGCGAATCGTTATAAGCGAATTCTGCCTGAGCAAGAGCTCGATCCCATAATCGCAAGTTTTCTCCTGTTAAACTGCGTAACAAATTGCCCAAACTCCTGTTCACCACCTCTGTCTGTCCATCAGTCTGCGGGTGATACGCAGAACTGAAATTTAACTGCGTGCCCAACTTTTTCCACAGGGTGCGCCAAAAATGTCCTGTGAATTTCACGTCCCTGTCTGATACAATAGTTCTAGGTAAGCCATGTAATCGAACTACTTCTGTAAAGAAGAGGTGTGCCACGTTTGTGGCGTCGCTGGTTTTCCGGCAAGGAATGAAATGAGCCATTTTCGAGAACCTATCCACCACCACCATCACTGAATCATATCCCCGCTGCGTTCTAGGAAATCCTAGGACAAAGTCAATGCTGACCGAATCCCACGGCCTGCTCGGAACAGGTAAGGGTGTGTACAGTCCAGTGTTCTGGCTGTGCCCTTTCACCAGTTGGCAGATTTTACACCTGGTCACATACCTCTGTACGTCCCGGCTCATCTTTGGCCAATAATAAAAATGCCCGAGCTGCTCCAACGTTTTATCGATGCCAAAATGTCCCGCTAATCCGCCACTGTGTTTCTCTCTTATTAAATTTTCCCTCATTGAACAGTCTGGAACACATAGCTGTCGTCCTCGAAACAATAATCCTTCCTGTAAATTGAAATCTAGCCATGGGCTCGTGTTCCTTAATACGGGATTTTGGCATGCTTCAAAAGCTTCCTTGAAATCCGCGTCCATCTGGTACAAATCCTTCAAGTACTCAAATCCCATCACCTGTATGCCACTTTCTTGTAAGAGCAAGGCTCTTCTACTTAAAGCATCCGCCACTTTGTTGGCTTGCCCACTTATGTGCTTCAACACAAAAGTAAAACTTTGCAAGTATTCCACCCACTTGGCATGTTTATGGTTCAATTTGTGCTGTTGCGTTACATATTGTAACGTTGAATTATCAGAGAACAAGATGAACTCATTGCCCAGTAAGTAGTTCCTCCAATGTTTCAAAGCTTGAACCACTGCATAGAATTCTTTGTCATATGACGAATACTTCTGCCGACTCTCATTTAGTTTTTCACTAAAAAACGCCACCGGTCTTTCCTCTTGACTGAGCACAGCGCCAATAGCTATCCCGCTTGCATCACAACGAACCTGAAAAGGTTTGCTAAAATCGGGTAGTCTCAAGATCGGTCTCTCCGTTATTTTTCGCTTCAGAAGTTGGAAACTGTTTTCTGCTGCCTTGGTCCAACAAAAAGGTTGGCTGGCCTTTTTGATGGTCTCCAGCATTGGTGCGCAGATCTCACTAAAATTCTTAATGAATTTTCGATAAAAACTTGCTAAACCGTGAAAGCTACGTACCTCAAACAAATTCTTAGGTGACGGCCAACTTATGATCGCAGCAATCTTTTCTGGGTCCATCTTTAACTCGTTCTCTGCAACTACAAATCCCAGATAGATTAACTCCTTCTGCAAGAAAGTGCATTTCTTCAAATTTATGAGCAGTTTGTTCTGCTGCAGCTTCTCGAATACCCTTCGAATATGCTGAAGGTGCTCTCTTTTCATCCTGCTGAAAATTAAAATATCGTCCAGATAGACTATCACAAATTTTCCAATAAATTCCTTTAACATTTCATTCATCAGTCTCATAAAAGTACTCGGAGCGTTACTCAACCCAAATGGCATGACGAGCCATTCGTACAGTCCTTCGTTAGTCTTGAAGGCTGTCTTCCATTCGTCTCCCTCTCTAATTCTGATCTGATGGTAACCACTCTTCAGATCTATTTTTGTAAAGTAAGCTGCCCCACTAAGACAGTCCATCATGTCGTCCATTCTAGGCAAGGGAAACCTGTACCGAATCATAATTTTGTTTATAGCTCGCGAATCTGTGCACATTCGCCATTCTCCACCTTTCTTGGGTGCAAGAACGGTTGGCACTGTGCAGGGGCTCAGACTTTCTCTGATCAGTCCCTTATCCAACAACTCCTGGACTTGTTTGCGTACTTCCTCATTGTCCTTTGGACTCATCCTATACGCTGCTTTCTTCGGCAAGCTTGCTCCTGGTATAAAGTCAATGTGATGGCTGATACTCCTTTTGGGAGGCAATTTATCAGGTAACTCATCAGCCACAATGTCTTGAAATTCCTCCAACAGCTCCTGTATTTCCTTGGGCAACTCTGATTTTTCCAAGTTCAATAAGACTGGCTTCATCCTCCTCACAACTACAAAATTAACTTCATTTTCCTCACTCTGTTTTATAAACTGTTTTCCTCCAATCAATAGCGCCTTTGTTCTGCTTGATTCTACTGTATCCTCCTCTTTGATGGGTACAAGTGTGTGTTTTACCCCATCCTTGGTAAATTTATAACAGCTGGTCTTTCCATCGTGTGTCACCTTCCTATCATACTGCCATGGTCTTCCAAGCAGTATATGGCACACGTCCATTGGCATAATATCACAGACCACTGTATCATGGTACTTGCCAATGTGAAACTCTACCTCACATTGTTCATCAACCAACAGCTGGTGGCCTTTCTGTAGCCACGACACCTTGTAAGGTGTGGGGTGCTTCAGCCGCTTCAACCCCAGTTTTTCCACCATCTCAGTGGCAACCAAGTTATCCATACTCCCGCTGTCTATTATTACTTTGCAGCACTTTCCATGCGATTTACAGACTGTCCGGAACAGTGCTTTCCGCTGTGTTGGTTCAACCACCTCTTTGGCTGGTTTTAACAGCACTTTATTCAAAATCAAAGCTTCTCCTGTTTCCGCCATGTTTTCCACCTCCCGGGGTTGTGCTTCAGCTTCTTCAAGCTATGCCATAAGTGTTCCCCTCTGACCTGCCTGTTCAACTTCTGGACATTCAAAGGATCTGTGCCCCCATTTATGGCACCTGTAGAACTGGACTCCAGTCCCTCTTCCGCGGCCATTCCCTCGTCCTCGTTGATATGACCAACCTCCTCTGGTGCTATCTCCTTTTTCTGTTGTCGCTGAAGTTTTAGAACTGCTGCCTTCTTAGCTGTTCGCAGCATTCCTTCCTCTGCCGTAGGACTGTCCCCGTCCTCTGCCGTTTCCTCTCCCCCTCCGGTTGTTCTGTTTTCTGTTGATTTTTTCCTCAGCCTTTACAGCACTCTAAAAGGCTTCTTCAATATTCCGGGGAGAAAGAATATTGATTTCATCCAATATCTCCATCCTTAATCCATTTACGTACCTTGCTGTTTTTTCTGGGTTATCATCAGTATACCCAGCCCGTAAATTCACTCGGTAAAACTCTTCCGTGTACTCCTTGACAGTCATTCCCTTCTGTCTTAAATTCTGCACTCGCCGATATAATTCCACCTGGTAGTCTTTTGGCAGAAATCTGCCTTTCAATTTCGCCACCATCCTTGACCATTGTCGTATCGGCAACTTATTCATTCGTTTTCTGTCCGCTTGGACACTGTCCCACCACAAGAGTGCGTGTCCCTTCAACTTAGTGGCAGCGAACCTAACTCTTTTATCTTCACTGACTTCTTCATTCTCAAAATATTTGTCAAGTTCGCTTATCCAGTCCAACAGGACATCTGCGGACAGACTGCCATCGTAATTAGAAATCTCTGTTTTGGGTTTGCTGCTGGCCAATAAAACTGAACGCAGCAGTCTCAATTCCGGAGCTTCTTCATCTGACCCGTCTGTAGCAGTTACTACTTCCTCCTCACTGTTATCTCCAAGTTCCGGGTCTCTTCGCCTACCCGCCTCCACTGCTTCCAAACGAGCTGTAAGAACTCTAATCTGTTCCCTCAATCCTTCATCTACTCCCCTACGTGCACCTCTTCCACGTCCTCGTCTTGGTGCTTCCATCTTCTCTTTTTTTCAAAAGAAACTGCTCTGATACCACTTGATGGGGCCAGCCCACGTGGTCACCACTTGCCTCCGCTTAGGTGGACTTATGCTATTGAACTGGTTCGTATATTATGGTAATTGAAAAGTGATTTTGGTTTAATTAACAATCAACTTGCTGTACTTGGTGTTGATCCTCCATTGGACACCTGTCCTCCTCGAACTTGCCAAACCCTACCTCGCTTTTTGTTTACCCGGTTCGCGCCTCTGTGGTCATTCTTGCCTTCGACGTTTGGTTGCAAAGGTCTCTATGTTGTTTTGGCTCGACGCTTGGTTGCAAAGGTCTCTGTATTGTTTTTGGCTCTGCCTCTGAGTCGTTTCGGTCTGTGATGAAACCCCTTTGGATTTCCGCCGGTTCTGTGGTGCTATGAAGTCGTTCAGCTATGCCTTGTCGTTACTGTGTGGGTCTATTCAGCTTCTGGTTTTGTTGGTAAGCTGCTATGGTTTCACCATGCGTTCATTTCGTTTTCGTGCCCGTAAGAACTGTCTCTGGTTCGCTTTTGTGGTTACTGTCTGGTCTGGCCTTCTTGACAAATCTGTGGTTGATGGCTATGGTGAAATAATGCTTCGTCCGCCCAGTTCGTTAGTCGCACAGGTCAATGGAAGCTCCAGCTTCGTTCTTCTCCGGCGCTCGCTCTCTGGACAAGGTATGTCACGGTTCCCTGCTATAGTTTCTTCTCCTCCGTTTGCACCGTGGCTAACGATTTGCAGCCCCTCTGTGGACAGGGGTCTCTGTTTCGGGGTTCTGTTGGCCTACTGCTCCGGCACGCTATCAGGTATGCTCGTTCTTCTTTCTACACACTCAGGGTTTACATTTGCAGTCTTATGGTGCCAATTTCCCGTGCGAGGGTTTTGTGGGAAGGTAACCCTGACCTCCCACCTTCTCTGTTTTGTACAGGTGTGGCCGGCTCCCGTAACTGCACAGTGGCTTCCGTCGATTTCCTCCGGGTAGTCTTACTCTCGTTTTACTTTCTTGTAGTGGTTCTTGGTCCTGGTCACGATTGCAGTCGTTTGTTGTATGACATGTCTGTCTTTTCGTTGGGTCTGGACTTTCTGGGTTTGTCAAACCCTTGGCCGCAATGTATGAGGGTTTATGAGTCGGTTGTAACCCTGTTTGGCTACACCTCGGTGCACAGTCTATGTAATTTTTAAGCAGAAGAATACAATGTAATATTTAAATGATAGTTAGACTCGTTCACTGGGAATTCTGGTTGCTTACCCGGTTAGTGTGGTTGTCTGGTTCGACCCTTTGAGGGTGCTGGTTCTTTCCGCCTTTTGTTCACTTTCTTCTCTGCCAGTTCATAGCTTCTTGAATACTGTAAACACTGTTGATATAAAAGAATGAAATAGTTACACAGCACTGTATATGCAGGTTTTTGTTACTGAGGACATTTGTAAATGAACAATTTGTTTGCTTGTGCACTGAATAAGATGAAGGAAATAAAATGTGTATTCTATTATTCTCATGTAAATGCTCCGTCGCTGAACCCCTATGGGTTACCTTGTTTGTCTCTTTATACAATGTTTTTAGGCAGTTTGTTAACTGCTGGCAGTTATGCAATTACAGTTTGTTTTACAGTTAACATAGACATGCTTTTCTTGGCTTCTAATTAGTTTACGTTGCCTGCCTTTTTATCATAGGGTTTCGTTGTCAAGCACCTACTGACCCTATCCTACTATAATCATCTTTAACTAGAATCTATTACAATAGTTTGAATATAATGAACAGAAATTTAAAATAACAGAAAGTTGATAGTGTAGTTGACCATGGAAGAAAATAAAACAAAAACATAAAAGTTTGACAGACTTGTTGTCCGTTCAGATAACTGTGTCTCACTCGCAATCTTCTTCTGAAATTTTGTTCGCCCTCTATCGTTCCTCACCCTGTCGACCAGATGCTCCTGCATCATGAGGAAAAATACATTTAATTTCAGTTTCTTGTACTTTCTCTTTTCAAGTAGTAGTTTCTTTTTTAAATACATCTTTTTCATTTCTATTTTGTTGGGTGCATGAGATTGAAGCTAATTAGAGTGTTGGAATTGCTTTTTCATCTATTTTTGGTGTTTTAATTTTAATTTTGGTGGATTTCTAATTAGAGTGTTGGCATTTCTTTGTCATCTATTTTTGGTGTTTTAATTTTAATGTTATCGGGTTGACTTGTTCTACCTCGATTTATCTCATAGAACAACCTTGATACTTCTTGGTAACATACTTTCCTTGCTTTTGTTTTTATATGTTCGTTTATGTTTCCCTTTTCATTATATGTAATTAACTTCAGGCTTCTCTATTTTCTTGGAACATAGGTATTATTAGCTTCCTAAGATGAGATTGAATACTCTTAATTGAAGGTCTTGTACTTAGTCTTTTCAAGTAGTAGTTTCCTTTTGAGATACTTCTTTTTCATTCTTATTTTGTTGGGTTCATGAGATTGAAACTAATAAAAGTGTTGGCATTGATTTCTCATCTATTTTTGGTGTTTTTATTTTAATGTTAGTGTTTTAATTTTAAAAGGCAACATAGATATTAAATATACTAGAATAAACCTCTACCTATCATTTTTCATTTTAATTTTTTTCCTCTTTCTTAACTATATTTTGAAATAAGCATATATAAATAGACCAATTTAGACCATATAATTAAACATGTATTATAGTGTTAGTAAGTAGATTTTATAACAAAGTAATATAAGTGTTAAATTTACTAGAATAAAACTGGTAGAATCATTTTTCATTTTAATTTTTTTTCCCTTTGTTAACTATAGTTTTTAAAGAAACATATAAATATATCCATGTATGGCATATAAATGAACATGTATTATAGCTTCAATAAACAAATTTTATAACAAGGAAAAATAAGTATTAAATTTACAAGACTGACAATAAAAATAAATTAATAAATACTTTCAAACTTGGGTGATTTGAAGCTAAGTTGAATTAGAAGTATTTGTATCTCTCGAATGAACATAAAAATAAATTAGTAATTACTTTCAACCTTCAATTGAATTGAAGCTAAGTTGAATGAATTAGATATTTTTAGTTGAGTTGAATTAGAGATCTCTAACTGTCTTCTTCTTGCAGTTCTCTAACCATCCAACCAAGTAGAAACAACCTTAATTGCTACCTATCCTTCTGACGAATTTTTCTAAACAATTATCTTTTATAAAACCTAATAATACATGTATGAATATATTAAATTCATTTTATTGAATTTATTTTCTACAGAGATCAAAAAACCCATTAAACATGGCTGAAAAATGGACATTATACATAGAAGTTTCTTGTTATCCCTATCGAGGGCAGGGGGTGATTACTTATGTTCTATGAAATATTGTGACAAACCAAGTCCTCCAAAGGAAAAGGAATATGCCTAGAAGAACAACAGACAATGGAGCATATTATATTGCATTTATAGAAGGCTTAGGAACAACTAGGGGGTATGGATCCAATGGAATTGTAGCCTTCACCAACTTCGAACATGTGTCCAACTAGATGAAAGTTGTGTACCAATTTAAAAAAGAGAGATTAAAACAATTGAATGGAGAAGCAAAAAATATTGTTAGTCAATTTCAATCATTTAGCATAAGGTATTGTGAAAATGTTAATAAGATGTCTATTGATGTATTCTATGGGGCAATGGTAATTCAAGATTTGTGTGTGAAAGATGAATTAGTGTTAAGAAGTTCTCTACAAATATTTATTGATGGACATTGTAAGATATCTTTTATATGTGTGTACTTTTCAGTTATAAATGTCTCATTTTTAATGACCATGTGTTTTTTTCAATTCTATACCAAGTGTTCCCACATTATGTAAGCACAACTCGGTGAAATTGACATGTATTAGAAAATTTTGTATTTAATTTTCAAAATGTGTGTGCTTTAACATTTGTGTTTTTAGCCTTGAGTATATTTTAAATGAAGAGATTCGGATTGTTACATTAATTTTCTAGATTCTTTCAATGTTTTTAAATAGCAATTTTAAGATCTTAAAATGCATGATGTAATTTCAAGGGTTACATCAATTAAATGCATGAGGTCACTTCAAGAGTTATATCAATTTTCTGAATTCTCTTAATATTTTTAGATAAAAATTTCAAGATTTTTAAATGCTTGAGGTAACTTCAAGAGTTACCATAATTTTTTGAATTTTTTGAATTTTTTAAAATAACAATTTTAAAAAGAATTGTAAATGCATGAGGTAGATTTTAAAATATCATGCATCTATATATCTATAGATATCCATATCATGGATGAGAATTTGTCACATCATCCTTTGAGGTGAGCATTAATAGAGCCTCGTGCATCTACTAGAAGGGGAGGTCCATCATTCACATAGTTGTGTATATATATATATATATATATGCATGTACTTAAATGAAAAATAAGTAGAATCATATTTATGTACACATATGTATTGAATTGATTTTCTATTTTTTAAGTGCTTTGCTCACTATTTCGTTGTGGTCGACATTCTCCAAGTGGTCATCAATCTCAGGGTGGTCAACATTCTCCGAGTGGTCATCAATATTCCGCGTGGTCATCAATTTCAATCGGATCATCATGATCAACATAATTTTGGTAAATTATATAAAAAAAATTATGTTAAAACAAATTTGTATATGTAAATGCATTTACATGTATATCTTGCATAAATGTATGAATACATTTGTTCACATGTTTTTATAATTATGTAATTTTATATATTGATGAGGGTGAAAAATTATGTTAAAACAAATTTGTACATGTAAATGCATGTACATGTATATCTTGCATAAATGTATGAATACATTTGTTCACATGTTTTTATAATTATGTAATTTTATATATTGATCCAGAGGGTGAAAATGTTGGTTCAAGTAGATGTAACCGAATCCAGGTAGTTCAAGAAGAAAGGCAGACACCAACTACGGCTTATCCATCTAATATTCCAGATGAACTTCCTTAGGAGACAAACCTTCACCAATGCACATTACAAAGGTGCAAAACATACATATAGAACCAAGATTAACATAAACATACATATAAAACTGAGATTAACATAAACTTATGCTAGTAAGTAATTCAATTAAAATTTTGAAAGCTCTAAACATGTTTATCCACATAATTAATATTTCTTTTAACCATTTTAACTACTCTTAATATATTTAATTAAATTGTGTCCCATACATTCTATACATTAATATAAATATTTTCTTAAAATTAAAATTGTAAAATACTTTAAAAAAATAATATAAAAGTTAATTTTATTAGACAAAATATTTTAAAAATGATTTAGATATAACATTTTATATTATTTATTAATATTTGTATTTCTGGATAAACACCAAATTTTTAATTCAAAGATGAACTCTATCTTTTAAAAATGAGAAGTTGATTTGAAAGATTTAAAGAGACAACACATATAGTCATTTGAAATGGATATTCTAAGTATGTAGATGGGAAAACATCATTCTTTTATATCGATACTTACATACTTACGGGGAATGCTTTTGTTCACAACTATCGAAAAGATAAATATATTAATATTTGATTTAAAATGATATATTATAAAAATCAGCAATTAATTATAATTGCAAGTTGATTAATTATAATTGCTCCGATCGTTTGAGGAGCGTTTTGTGAATATGTTGTCAGTTTTCATTATAGGAATTCGAAGCGCAGCTTTTTGTGAATATGTTGTCAATTTTCATGAGAGGAAATTGAGGTGAAGCGTTTTCGGAATATTTTGTCAGTTTTCAGCAGAGGACTTGTAAGCGAACCGCTTTATCATTTGATTCATCTCTATATAATCCCTAGGAAAACAGGCAAATCTCTGTGAACTGGGAAGGGAAAAGGTTGCAGATATTGATTCATCCAATTGCTCCAATCATGTCGACTCCACCAGGTTACATCCCCGAGATTTGCGTTTCACGCATGACAGTATCAAAAATTCCTTCAGCGAATACCACGACGGCAGGATGTTGAGCGAAGCGGTGAGGGCCATTAAGGATGGAAAGTTCGAATTGGGCCCTTTTAACGTCCATAAAGGAGACGATGGCCACTTTTATTGTGACAACAATAGAAGTCTCTATGTGGTCTGTTGGAATCATTTCATTTTATGGAATTTGTAATTTCCACTATGGGGATCCTAGTTACTGGTTTGAAAAGTTTACCAAAATCTATGGGTTTTGGTGTAACGGAAAATCTCTCCTTAGTATAAGACGACCCAGGTTTGATTCCTCCAAGTTTTGTTTAAGGGGGTCGGGGGGTGTTGGAAGAATCACCGTACCTCTATGGAATCCGTAATTTCCACCCTTGGGATCCTAGTTACTAGTTTGGAATGTTTACCAACTCCTGCGGGTTTTGGGGTAACGGGAAACCTCCACTTCGTTACACCAAAACCCGTAGGTGTTGGTGGAAGTTCCAAACAAGTAACTAATTGGAACTAAGATCCCCAGGGTGGAAATTACAGATTCCATAGAGGTGCGGTGATTCTTCCAACACCCCCTACCCCTGCCCCCCCTCAAATGCAACTCGTGGGAATCGAACCAGGGTCCAGGCTCTGATACCATGAAGAGGTTTTACGTTACACCGAAACCCGCAAATTTTGGTAAACGTTTCAAATGAGTAACTAGGATCCCCACGGTGGAAATTATGGATTCCATAGAGGTGCGGTGATTCTTCCAACAAGGCCTGGGAAGCCGACCTTTGAGGTGAAAGTAATGTCGGAGGATTCCAAATCTCGCCATTTTTGAAGAGAAATGAGGGAGAAGCTTGAGTGACCCCAATTTTGTTCCCAAAGTACAGGGCGCTAGACCATGACACCCCGGGCCTTACAAAGGTTTGGCGGTATGGATGCATCTAGCTCCTTTGTAGACGCCCTTTTGTTTTAAATTCAAGTGATTGACTCTCCCTGCTTTTGCAATGTGTTTTTAGTTTTGTGACTATTAATAGATATTAGGAAGTTTGTTTGTGTGTCATTCTATGGTAAATTATCTATCTGGACTCCATGATATTTTAATTTTATTGGTAAAAGATTTATTTTTGTTTTTTTAGAATTTTTTGATCAGAGGAGCTTATTCTACAGTTGAGTGAAGGCACTGTGTAAGTATGTTAGTGCTCAATTTGGAGTTAACCAGTGTCCCTCTTGAATACAAATAAAATATTCTCTAAATTGAAAAGCAACTAAATACAAATAAAAAATTCTCTAAATTAAAAAGCAAATGTTAGATATAATAAAAAAGAATATACTATGCATGTTTAATTAGTGGTTCATATAACTTAATATAATTTCATCTAAAGTAATTAGAAGTAAAAGAAAGAAAAATGTTTAAACGTCGTACTTTTCAAAAATATTTTAACACTTTATTTAAATAAATTATTTGAATATCTATGTTAAACAACTTAAGTGAATATCAAGCTCATATATAATTATATATAATAAAAAAAATGTTAAAAAAAATATTTTAATATTATGTATAATAAAATATACTATATAAATTATGAATAAAATATTTCAATATGAATTAATATTATTATATACTTAAATTATAAAAATATATATCATTCAAGAATATAATTAATACAATAAAAAAAATATACATGTGTTTTTTAACTTTAAATTTGTATCGTAAAAAATTTAAGTTTAATTTACACTTCAAAAAATTCAAATTCTTATTTAAAATAAATCTATACTAATAAAATTACATGAATAACTTGAAACTTAAATCATATAAAATTGCTTAAATAACTTAAGCTTAAATCATATAAGCATATATGCAAATACATCCTCCAAATCATTATTGTTGCAAAAGGTTTCGGAATACATTTACACCATACTGCTTCCGAATTTAAGATTTAAAAAATGCATTTTTGATATTCTCTCATGATTTTCCCTTTTTTGGCATGAGTACTTACACTCACATCTTCTTTCACCCTTACAATCTATACAAAAATCCATATAAAATCTAGCTACTTATTCACGTTGCTATTAACTTTTATTCTCCTACCATATTATACAAATAATGAATTTAATGATTTTTTTATAATGAATTTAAAACAAAAGGAGGTTTGTTTAATAGGATTTTAACGAATCAGTACGGTATGCATTTTAATATTATAACCAATAAATATCAATATGATTTTGATGCGAAAATTCGTACTTCAATCGTAATTTTATTTATTAAGTGATAATATATCCATTCTATAACTTGGGGAAGAATATAATTTAAAGTATACAATACGTATTGACTGACTTGTCAACATTATTTTTTGCTGATTCATCGTGACTATCGCAAGTTTTGTGTGCATGCTTATTATTCTTGTTCATGGCAATGCATGTTGCTGCGTTTACCTCGGCATTCAATCTTGTCTATGGGACTGCTCCAAAGCTGTATAGTGAAATTTGAGATTTATATGGTTTTGAAGAGCGGCTGGTCTTCAGTTTTTTTTATTACCTTAATTAAATTAATTAATTAAAAAAAAAACTATATTAATAGGTGTGAATTTTATGTTAGGAAATGTAATATTAATAAGTAATAGTAAAATAGAGTAAATTTTTCTTGTTAAGAATTTTGTTGCGTATTTTTTAGATGTATATATGTATGTTTTTTTCTTTTATAATTTTCAGGTAAGAAATTTATTTTAATGCTTATTATAGATTGATGTCTATACACATTCACTAGTCATTTTATTCGTACAACTCAGCTTATAAGTAATTAAATGGTATGCTTTACCACCTTATATTATGATCGCTTCTAGAGGCTGGCTATGTGTCATTTTGTCCATGTTCAATGTGGAGTTGATATGTGTACCCTTTCAAATAAAAGTAAAATATATTCTAAATACAAAAACAATGTGATTGGTTTTGAATGAATACACATATTTTGTTAGTTTTAATTGAAAGCATAGTAAAACATCAATATTCCATTTTCATTGTAGCTGAGTGAGCTTGGTGGTGTGTTAATATTACAATGCAGTATGAAAGAGATGCTGTGAAAAATTCACTATAACTTTCAGAGCCATAATACTAGCAATTGCACCACATGTTGCAATGGAACGTATGAAAGAGTAGCATAGAAGATGGAAGTCAAAACTTTATGCAATTTTATTTATTTATCAGCGTTTATGTGAGAAAAGCTTTGAAATTTAAATTTTACAGAATTGAGTTATATCATGGATTATAATTGCAAGATGGGTTCATTACTAATTAATAGACTATTTTATTGAATGTTTCATCATTTCAATATACATGATTTATTTTAAATTTTTATGGATAATCTCAATAGATTCTATGGAAAGTTTTAAAGATTGAATAATGAAATTGATATAGTGTTTGCAAGGAGAAAATCACAAGCTTGCCTCATCTTTACAAGTCGAGCTCAGTATAATATTAGCAACACCATCTAAATAATCCAAAATATAATTCTATGGATAAGGTGTTCTATGTTGTACAAGTGGACTTCAACATAGTATTAGATACAACGTAAGATGATTTCCATGTTAGCTAACATGAATTCCTCTTCCACATTTTTCTTTCTTTATCATAACAATGGGAAGACATAAATATTAAAAAGCATATGAGAAGCTTCTTTATTGGACATGACCAACCCTACCCATTCTAAGAAGCACGTTGTTGATTTTGTAATGAAACTTGATATTCATTCACTTCACATATGATTCATAATCAGATTCATAAACATAAAACAGGCTATCAGGCACTATAAGTGGAAATTTATCAATGCAATTAAAAAGCCTTTTTAAGTTCTCTCTACCAAATGTTTTCATGTCAACAACTTCTTCACTACTTCTAAAATTCCACAAGTCTGTGTTTTTGTATCAAAAGTGGCCTAGGTTGTGGCTTCTAGGAACCAAATCTTTCTAGAGCATACATTAGGAGTTTTGTTAAACAACTAGCCTCATCTAGAAATCATGTAATTCTTGTGTGTTTGTACCCACTTCCAAAACTCTGGTAAAAGAGGATTCTATGATTGACACGTGCTCAAGCTCCAACACATATTGATCAAGGAAATGGAAATATGATGAAGTTGTCATCCAACTTAGATGAATAGGTTATGATCAAGGAAATGGCAAGATGATGAAGTTGTCATCCAACTTAGGCTAAGGCAACAAAGAAAATTATTCATTCGAAGCAAAAGAGCGAAGAGCTTAATTTGTCTATGTTGTTTTATTTCTATTTCTTACCAATTGAATGTGGTTGTTTAAATGCTTTCTTTTCTTTTACTGCTTAACATTGGCAATTTTATTTAGCGGAGTAATTGTGATAGGCACATAAATCCAGATGGGTTTTCCCCTGTTGAGGATAACCTAACTTAATGTATGATTTTCAAATTAACAAGTTCGGAGATCATCATATGATGATTTAAGGAACTGCAATAACATGATATCTCTAGTGACTTAGACGTCATTTTATTCTTGCTTCTATAGTACCTTCCATCATGACTCAGGATCTTGGGGATATAGAGGAATTGTTAAGGAAGTTGTACAAGGTGTGCAACCCATCCATTTATTCTAGCAATTTAGGGGTTTGGATCCCATCAGATTGCTTTCTGGTTCTCTCTTTGCAACTTGCTTCTAATCATACCAATGCCAAAACACTGAGCCAAGGAGAAATTATCTAATAACATCAAATAAAATAAAATAAATGATGTCTGGTAGCTATGATAGTAATGAACAAAGTGAATGTTCAAGCCTAATATCTTCCATGTTGTATTCTTTTGTTTCCAAAAATAGGTCATATATTGATTGTGTTTTGTACTTTTATATGAGATTGATATAGAGAAAGTATTGTTGCTTTAAGATATATTAATATATTTAAAGTTCCATACATATTTTGAATCATAGATTGAATTCAATCCTTATTTTTGACCTTGAATTCCATTTTTATTTTTTACCTTGGCACCTCTAGGCTAGCAAAACCCTAAGCTTTCTACTGATCTTCTGATCAACGGCTCATCAAAATCACTCACCTTCATCCAAACTGCACACACATTATAGTATCAATTACTTATAGATAGAGAGCAAGTTGTCTTAGGTAGCCATGGAGGTTACAGTTAGGTGAATTGAAATTCTCTCTTTCCATGCATTTCCCTTTCTATTTAGAAAGAATAGGCCACTTTCAATTAATAAAGTAATTACATACCAATATTATTACTTTTTTCAATTTTTTTACTGTTGCAAATTTACATAATGGATTGCCATTGAAGGACATATAAAATGTAATCATATAACAAGAAAAAGAATTATGTTATTTTCTCCAAGACCATTTTTCTTTGGGGAGAGATTTCTATACACTTGGATTAATAAGAATTGAAATTCTCTCTTTCCATGCATTTCCCTTTCTATTTAGAAAGAGTAAGTCACATTTAATTAATAAAGTAATTACATACCAATATGATTATTTTTTACAATTTTTTAGTGTTGTAAATTTACATAATGGATTGCCATTGAAAAACATATAAAATGTAATCATATAACAAGCAAAAGAATTATGTTATTTTTTCCAAGACCATTTTTCTTTGGGGAGAGATTGCTATGCACTTGGATTAATAAGATCAAGTTTCTATAAATTACAAAATTGAAAAAATAACCTTCATTAATGCCATAAATTGAATTCATTTGTTATTTTGGGGGAATGAAGTCTTGGGTGATAGATAGTAATTGAAGTTTTCATGAGAGGAGTTAAAGTTCAGAATGATTATAAATATATTTGGGATAAAGGATATTCTAGGATGATTTTAAATATTTACATGGAAGGTGTTCCTTTCGAATCCATGTTCCACACGTCCAGCGCAGAGGAGACAACTATCATTATTTTTGTTTTCCACCGTTGGTTGGAGTTGGGCGTTGTCCATACTCCCTCATTTTTTTAAAACAAGTTTTGAGAGTTTTTAATCTGTGAGGTTTCCGAGGCCGGGAGAAATCTTGAATATAATCATGACCACTGAGCACTCTATCATGGTGAAATTGAACACAAACCTCACGAGTGGACATGCATGGCAGGGCAACAACAGGATGCCTCAGCCAATGGACCACATGATTTTCAAAGGCATGAGATACGACCTGGTATGGTACACAGGCAAGCTAAGAAACGGGAAGCAGTTAAGGGTGAAATTCATGTTGAGCCAGAGGTAAACACGCAAGCCTACGTAAAAAGTAATGCAAAAATATTGCGAGGAAGGCAAGCAATTCTAGATTTATTGATGAGGGTTGAAAGGGGGGGCAAATAGAGCTGGAGAGACCATTGGAGCATCGGGCAGTTTCAGACTTTTCACATGGCAACCGTATAAAGGTTAGTAATTGATGATTTAGTTTCAGACTTTTTTATATTTTGTTTTCTCTGTTTCAAAGATGCACAAAGTAAATTAGTGACTACTATTTTTTATGAAATTCTCCCCGAAGTTTTATGATAAACACATTTTTAATAAGCTTGCATTTATGCTCGAAATGAACCTTTTGAAAAAAATGCTCGAAATGAACATGTTTTTCGTCATGGAGTCATTTTCTCTTTGCATGTTTGTCTATTTTATTTGAGTATTGTTGGAATGATACTTTTGTGTATTCCACGGATTATGTTGATTTGGTATGAAGATTTTGTTAGTTAACCATTGTGTTTTAATTTTCTTTTAATGATTATTTTTTTAACCATCACTTTTTGTCTAGTCATTTTATCATCATCATATATTCGGCTTCCTTTCACTTTCTGATATTTTGAAAACTTATTCAGCAACAGTTCAGTTTCTACTCAGATATTCTGAATAAAAAATAAGCCTTATATTTCTTGTTGGCACTGTTTCAAAAGGAATGCCTCCGCCATCCTGTTTTCGGTAAAGTGAAAAATTTCCATCATATCATCCCTACAGATTTCCTTTGTCGAATGCCCGTTAATGAATCCTCCCCTGGCTGCGCTGCAAGTAATATTGTCTTAGAAATTTTGACTTTTAGTTATATTATTTCTATTAATATAATTTCTAACAATTTTAAAAGATGTAATGATATTATTATAGATAGAGAAAATTTAGACATTTAAAATATTATACTTTAATAATATTTTTTTATTGTATAATTTTATATTTTAAAAATTATTTAAAATTACATTTACGAATATTTTTAAAAATAATGGTTGTCTGTGTTATTTTAAAAAATACAGTTATAACGTGGGCAATTGATTTGTCAAAGTTTTGTCTTATTTTCACTGCACCAAACTCCATATGGTTTTGTCATGAACCCCTAGTTCCACTCTAATAATCTGACAATTCTTTTGTCGCTCACTGTAGTATGAGTTACTGGTTTCACCAATTTCTCCTTATTTTTTTATAAACACTAAAATGTCCTGTCTCCATTCCCACGAAGACTACCTCACAAATCTTAACCTTTTCCCTTTATTAACTAGGATTTTGGCTTCGATATACATATTTGCACTATAAATAGTACTCCCCCTTAAAGAGGTGACTATCCCAGTTGCTTCATTGAAGCATTGTAACTATACTTGTTCTACATATAGTTCCCTGAATGGTAAATAGTTATACGCTTCCTTCGATACTTTTGCTCAAACTGTAGGATATGCCATACTCTTAATATATATAGGCATATTATTTCTTTAATCACTTAGGACCCCTATTGCTCTTTTCTTATACATATTAATGATATAATGATCCTTGAATATTTATATGTGCCTTGCTACAAAGTATCTTGCCCTCTTAATCTTATGTATGGCTTTGCATGGGGTTTGGTGGTGTAACTAGGTGAATGAATCCAAACCTACTTCTTATCATTGTAATGAGGATTACAATAATACAAACCCATGTGGTATACCATTTCTATGCTCAGAACCTCAATGTCATATGTGGGCGATGCCTTATCTTTTTCATTCTATCCTTAAATTATCTTTAGTATGCAACCTATTAGCTTGCATATAGTTTTAAATACACCGAGTTGATTAGGCGCATTGTTAGCTCAAGGTTATTCATGGATACTTAATGCTATAAGTAGTGTTAACTGATGGAGACTTTATTTATGAGCATAGCCACCATTCCTTACTTTTAATGTCTCCCTACTTTAATTAAGTGCTCACCTTCTCCACCGTAGAATGGTAAGTAAGATTGTACAATTGGAGAATGACGTGTTCAACATTGCAAGGCTGATTTAGGGGCAACAAATCACACCCCATATGCCGGTCACATGGGCAATGTCCGAATTTTTGTTTCCGTGTATAGCTCAGGTGGCGTGAAGTGTTCCTACAGTTGGCAATACCTCTCTTCCATGCCCAAACCTTTCCACTTCTCTTTACTTATGTGCTCTACCAGTTAAACTATACCTTATTCTCTACCACAATGATAACTGGGAGGTTTGAATAGGCGCCTTGGTTACCTGAGTATGCCTATGCACATAATTTGTTCCTTTTTCCACAAGTGCAAGACTAGGAGACTAAGGTTATCAATGGCCTACAGCTTCAGTGTTGTGTTCTTACCTCTAGTATTATTTTTTATAATGATTGCAGAGGTATATCTAGTGCAGCGCGTCGCCCTTCTCTTCAAGGTGAAATTCTCAGGGTTTAGCTCGAAATATGTCGTAACTAGATTCTTCGTGAGTGATGCAAACTGCAACATTTCTTGACGTAAATCTCTCCCAACCTATTTTCCATGTCGGGGAATGGTAATGCTTCAGGTAACCCTACCTGTCAATCATTTCTTATCTTTTATACCCATATTGGGATTGTGCCATTCACATATTCCCTATTACTGGTTATTGTAGTTATAATAACTTTGCGAAGGTGATTTCCAGGTGTGTGGGCATCAATCCCTCTTACCGATATTTCAACAAAGGTTCGGGTCATGCTCTACTATTGGCATGATATCTTTACCACTGAGGAATATTTTAATAGGTAACGTGCATACTTGACTCCGGGGTTAATCTGAATGTTATCTTAGGCGTGCTTATCTAATGCCTTTTATGTGTGTCTATGGTTGAATTTGTCTTTAGTAGGGTTTTGAACCAAAAGCATGGAATGGTGGTGCTATGGTTGGCAGAGTACACAGACCGGTGCCCTCATTCCCATCTTCTATGTGTACAAGAACTACCATCTCCCCAAGAAAATTTGGTTCGCTAACAGGTGCAACGAGGGCTTCCATTTTCCACTTGTCGTTTTTATCGATTTGTGTTACCATCTCTTAGGTTTCATTTCTTGGTTTATTTTTTTATGTACATTTCCTAATTCCTTTTCTCTTGCGATAGAGACTCAAATGCAACTGGCAGGTTAATCCTCTTTCTGACTGGTAATTTGCATCCTCTTCGGTGGATTATTTATATTTCCCGCATTAATTTAAAGCTATAAAGTTAGTAATGCTTACTTGGGTACCTCTCTTCTTCATCTTGCAGGTACACTCTATTCCTATAGTGGTTCGTTGGATTTATGGACTTTATACCATGTGTGGGTGCCATTGATTAATAATTTCAGCATTTGGGGATTTCGGCATAGTTACTTTCACCATGCTTCCTGAGATACAAGAAAATTATCATTGGCATGTTGTATAAGTTTGTTATTGAAAAAATTTATGCGGGTTTTCATTTCCAGCGAATTTTCAATTGGAAGCTTATATCAATAACGACTTGTCACTTTCACTCGATGCTAAACTCGTTGGTGTTAATTTACTAAATGCCCCTGATTCCAAGTTTCAATTTTATAGGCTTTACCGAAGCCCAAGTCTTTGATACTATTTCCATAGCCTTAAATAATTTCAGACATATTTGAATAATGACGGCAATAAAATTTTAAGATGTTAATCTGAAATTTCAGACCTACCTTAGCAATTTCTTTTTCTTGCAAAATATGCTTGGTATGTCACCACTTGAGTTAGATGGGTTATATTTTATTTTCATTGCACCGTAATAGCAGTTTATTTGAAGTTACTACCAACTGGGTTTTTAGCCTGAACGTTTTAATATGTCCTCATTTTTGTATACTGTATTCAATTCGATTGTTCCAAGTTTTACAAGTTTAGGAATCGTGATAGTCACAACGACATTGTAATAAAGTGACTAATTCACTGTTATTATTATTTCGTGCATTACTTACATGGTCGTGAGAAATATACTACCCCTAACTATTGTACTCGAAGTATTTATCCCCCAATTTTGTGATAAGATTCTATCTCGCTTATATAGAATGTGCTTCTCTTGTTGTTCCATTTTATGAGGTAATAACTAATATGCTTTTCTATACAACATCATTATAATACTGGAGTTTGTGTGGGAAGAAATAGGGATTCCCACTGCCAGGAGAGGAAAGAGGGCGATGGCGAGAATTGGCATATGCAGAGAGGTGAGGGCTTATGGCTCTACCATTCTTTGTGAATCTGGTATGCGATGTATTAAACCTCTCACTGATGACAATTTTTGTTACGCATTGGATGTTAGGGTTGAGAATATCTGTAGCTATCACCCTCAAACTGAAGTATTTTTGGGCCCTAAAACTGTTCTATCAACGGATCCAAGATGCCGAGACATCGATGTACAGGTTTATTTTCCCATATTTTGATACCCTTCCCCACAGATGCATATTGCGGTAAGATCTATCCATGGATTAGTATCATACTTGGAAGGCGAGGGAACATATAGAATAATACACTCTTGGTTCTATACACTCGAAAGGCACCTATCTGTAACTAGATCTAGTATTCGAAGTTGTATAATGGCTCCCATGGAGCCAAGCTCTTCAGATTCGTATACGGGTAACAGAAGCCCCAAAAATTTGGCAACATCATTAGAGGCGAACTCCTGCATTACCATCTTCACTGAAGGGATGACAAGGGTTTATGTACTTAGTGCCTGCTTCGGAGCTTTTATTCTCCCCAGAGATCTCACACACAATAAAGGCAGAAGGGAGGAATTTCGTAGTAGCCACAACAGTCTGGAAGAGGGAGCTTCCTCTGATCATGAACTGCAAACCTTTCAAAAATATTGTTTCAGGGCAGAGAGGCATATAAAGCCACAGGATATGGCTTACCTATGGCATGCATATGGCGAATACTGGTGGGTACCGCGAGCCTGCAAACAAATCAGTCCAAATCCACAACAAGCATTGGCGATTGAACATGAACCACAGGAAGCGGCGATCAGCTCTCCACTAGATCTGGAAGCTTCAGTAGCAAAGTCCCTCGAAGGTAAACAAATTACCCTTTTCATCAGATCCATAGAAAGAAACATAGTATGCTTAAAAATAGGGAGCTTGGAGAAGATCAAAACCCTCAAACAAAGGATACAAGAAAGGATGGGCATTCCACTTTGCAAACAACTCTTGACCCATGCAGGAAAATTATTGCAGGATGAATACAAGTTAAAACAATACAACATAGGCAGAGACTCAACTATCTACCTCAATACAAGACTCTATGGTGGCTGCTCTGGTACAATCTCCAAAGGACTTGTTTCTTTCAAAGATGCAGTAAAAGGGAAAATGGGGCCTCTAATGCAATAAGAACAGTAAACCATGACTCCTCATGCCTACATCATCGAGCAGACAACTCAGAATCCTGCTCTATCGATTGCTATACCTGAGGAAAATGAAATACATGATGATTATTTATCAAAAGCAATAATATGCAGATTTAACAGGTTTTGGCTCAAACCAGAAGCCCTAAGTCAATGGATTTACTGAATATGGACAGAAAGCTATGATATACACCTATGCTCAAAAGGTTTCTTCATTGTCAAATTCTACACAGTCAATGACAAGGAATACGCATTGAATGAGGAACCATGGTTTTGGGGCAATGTTGGCCTTTTCTTGACATCATGCTTTCCAAAATTTGATCCAAAAACCATGGTAGTCTCCAAAATGCCTGTGCGGGTAAAACTATATAACCTACCTCTGCATTTTTGGCACATCAAAGTATTAGTAGGCATTGGCAATGCTCTTGGGAAATTTTTAAAAGTAGACAGTGAGCATCTTACCAAGGATATATAAACTTTCGCCAAAATCTATGAGGAGGTTGATCTCAGTCAAGGAATTCGGTGGCAACAAGAGAATACACTCAACAGAAAGTTAAGAACCTGGCAAAGAAACCCAACTACTACAAAAGAGGCAGAAATTTCCATTGTAACGTCCACTCTCAACACTCGACGTTGGCGAAAAGTTGAAAAACAGAAAGGTAGGAAAGCATAGATAGTTCATAAATTATTGTATTTTTTACATCTTGTGCATAAGGACAAGTTTATAAAATATATGCTAATGTAGCATCTACAACATGTAATTTTTCTTGATATGAAGAAAATTACGAATTTTCTTTTGGGGAAAAAAGATCATTATAATACTAGACTTCCAGATCCTTTGTATTGTTCTAAAGAAAATACCAGAGTTTGCATGTATCTTGATGATACCATATTCTCTTTATAAAAATTTTCATAGTATTTCTAAAACGCTCAACTTCTATTTTACCAATTTTTCTATGTGCTGCTATTCATAATTTTACTACTTTTTTGAAAAACACAATATAGGTATTGTTGAATTGGCTTGATTATACTAGACTCTATTATATTCTTTAGTCGTATCTGAATTCCACTATTTCTAAGTGCCATTCTTGTCTTATATTATATGTATGTGCATGTATACAAGGTAATGTTTATTTCTCATACCTTTTTATTTATTCTTAATGGACTGTTATCATCTAGAGCTCAAATATGTATACTTCATTTAGAACACTACACATTTTTTGTTTTTATTTTCATTCCTTTGAATGAAGTTCTTCTCGACCATCCTAAGTTAAATACTCGGGTCTAACTATCTTCCTCATGAACATCCTGATTATGAAATCAAATCGGGAATTCCCATTTAATGGAGAATCCTATGCACACAATTTACATATCAATGGTATTTTCTTAGTGATTTCTATCAAAAGTGTACCAATTCTATCTACAATCAATAAGGCTTATAACCTCCCAATTTTTCTCTAATTGAACTCCTATTCAATAGTAATTCATGTAAAACTATTGATTCACCATTATAGCCACATCGTTTCTGGATGCATATAAAACAAAACAACATTTTACTAAATACAACCATGGAGGCCACATATTTTCTGCATGTAGATAAAATAAAACAACATTCTACTAAATGTAGAAAATCTGTGATATGTTAACCTGATAATGCAATATAAATTAAAGCAGAATACTATAATCTACTTCTACTATCAATTTGTGGAAGCTTAAAGATCGAGCTGAACAATATAACCAGAAGAATAAGAATCAATGACACAATACACATGAAAATACTTTGGGGAAATCCTCAGCTAAAATCCCCACACTATTGTATTATCATACATGGTGGAAATGCATAGGAATTATACAAAGCCTTACCTCTCACAGCTAGCCAGCTCTTAGTACAATCCTCAGAGATGCTCACAGGCAATCTTGGCTTCCCTCCAACCTTCCTCTCTACCCTCGAAGCTCCTATTTCCTTGCGCTGTTCCTTGTGGATGATTAGCCTGTCACTAAGTGGAAAACCAACCTTCAAAATTGCGTAATCCTCGAGGATGAATCCTTGAATGCATGCATGAGTTTTCTCAATAAGAAAACACATGCAACTAATAGTACAGCATCCTTGAACATTAATCTCAACTGGGTCTTTCTCAGAATAGACATGCATGAGTTTCTGATGAGGGAATCTTCAGTTAACTGGAGTAGCACTAGTTGAGTGCATTAATGCATCAACTAACTGTTAACTCACTATTACTTCCTCAAACAATTTGGAACTAATTTAACTGGACTTAACTCAATAAACTGAGTTAACTAATTACAACTCAATTATAACTCAATCTTATCTCCTTAATTTAAGGGATACCTCTTGCATGACTTCAAAAAGACTTCTAACTCGAATTTCTCCAACTAATTAATTTTAAAAAAATTAATTAATTATTTCCATGTAGCTATTAAGACTAAATTCGATTTTAATTCACAATTTAATTTAGGGACAAATTACATTGGAATATTATTGTTGCAATATTTCAACACTAAATACTATTGTTGTCGTTATTGCGAACAACTAACATACCTCTTACACCATACAACATTATTTCCACACAAAATATTAAGTATTCTAGTTCAATTCAATAGGTACCTAACTAATTGAAATAAAATCATCGAGAAAATAATAAAATGGAAAATTAATCATTAGAGGAGTTCTTGGATGAAGAAGAATCACAAAGCCATATAACCATATGCACAACAAATGAACACATAAAAATTAAACTGACGGAAAAGGCAGAGAGCCATCATGTGCTCTCTCATGCTCATGTAATTCACATTATTCAAAAAAATTAATAATACATTTAAATACATGAGTAAGTGGTCTTAAGATTGTGCATCTATCTTAGACTCTCTTGGTTGAGACAATTTCTTGACTTACATACTAATTTAGGAGAGCTAGTTGCAGAGAATCTCTCATCCAAACTAGACTCCTTAGTTTGAGGAATTCTCATGAGTTGATTTATTTATTATAATAATTGCATTTATTATTGATTTTTAAGAGAGTGAGGCTAACACTCCCCCCCAATGATAAATCCAAAACGAACAAGGAACCATCTTCCAAGTTCTCAAGTTGATCCTCAAAAAACATTTCCCTGAGAAGCCGCCAAAGTTGGATGTTGAAGAAACTACAATATGAAGAGACCATGAGTTAGCTGCATGACTGATTCATCTCTGAATGTCGCTTGACAATTCCATCATGTTCCAAGCCACTAAAGGATCCAACGGTCCTTTCCTTGAAAATAACATCCAGTCTCCACTGACACAATTTGATGAATGCCCATTGGCGCATTTGTTGATGATGATCGCCCATTGGCTGATGAAGATGCCCACTAGCTACTTCATTGATGTTGTCGAGACTTTCAGTCTGACAACCACATTTCAATTTCATTGACATTTTGCCCCCTTTATCAGCTGAAAGGAGAGGCAATCTACTCCAAAATATATCTAAACTCACCCCCTGTAGGTGGAGGAGTATTTCACTGGTGTACTCCCCCGTTCAACTACATGAGAGTACCATCTTCATTTGACTGTTGGCTGCAATATGTGTGAATGAATTTGATTGTAAAACTTATACAGTCGTCTGACCGTGGATGGCCATTCCCAGGGATCAATCCATGAATAATTTATCTTCAATCTGGCTGACTTTCGTTGGTTGCAGCATTTCCCTTATGCATGATTTGACTTGCTGCAATGGCTACAAGGATGGAGATCAAAACATTGATTTTCTAGATGATCGATTCTTTGACAATGATAACATTTCGGTTTGTCTACAACTTGAGATTGTGTGCATTTATGTTTGTCTGAAACTTCAGTTTGTGTGCATTAACGTCGGTCTGCAAGTTGTTGAGAACTTGTTGAGGTGATTTTTTCAAGTGATCTGGCATTGACGAACTGAATGGGATTTGAATAATCAGGGATATGTAAGTTGTCGTTATCTTTGACATATCCTAAGCTACATTGATTTAGATTACTTTGAATTTCTTCCCATGGCTTGATGATGGGTTTAGAAGAAAATTGAACTGGAACAACTTCAACACTTGAAGCTAGTTGGATGAATGAAGTCAAATGATCAGCTGTCTATGGATTGGTCAAAGACTTGGAAGCAACATGCTTCTCTTGCAACTCATTTCTCTTCAGTTGTGACTCTAGTTGAAGGAACTCAATCGTTTCATGTGAATGTTGAATATGCACTTGAATGTCAGCAATAGTTGTTTTGCTGATGTTCACCATGTCGCCAGCTGATGATAAAATCAAATTGGTAAGAATTTGGGATAGTTGAATGTGTGTCGCCATGTTAGTTTACTCACTTTGAATTCAGGCTCGCTTGTACTGTTTCTTATTGCTGATACTTTACTTGCTAGAGTTTTATAACATGTTTGCTTGAACTCTTGATTTCACGCTCGCTTGATGACGATTGATTTGCTTGAATGCTTCACAGACACTTTGTGAATGCTTTAATCAACTTCACACTGGCTCGTTTGTTGTAGATGTCGTGCTTTGAACTTTTGCACTTGATTTTGACACGCTTGCATGATTGGTTGTTTGAATGACATGCTCGCCTGCTTTGTTGTTTGAATGACACACTCGCTTTAAACACTGGCTTGATTTGATGCTCACTTGAACTTTCTTGATTGATTACTGACACTTGTGATTTCTTGAATGTACTCACTGAATGTGATGATTTGTAAAAAAAGGAAATGTTGTCAAACACTGTTGAAAATGCACCCAAGATACAAATGACAAGTTCAATATTGATGACTCAGTTGAAGACTTACTTTGACTTAATGTATTCACCTTAACAATTCAAAGCGTGGGTGTCGGTTTCAACCGAGAATGCACCCTTACAATTCAACTGAATTTGACTTTGATTACAATCCAACTTACTAACTATGATTTTCAAGTTACAGTTTTTGTATTGAGCTTATTAAAAAATAATGGTGCAAGTGCAATTTCCCAAAAATTGTTGCTGAATTGCTGCAAAGATTGTTGATGTATATGACAACTTGATTGGATGTTGATGCATAAATGTCTTGACTTGAAATGCTTGATTTTGTAGTGTCCTTAACTTGATTGCTTTTATTACATGATGTGAAATGTGCTTGCTTGGAAGATCATCTTATCAAGTTGATGATGTGACACTTTGTGCTTGTGTGCTTAAGCTTGATTACAAGAGCTTGATTAAGTGTTCTTTCACTTAAGCTTGCGTATGTGCATGTATTTGTTTAAGCATAATACAAAGAGATAATTTGAACACAAGTCATGCACATGCACACATTACACACGGTATACCTATGATCCCATTATTCAATTTCAGGGAGATCTAGGACACAAGCACCACAAAAAATTATGATTTTATTAATTAATGGAGTACATCATTCTTCAACGCCACAACTTTGTCGTGGAAACTTCTCAATGAGAATGTCACACTTGCAAACTGTGGAAGTAAGTTATCTTCAAAAAACTTTTTGCACTGACTCAATCGCTCTCAAAGTAAAAAATGACTTTGGATTACAACAATGACTTTCACTTATCACCAATACAAAACTTCACTTATGAATTCAAAATATGATTCCCAAAAACCACTTCAATGAGATTGACACGTATATCTTGGCCAAAGTTTGTCCAAAAACATACTACAAAATCAACTATGATATCACCTTTTTTCTCCACAAATATTACAACTTATTACTCCAAAATACAAAAGATACATTATCACTCAAGAAAACTCAAATTTTATTACATTAAAAACACACCTTATCTCTCCAATAAAAAAATCTTTAATGCACCTTATTCTCCAAATCATTTAATGCACTTTATCTTTTGTGGAGAACAAGATCAACTTTCCCAGAAATATTAGTTTACACTTTTCGCCATTTAGATTTAATAGAAACAAAATAATGCCCATGTTAAAAGCTTCAAACATAAACTTCATGTGTTGACTTACTAATGTGATAGATGATGATCTACGCTAGTTCAATAGAAAGTGTAAACCATTGACAGGAAATGTTCAACAAAATTCTTAGGAAATGATTAATAGTGAAGTTCAACTGGATGTTTCAGGAAATCAAAGACCGTATCACATTTATGCCGCAAATGAAGCAAAAGCGAGAGAGGAGATGCGGATGGCCAGCAATAAAGATGCAAAATTACCCTTTCAATCTAAAATTTAAATAAACTAAAAACTGAAGACGTGCAACTTTATGCAAATATTTATGAGGTGATACCTGTAGCTCGTTGAAATCTCAAATACTGTCAAAAACTTGAGACCCTGTCCCTCAAATTTAGGCATGGGTGTTAGGGGAATTATCACGATGTCATTGTCTCATTCACCCCTTGGGGACTCTACTACTTTAACCATCGTGCATAATTTTCCAGATTTGGAATTCCTCTGTTTCCATAGTAGTGGCTGATCACTCAGTGTTATGGCCCAATTGAGGATCCAATTTAAGGAGATTAATGTGATATTCGGTTGGGGGTTTCAGAAGCAAGGGAGATATAGATAAGAAGTTGGACACCATGAATCCACCACAACATTCTGACAAGAAGAAAAAAATTATTGCTGAAGATGACGCTGATGCAACATTGAAAAATTAATTCAAACAAACAGGCTGGGCATTTTAGCCCAAAACTACTAGATAGAGCCGAGCCTTCTCGGTTTCAGAGTAAATCCAAAGCTTCGAAGATGGAGATGGGCATGTGAAAAAGGAATGACTGGCATGTTGGTAGGCATGTTGGTCTATCTTCCCTTCAAAACGATGATTCAGAATATATCTGCGATCTCACCTTGATAGGACCGTGTTTCAACTGGAGCGATTTCCCTTTTTCTTTGCGATGTCCACCAGCTTAAATAATACCTCTTCAAAATGCACCCAAACCATGACCACGCTCCTTTGGTAGAATTTAACCAAGGAAAATAGAATATGAATCAGGTTCTTATAATAAAACTGCTCAACGTCTTACAATGCTCTACCCGGATCAATTTCATGCCATTAAATTCGTCTGCATACTCCATGTGCTCCACTCCTAACCATACTCACACAAATGACCTTCGATCCAACAAAAAATAGAACGCAGAGAAGACTCAATTTGGCATCAATGCCTTTCTTCAACACAGGCCTTCTCAAGCCTTCTACAGTTCGACTACACAGTTGGATTGTCTGCAGATATTTCTAGAGACTTAATCCAGCAATTACAATACAAATACTTTAGATCTCCAAGAAGATCTTTAATCACAGAGCATTGGTTCCCATAAATGACGATTTGTTCAAACCTTGGTCACGATTTTTTTCTGGGCGTAAACAATGGTGTTGTCTCTCTCAAATATCGCACCCTTCATCTTTCATTAATCCATACTTCATACTTTATACACAGGATAACAGTCTAATTACACAACATGAACATACTCTTCCCCTCTTTCGACCTCTATTTGACTGACTGAGATCCCTTGCTATTTGTCTTCATCCACGACAATTCGTCTTTACACCAGTGAACTTATTATGGCATCGCTACAACATCGACGAATGGTGTGGTTCCAAGTACCGTGCAGCGAGTGTGGAATTTGTTGCCAAATCAAATGTAGGGAAAACCAGCACAGATATTGGATAGGTTAACTCTCTTATCACTGAAAGTTCCAATGTAGTGACTTAACAAATCCTAGGCTCCAATACCACATGAAGAAGAATCACAGAGCCATATAACCATATGCACAACAAATTAACACACAAAAATTAAATTGGCGAAAAAGTCAGAGAGCCATCATGTGGTCTCTCATGCTCATGTAATTCACATTATTCAAAAAATTTAATAATACATTTAAATACATGAGTAAGTGGTCTTAAGATAGTGCATCTATCTTAGACTCACCTAGTTGAGACAATTTATCAACTTACACACTAATTTAGGAGAGCTAGTTGGAGAGAATCTCTCATCCAAACTAGACTCCTTAGTTTGAAGAATTCTCATGATTTTATTTATTTAATTTAATAATTGGATTTATTATTGATTTTTAAGAGAGTGAGGCTAACATTGGAAGTTCACACCTACTTACCACCCAACCTAGAACTGCTCTCCTCAATTCACCCCCAAGTCGAATTCTCCTTGTCAGCAATCAACAACCCCATGTTGATTGCTTCATCAAGTATTTAATACTTGTCTTTCATAATAAAATTTCCTTTTAGTGGCGTCCCGCATTTGTGGATCATCTTTTTTATCCATTTTCCTAGGCTTTTCCATAAAAGCTTGCCTTTCTCTCACGCGGTGCTTTTACGTTTTTTCCAAGCTTAACATCTTTCTCCAACTAAGAGACTTAATGGATCTTTCTCTCCCATCCATTCAGCTTATCTAGAATTTTATCTAGATTCCTTATCATGAAAGAATTACCCAATCTCATTTACGTATGAGATTATATTATTTTGTTTTGGAAAGATTCTTGTTTATAGGTGTCTCATTCCAAGTACCTATGCTCTATTTATTTATTTATTATCAATGATTCATTTACATCATTGTTCCCGTATTTTTCATGGATTTTCCACAATTCTAGTTAAAACAAGATTATAGTACTAGAGGGATATTACATTCTCCTCCCCTTTTAGGACAGTGTTTGCTATCCAATTCCACATTTCCCTGAACTCTTTTTGGATAACATTCTGCAACTTCCCTTGACATGTCCATGTAGTTTCCTCAGAAATACAATGTTTCATTTGTACTTCAGCCTACATTTGTTCTCTTCTAGAACCAGGTACGAAGGAGTTTGGTCCACCTATCTCCTTCAAGTGCTGCCTGCAACATTTGTCCAAGCACCACTATGAGAGTTATCATGAACGCCTTTCTAAATTACTGCTACCCAAAAATAAAATATGATGAGCTTTATTTTAACTAATAAAAAGCTTTTGCAATTTTCTCAATATTTCTTATTTTGACTTCCCTTGAGTTTCTAATAGTAGAAAGGAAAATTCCCATTTTTATAGTATGTGTGTAGTCATGCTCTACGCTTGCTTCTTGCAGTTCTTATGTAGTCATCATCTCAATTCACATGCATTCCAAGCATTGTGATATTAGT
Organism: Pinus tabuliformis; assembly: GCA_031772625.1. Classification (NCBI taxonomy): domain Eukaryota; kingdom Viridiplantae; phylum Streptophyta; class Pinopsida; order Pinales; family Pinaceae; genus Pinus; species Pinus tabuliformis. The sequence continues at coordinate 459,422,786 of CM062819.1, read as the reverse complement.
AACTTTAATATATTATCATAACGCTACCATAATTCCTTTTCATTCTTCTTATTCACACTATATCCAATGTCATGCATATGATCTATCGTAAAACTCGAAATAGAACTTTTCGTATTACTTCCCCAAAAGTCATAGTAATCAATCGACTATTTGTTTTAGTTAATTTGTCAATATGCATCTAGTATGCATGTTTTCAGTGAATGATAGTTTACTTCTACTAGTGTTATGCTTCACATGTACTTAATCAATCCCGATCAAGTTATTTTGTTACATATTGCCATGCCCTTCCAGAAATAAGTGAAAGTATATGGCTATTTATAATCTAGATACTTAAGGAGTATATTGATACATTTGATCTTCATGGTTAGCGTCTGATTTCCTTATTCATACCACAAAACCTTCCATACTTCATCATTGTTACGTGCTTCTGTTTCTAATTTAGTTCAAAGATTTTCTTCCTTTATCTGGATTGTACCCTTTTACTTATTGTTATTTAACTATTTTTCCATTTGATTTGGCTATTTAGTTGATCTAAATGTACCGGTATTTCTATTTCCAGTGGTTTATGGTCATCATTTTTTTTTAATCACACAGTGACAATGTGGTTATCGGCATTTCTCTACTGCATCTTTCAGTCTATCCATTTTGTTTTCCAAATTGACAATACATATCCATAGTTGTGCATGTTGCAACATTTCTGGAACAAATATACTTTAGACATTGTTCATAAATTTAAATTCGGCGTGACTCAACCCTACTTGTTACCGAGTTATGTATCCACCACTGGCTACCTATTTTGATTCCTATTTTTAAAAATGAATATGATGGTATACTACATACTACGTGCATTTCATCCATACACAACAACTCTTAATGCAGGGTTGAACAAGATCAGTAACAAAATCACTGTACCATATATGATGTTCATATAATCACTCACCTAGTTGTATGACCACTGTTATATGTGACACAAAAAATAACGAATGGAATTTCCACCTTGCTCATATCAAGGTACTATCTTTAGCAGTCTATTTGGGTCATATGATGTCATTAGTTGTTCCTTTTTATATTTAAGCATATTCGATGGTTGTTATCTTATCATCAAAGCAACTTTTAATGGGACTTAGCTATGTCCACTTTTGATTTTTTTATTTTTATTTTTTCTGATTTCATAATACAAGTTGAAATCATTTCCTTCATATTACTACAATTTTGAAGTTTCTTATATTCTTATTAGGAGCTAATGGGTTTTACCACTATGACTTGTGTACCTTTATGTGTAGAGCACCTTACTCACCATTCTCATATCTGGTTGGTGGTATCCCAAGATAACTTAATCAACTGATTCCTATAGGCTGCCAATGTTTTCTTAGGTATACCCTTGTTTTTAACTTGATGGTTTATGTATATGCTCAAATTACTATGCATTGTAAGCAATTTCCAGTCTTCATTTTCCTTACAAAAGTGTTTTTAACCCCCCTTTTTCGTAGAATGTGAATTTTCCACAGAACATCTTACTGATTTTGGTGACTTTGTACCTCGTTCAACCTTATATATCTCCCACCACTTGTCCTAAGCTGATATTCTTTGTACTACTCGAGATTACAGGTGATAATAACCCTGACATGTATACATGATTTTGGGTTAGTTTAGATGAAAACTTTTGCAATCTACTCTGGGGACACACACTTTTCTTAGTCATAGTGCCCAGAAATGATGTCTTATTCATTGCAGCATTTAGCCTTTATTAACATAAAAAGTGGATCACATCCTCCGCTTATAAATACCCACAGTTGGGTTGGAAAATAATGGTTATTAATTAGAGGTCTCGTATCACAATTACAAGAAGTTATTTTTTCATCATGGCCCAAACCACTTCTATAATTTGACACATGGTTATATTACTCGTTAATCATGAATAGACATAATTACTGTCAATTTGCATTATCAACTTCGACTTCCAAAGTAAGCTTGAAGGTTGTACAATTAAGCTAACCAACAAGTTGGTAGCGTAGATACCTCCATTTATGCTAGCTCGACCATACTAAGAAACGTTGGTGATTCAATGGTAATTACTTGGAAATTTTATATTCTTCTTCTGTGTCGTCCATTTCCCAGAATACAGGTTATGATTATAGTAAATTTAATAGCTTTATTCATTGTGAATTTTATATAAACAATCATTATATAACAATCTAAAATATTTGTATGACACACCTAATCATGAGAATTTCCATAGTTGAATTGAGGCTTCTGTGATCCATAATAGTTGAAAGAATAACTTCGGCGTAAATCACATGTAGACAGACATTTGTCAACGCGTTTTGAACCAACTAGTGTGGTTCATCGTCAGAACAAATTTAAGAAACAGATCCATCTTAGCATGTTAAATAGTCTGAGCAGAGTCTCCAACGACTAAATTGACTAACGGCTAATTTTGACCTTAGGACCCAGGTCAAATTATTATTTATTAATTTATTATTTTTCTTATTATTATTTATGGAAATAAGTTAAATTAGGTAAAAATACATAAATAAATAAAATATTTGTAATATTAGGTCTAGAATTTTCATTTATTAATTTAATAATAATTTTTAATGGTTAGTTTAAAAAAAAGTAATTTAATAATTTATTTATTAATAATCAAATATATATATATATATATATATATATATATATATATATATAATTAATAATTATAAAGTTAGGATAAAACACTATATAAATAAATTTAATGGTTAGTTTAAAAAGGTAATTTATTTATTTAATTAAATTATTTATTAAATATTGTTAATATTATATATATACATATATATTCTAACTAAAATTATAATATTAGGTTGTTAAGTTAAAAAATAAATAAATAAATAAATTATAGATAAATAAATAAATAAACCAATAATAATAATAATAATAATAATATATAAAAAGAGCTCAAAAACGAGGAGGGGGCAGAAAAACCGACTAAGAAGAGAGTGTTGGAATCTAGCACCTACTGATTTTCCAGCCATCATCTCTATTGAGATTGCTCGGCCTCTTTTCAATCTCAATAGCTTCCCTCAATTTACGATGATGGAACTGAGCAACTTTGGCAACAACCTTGGCCTCCTCAATACACACCCGATGCTTGGTCTTTTCCACATGCTAAGCTAATGTTGAAGACTTGGATCTCCCATGGCTTAGGTCGGCCACATGTTCACAGATCCTCTGATGGATGGAGCGCCCTATTTCCCCAATATAGGGGGTCCCACAAGAACAAGGGATCAAGTAGACACCCTTCATGTCCTTAGGGTTAATGGAATCTTTCACCTATCGGAGGGAATTGCGAATGGTGTTGAGGGGCCTAAAGGTTGAGGGAATATCATACCTTTTAAGGATCCGAGCAATCTTGTCCGTGGTTCCTTGAACATAGGGAAGATGGACACCTAGACGACGCTCTTTTGGCTCTTTCTTAATTAATGCATTTTTAGAGGCTTTACGGAAAGCCTTCTGACCCAGGCGTCTACTATATCCATTCTCCACAAAGAAATTAAGGAGATGGGATCTCTCCTTATCAAAGCTCTCACAATCAGAGATCCTAAGGGCACGAGTAGCGAGGGTGTTAAAATCACCCAACTTCTGAGCAGGGAAATGATGGGAATAGGCATGAAGATACTGCTCAGTATGCATTTTCTTCGGAACACAGAGTGGGAGAGAAAGCCATCCTTATTCCGAGATATAAGAATATACAGGAAAGGGAGGCAACTATTGACCTCTTTTTCCATGGTGAACTTAATGCCAGAGGACCGGCTGTTGAGGTGATTAAAGAAACGATCCAACTCCTCAGGGCCATGGGGCCGTGTCATCCACATACCTTTTCCAAAGCTTAGGAAGAAGACGAGCTGAGGATAAAGCTTTGGCTTTCCATCGCTATTGGTATTTTTTGTTTTGTAGTTGTTGTTTGGCCATTGAGTTCATCATCGAGCATATAGCCTTGTTATCCCAGTCAATGCTAGTTTTTGAACATTAAGTTGTTATGGAAACTTTTAGTTATATAGTGACATCTATGATGTGTTGTTAAATTGATTCACTCTACATATCTAGTTCAATGACTTGTAACCATGCTCTTTCCTTCCCATTAGGTTCGAGAGTTCAATGTAGGCTCTAATACCACTTGTCATGAACCCCTTGTTCCACTCTAATAATCTGACATTTTTTTCCGCTCACTGTAGTATACACCAAGGTTATTGGTTTCAACAATTTCTCGTTATTCTGGTATAAACTCTAGAATTTCCTATCTTCCTTCCCATGAAGTCTCCCTCACAAATATTAAGGGTGAAATCGTGAAATTGGGTTACACTTTTGTGAGAAATGGCCCCGAAAATTTCACAATCTCGATTTTTTGGCCGAACAATTTTAATTTTTTTGACCGAATTTTCTAAATTTATTTAGTTGAACCATTATACTAATGTTCGGCTGAACTTTTGGCTATTTAGACTAGCACCGGTCGTTAAATAGAATTTTTTCCTCAGTTGAAAAAATCGATGAAAAAATGTTTGGCCAAACTACTGTTTCGGCCGAATTATTTATTCGGCCGAAAAAACTTTTATACATATGACGGGCCAGACCCTGCTGCGAATTTTTCTGCTCTGTTGATTTTTGAATGTGGTTTGTCGAGCGTTGTGAGCTCTGTTGATTTTTTAATGTGGTCTGTTGAGCGATGTGAGCTATGTTGATTTTTGAATTTGGTCTGTCGAGCACTATAAGGTTCATTCGTAATTTAAATTTACTACTCTGTTGAGCATTGTTGGTTTGAGCTGAAGCCATGCCGAACGTTGTGAGGTTCGTTCGTAATTTATATTTTTTGTTTATAGGAATTTTGTAATTGGAATTTTTTATAATGTCTTTTATTTTTTTGCAGCTTGGCACCAAAGGAATTTTGGTTAGTTGTACTCGTCACTAGTAGTATTCTCAACCTCCTCATCCAGCCTCCTCATCCAGACCAGGTAAGTCGCCCAAAGGTCCTTTATCCCTATAAATTGGAAGCTCACCTATTGGAATCTCATTTAAATATAAGAGAAAAAATTCTACCATGCCTCATATTTATATATTTGGAATATGGAATTTTGTTTAATCTCGATCAGTCAAACATAAAAATTTACCGTATAGTGTAGTATTTTCTAAAGCCATAGATTAAATTCATACTAGAAATTACCTGCAAACTTTTGGTTCAATCCTCCACATTATCAATTTGTTCCAGGTCACCTTTGCTTCCCTTTACAACATGACTTCATTTACGGTAACCCCCAGTGGCATTATAAATAGGATCTTTCATCCCTCTATCTATAGCAAATTCTCCATGTATTTATTGGTGGATCCAATGATCTAATGTCATCCACATGTCAAAGACTGTAATTGTAAGAATGTACCTTATTTTCTAGTTCTATGTTATTTTCTATTGATTTTACCATATCAACAATGTAAACTTTGAAACGGGAACTGATACCATTACTCTTTTTTTGAGGTAGCAAAAAAATCAACCAATTTTGAAAATCGTTGATTTAGAAGATATATATATATATATATATATATATATATATATATATATATATATATATATATATATCATAGTTTTGACACTTTGAGTTTTTTTATGTACATTATTTTTTAGAATATCACTGATTTGCACGTTGATTTTAAAAAGTGTTGACGCTGCATCAGGCTCTTTTTTTAAAAGAATTATATTTTGACTTTAAATTTTCTAATGTATTAAATGTGAATAATTATTTTCTAAATTCAACAATTTTTGATGTAGTCTTCTTCTTCATAAATTTTTGTTTTTGTTTTATTTATTTATTTATAATGAGATCTTTATTTTTTTGCATAGTTAAAGAAAAAAATCGATATTTTAAAGTTTCGACATTCTACATATTTATATATCGTTAATTAATTTTTCAATGTACATTCAATAATTGTCTCTAAAAAACAATAATTTTTAAAAATTGAAATAAAAATAAACATTTTGAACATAAATATAGAAAAACAATTACACATTTTGATAATTCTTTTCTAGAAATGACAGATCAAAATCATAATTTTTATAGGAAAAATTTAACAAAACATGGTTAAATAATAGTTTTTTTTATGAATTTCATGTCAAAAAATAATAATAGTCATAGTTTTTTTCAAAAAATAATGATTTACATAAAAATTAAAGAGAAAATCACATAATACAAATATTGAACATAAACAACATTAACTGAATACTTATTCTTCTCATAAAATGTCAATGTCAAAACATTACAAGTATAACGAATTAATAGTTACAAAAGATGAGCTTGATTTTCAATCATAACTTAAATTTAATCAATAATATCACGTAATCCAAACTCTTCATCTTCTAGAGTTTCATCATTGTCTTCTTCCACAATATTTTCTACTTCAGTTTGCTCATTTTCCTCTTCTAATGGATCTTTGATGTCTGCAAATCTCCCAATGTATGCCTTTCCAACCATTCCATCTAATGGTGGATGAGGTTCCTTTTCCTTTTTTTTACATGTGATTCATTAAAATATCCTTTCCTAAACCCAATTTATTGCATTTCATGTGAAATAAATTGAAGAGCATTAATTCTTTGCTGAATAAATTTGCATTGTACTGAGTCTTTTTAAATGACAATGAAATTTCTTCTTTTTTGTAGGCAACATGCTTGTGTTGTACCTAATTATCAAGAAAAAAATAAATAACGCGGTAAATTAGTATAATCACATATAAATTAAGAAAGAAGTTATTGAAATTCAATTTTATATAATAAAACTTACCTAAACCTAAGAATAAATTAAAAATCCAATCTCCTTCATTTGAACATAAGTCTATAAGATAGTTAATCAATAACTGTGGTTTTTTATAAATGTTAACTATCTCTCATTTTGCTTCTTTATCTTCATATGTTAGTTTTTTTACAATGTTATCATAAACTAGTACTTGGCTATGACTCTTTCCATCTACCAGATTAAGAAGCATAGACTTATAACTATCATCTTTTGTCCAACTTTCAACATGGATGAACTCACAATCACTTATAATTGGTTGATCTTCACGGTTAATAAGATTTGACTTTTTTCTGTAACATGAAATAGTAAAAGTTTAATTAAATTGTACATAAACGAATCTTTTAACATTAATCAAACATACAATTTCAACGTCTTACCATGTAAGCTGCATCCTTGAGTTTTCTTTCACCTTAAAGATTGTCAATAACATTGCTAATTTTGTGTCTAAGTGAAATGTCACAAATCTCCATAATCGTGATTATGTGACTTCTACAAATTCCTCAACCACTTTACTAAGACCTTGATAAGTATAAGGGTCACTATGATGGTCAATGTTTGGGATATTGGAACCATTGGGAATATCTGCAATAAATAGGGAATAATCCCTTTTAGGTATGACCTTGTATTATTTGATATTGAAAAGCATCAATCCCATTCCAAATGAAATAAGAGTTTGATCATGTTCAACATTACTAAGACATTGATTTCTCAGTCTTTCGATCTTAATTTTTTCAATAAATCTTATGAAACTATGTAGTGCTCAATTTGCATCATTCTTCATCTTTAATAAAATAAACAAATATATGTATAAGTTATAAAATAAAAATAGTATACAGATGAATGAATGTGTAAATCAATATACATTTTTAAATGCAAGATAGAAATATTTTAGTGTTGATGTAGAACTTGAATCTAGGTAGTTGCATACAACATCATTCCAACTATCTTCATTCAAAAATTTAACCATTTGTTCTTGTATTTTCATGTAAACCTTGTGACTGAATAGATAAAGTAAAAAAAGTTAATATAATGATATGTATAACAAATACTACCAACAACAATATGTTATATTTAAAAGAAAATTATAATCTAGAAATAAGTAAAAATAATTCAACAAACTTACTTTTGAAATTCCTCACACATTTCGATTAATGATAATTCCCCTGACTTCACATGAGATAATATTGTTTTGACAAGCTTTTCATCCTTCACTCTTTGAAATATTGTCCAAGGTGTCATAATCATATCTTCTGGAAGCTGCTTTATTTCAGGACTTGATTTACTGCTACTACATGTCAATGGTTTAGACTTTTGACCTTCTTGTTTTTAATGCCAATGTTCTCCTATATAATAAAAATCTCATTAATCAATTCCCGTATATCTCCAGATCCAAATATCCACTGGAAAATGTTATCAATACCTCTAAATATATCATAATGTAATTTTCGCCTTTTGAATTGATTTTTTCCTCAGTTTGACAACCTATTTCCATACAACATTCCTTTTGAAATTCTATACTAACCTTTGTATTATCCCCACCACATTTTCCTTCATATTCATTATGAATAAATCTAACCCTTTGGATGAAATTCATAGTCATCCTATATTCATTATCTGTATTATGATCCCATGCCAATAACTTTACTTCCATATATCATAAACCAACATAAATGATACATTTCGTTGTTCAAAACATGGGTTATTGGGATATTCCTCCATGAATTTCCTTTGAGATTCTACAGAATGGTTCCCCCTAAGCACATAATAATTTTATTCAAAACATTTTGACTTATCAAATGCTTCTTTGTTGGGAACTTGAACTGGATCAACAATAAGCACATAATCAACCACATGAGCATATGGATTGTACCTCTTCAATGTCTTCAAGTTGTGAACATGCAGATGGTGTGGTTTTCTATTTTGATATTGAAATTGTGCTTCGCTTGACTTATAGATTTTTCTGACATTACGCTGAAATGTACGACCACCCGATTTCGAATGGAATTTTGTTTTGTTTTAATAATGCCATCCTCTAAATCAACTCCTTGTGTAATGATTTCCCTCCTTTCTTTTAAATTTTCACCAGGATATTCACAGATGGCCTTGAATTTTTTAAAATGATCAACTTTTATTTTCTTCCTCCTGTTTTCTTCTAGATAAATAACATCCTCATCATCAAATAGAACAGAGACATTCTTGGGCATTTTTACTTTTTGTCTTCTATGGCTCTTCTCCTTTCTAACATAAATTCTAGTCTCATCCTCAGTAATGGAAACATATTCTTCAGCTTTAGTTTCAATTTCCTCCTCTTCAAAAGTAACATGACTATCTTTGCTAGACTTATCCACTATAGGCATTCATTGTTGATCCCTTGGATGTAGTTTTGTAGCATCATGAATTACTTTTTTGTTTGTTTGTTTTCCATATCTTCTTCTGACCCTGAGTAGAAACTGCTGACAACATTCATAATATCTTGTTCGATAAAATAAATATCTCCCAACATAATTGAAAGATTTTCAATAAAATTTTGTCAACAAAGATATCATATGTCAATAAAAACTAAGTTATAAAAGATATAATGATATAGTTACAGTAACACAAAACACTTAAATATAAATAACAATACTTATGATATCTTGTGAAATCTCATTTATGATTTGTTTACACATCTTTGTAGATTCATCTGTCGTGTCATACATTGATAATGCAAACTAATATCTAATATTGTCATGTGACTTGGGTAGTTTTGTAAGTACATAAACAACTTCAGTATCCAGTATCAAACACATGGCTAGTACTTTTCCCAGTACCTCATAACTTCCACTATCATTAGGGATATCAACATATAGATATATTTGTAGATGTTATTCATCTTCTCTATCTTTCACAAACCATATATGTTACGTATGTTTCACTTCTTGTTATTTCTTCCTATAAGAAATCAACTTCTTATCCTTTGAGGCACTTGATAGATTTGTAGTTATTACCTCAGGTTTGGTTCGCTTAGCAGTATTTTTTGAGGATAAACCTCTAGTTTTAACAACCTTTGGTCTAGAAAGATTCATAAAAATATTCCTTGATGCCATTTTCCTGCAAAAATAATACACATATATATAAATAAATACATTACAAAAAAACCAATAACTTAAGTAAAAAAACAAAACGAAACAATATCTAAAAACAAAAAAGACTAGAAATATGCACATCGAACCCCATGATAAGTTGGACATTAGGTTCATACAAAAAAATTCCATCCTTAGAAAAAGAATAATTTATTTTTTCATTTGTCCCTGGTCCCCTGGCAGGCACCTGCTAGGGGATCATTGTGCCTTAGTGTCGCGTCATGATTATGCCTATGAGTAGGCACTCTCGACTATGGGCATGGCCGTCCAAGGAAAAAAGTCCCTTTGGCCTACTAGGGGTCGAATCCTAGAATCACCCCCTGGCCTGCCGAGGGCCAATTCTGGGAATAGCCTCTAACAGGACAAGGGGTTGATTCCTAGAATCGACCCCCAGCAAGCAAGGGGTGATTCTAGGAATCATCCCCACTGGCCTATTAAGGATGATTTTGGGAATTGGACCCTTGGCAGGGGGAGACTAGGGGAATCGACCACCTTGGCCGCCAGGGGCCGATTCCAAGAATCTCCCCCTAGCCTGCTTGGGGCTGATTCTGGGAATCGGCCTCCGGTTAGGCCAGGGGACTGTTTTGCATTTTTCTTAGGGTGGGCAGGCCCACGTCCAGGCGTGCAACACCTGACCAAAGGCCTTCCCACCTACGGCACATCGGTGTGTTGTGCACTATTGTGTCACGGGTAGGCACGCCTAAGGTCTCGCACCCCCCCTTCACCCCCCACCCCTATGACCTAGCCTACCTAGGGGTGAGGGTCAATTCTGAGAATCAACCCTTGCCCCTAGGTGGGCTGGATCGCTGGCGGGCATGCCCCGAGCAAGCACGTCCACATCTGGGTGCACCCACCCACAGGCACTGCCTATGGATGGGCATGCTCTATCATGGGCATGCCAGCCCGAGGTAGAGTTTCCCCCTAGTAGGCCAGGGTGTCGATTCCAAGAATTGACCCCCTAGCCTACCAAGGGGCCACTCTACCTCGGGAAGGCATGACCCCAACTAGGAAGCCCACAACCGAGCCTACCACACCCACTACTATTGTAGTGGCCTCCTTCCTACCAGAGGGCTATCGGGTAAGCCTGCCTCCTGTAAATTTTTAATTTGTACAAGGAATCTAAATTTCACTAATAAAAAAGTTAATTTTTTTGTGTTTTTTGTCTGGTATTTTGTGTGAACATAACAACCCAACTGACACATCACTACCAATAAACCTATGGGAGTTTAAGACACGCACTCATCAAAAGGGAAACTAACCTTTCAAATGTGATAATCTCCTGTTGAATGTGTTGTCAATAACAATGTCATTGTGCCACAAAATCACTCCAAGTATTTAAACAAAACCTCGAAAAGTCTTGATATGACGTGAAGAATACTGATAATGAAATTTATGATATAGAAGAAATTACGAAAAAATTTTACTGCATGGTGAATGTGGTATTAATTCTTTTTAGAAAAACTTAGCATATAAATCGTGTTATGGGGATATAGTAATTTATTTTGAATGTGGGATAGAAGATATAATAAAAATTAAAATAATTATTCAATTGTCTAGTAAATGATATATAGTTTAAGTAAAAGATTAATTTAGGTAAAAGATTCAATTTAAAAGATTAATTTCATGAGAAAATTTTAGTTAAAATTTTTCAATAAATTGTAGAAGAAAACTTTGGAGGGAAATTTTCATTCTTTAAGCTATATATTATCATTAGGAGAGAGTTCATTTGTATCATTCAAGCTCTTTTTTTTTAAGCCATAGACTCTTCTGATACTGAAGTTTCACTTTGTGAAGCATCAACATCTTCATCGCGTACCAACTCTATTCATATTGATGAATAAAACAAAAATTCCTTCACTATGATTAGAGAGTCAAATCTTCCACGTAGTCATAATCCTAAGAACTATGAGAGCAACATTGATGAAGGGAAAGATGAATAATTTCATATAAATAAAGAGTCACAGTTTCCACTTAGTCCTAATCCTATGGACTATGAGAGAAACAGTGATGAAGAGCATGATAAAGAATTTCAAATAAATAGAGAGTCACGGTGTCCACTTAATCCTAAACCTATGGAATATGAGAGAAATAGTGATGAATAGCATGATGAAGAATTTCCAATAAATCGAGAGTCACAGTTTCCACTTAGTCCTAATCCTATGGACTATGAGAGGAGCAGTGATGAAGCCCAGGATGAAGAATTTCCAATAAATCGAGAGTCACAGTTTCCACTTAGTCCTAATCCTATGGACTATGAGAGAAGTATTGATGAAGTCCAGGATGAATAATTCCAATAAATCAAGAGTCAAAGTTCCCACTTAGTCCTAATCGTATGAACTATGAGAGCAGTGATGAAGGCTAGGATGAAGAATTTCCAATAAATAGAGAGCCACATTTTCCACTTAATCCTAATCCTAAGGCCTATGAGAGCAACAATGATAAAGGTCAGGATGAAGAATTTCCAATAAATCGAGTCACATTTTCCACTTAGTCCCAATCCGAAGGACTATGAGAGAAGTAGTGACAAAGGGAAGGATGATGAATTTCCAGTAAATAGAGAGTCATGTTTTCCACTTAGTCCTAATCGTAACGACTATGAGAGTAGTAGTGATGAAGGGCAGGATGATGAATTTTTATTAAATAGAAAGTCACATTTTCCACCTAGTCCTAATCCTAAGTTCTATGAGAGAAGTAGTGGCAAAGGGAAGGATGAAGCACTTAGTCCTAATCCTAAGGACTATGAGAGTAGTAGTGATGAAGGGTAGGATGAAGAATTTGCAGTAAGTAAAGAGTCACATTTTCCACGTAGTCATAATCATATGGACTATAAGAGCAGCACTAATAATGCACATGATGAATAATATCCAATAAATATCAAGTCAAATTTTCCATTTAGTCCTAATTCTAAGGATTATGAGGGTAGAAATGACGAAGGGAAAGATGAATAATATTCTCCAAGTTAGTATTTCAAAACCACATATGATCATAGTGAGGATAATATTTCGCCTAATGATAAATTCTTATACAGATGATGATTCAATGATGGATATGTTGCCAACAAGTGTTGTATCGAGGAGTAGGAGCAGTCCTTTTCATATCAATCCAATATGTTGTAGGTATACAAAGGGTAGAGAAGAATATCTCACGAGAAGAAGTTCTATCAGTGCTCTCATTTCAAGTGAATGTTGTTAAAAATATTGCTTGAAACAAATGGATTTCAAGTTTGCATTGGAGAAAAAGAAGAGATAGTTGTCAATGGATAAAATCATGAAAAAATCATATTTAGTGGAGTCCATGCAATATACATTTTCAAGTTATAATTATCATATTGGTTCTTTATTTATCTTTAGAAAGGCTTTCAAAATGTTCCCTTTAATGGATAATTTTCATCTATCAAGAATCTAAAAAAATTTGGGAATGTATCCCACATTTTATTCAGAAGTACATCATAAACAACAGTTTGGGCCATTATCAAATACTGCAATGTCATGGATGAAATAATTATTTTCAAATGGTGAGTGTCTGCCAAATAGAGAGACAATACATATTTCAGATAATTTCTCAAGACGAGAAATCTACAACTTATACAAAGAATATGCAGAAGGTGTTGAAGGAAATGGTCGATTTATTACATATCAATATTTTGTGAAGATATGGAAGAAGGAAGTCAACAATGTCTGTATTCCTAAGACAACAAGGATGGGGGTTTGCAGTACATTTGCTTTTCTTAAATCACAAAGGGATAAATGTGAAGGGGCAGAAAGAGCTAAGCAGGCATAACATTAATTTTTAAAATCATATAGTCATCAACTATGAAATGTATTTATTAATGATTTTCTTTTATATTGTGTATATTCCATTTTTAAAGTGTTTCAAGAGGATCACAAACAACAAATAAGTGCAAGGGAAAAGTTGTACAAACATCGAAAGAAGTGTTATGATAATCCAAATAAATATTTGGGTTTTATAATTGACGCTATGGACCAGAAGAAAACACTTCTACCACAATTTGTTTCGGACACCAAAAATTTACAGGGGGAGAATTTTATTCAATATCACTTTGTCAGTTGTATGGTCTTCAATGGGAAAATGTTTCCAAAGGTATACTTCACAACTCCAAATATTCATAATGATGCAAATATCACAATAACCATAATTCATTATGTGCTTTCTCATTGGTGTGGTAATCTTCTTGAAGTTTTGTATCTACAATTGGACAACACTTGTCGTGAAAATAAAAATCAGATTGTTTTTGGATATTTAAACATGCTTGTTGAATTGAAAATTTTTCAGAAGGTAAAGGTTGGTTTCTTTCTTGTTAGGAACACTCATGACCATATTGATCAGATGTTCAGTCGTTTTTCAGTCACATTGAGGAGGAAGGATGTTGGGAGCTTGCCATCATTAATTGAATGTATTAAGAAATCGTACATGCTAGAGCCTATTTTTGATGTGTTGGAAGAAACTGTTGACATGTGAAAGTTTATTCTGGATCGCATGCTGAGAGAAACGCATTGAACAACTTGATGACATTAGCTTCCAAGATCAATTTCGTATAATAAAAAGATGATGGGAAAACACTAATGTGGGGTAAGAAGTATTCAACTACTGTAGAATGGGCGCCGTCATCAAGTTTGACATTATTGAAATTCATTAGATCATCCAATATTTTGGTCAAATATATTTTTATTACAAAGATTTTTTGAAGTTCATAATGCACGCAGGCAAAATAGAGATATTAATTATTCATAGGTAGGGGAAAGGGAAATGTATATCACTTCCAGAAGATCTCGTGCATAATGTGAAGACACGGAAGACCTTTGCAGGGGTTCAATATAGGATACTAAGGAGGGTTACATGATCACAATGCTAGTTGATGGAGATGCCAATGGCTATCCATTCTGGGTTGCTAAGGTTATAAAGGTCATTACATAAATTGAAGATGTTGCAGGTGTTGAAGTACATTGGTATGCCACAAATACACACCCATTCAATGGTTTGTACAAGCCAAAGATTGTAGTTGATAAAAAAATTGGTGGAAAAATAAAAATAAAGGGTACAAATATAAATCGTCGATGCACAGAGCTATTAAAATTGGAGGATTTTGACATACATGTTTATTACTTCAATTTAACAAAGAGATGAACTATTCACTTCAGGATGATAGAGATTCTGAAGAGGTTGTTACGAGAAGAAATAGTGTTGAGATGGGGGTTTGCTAAACCCAATCATAAATCTAGAAGAATTTTGAAACTTGAAATGGTGGGCATGCATGTGGACTCAGATGGGGAACTAGTTGATGAAAGAGAAGAATATGTAACATCTTCATTTGAATTTAGTCATTCATACGAATATCTGAATTTTGATGGTGTGCAAGAAGATATGAATGATTTTGAATAATTTTCTAAGACAATTTATATAACCCATGTTTGCATCTTATCTTGAAATAAAAATTTTGATTTCCATATCATGTTAAATGAAGTTGAGTCATTTTCATGTTTGTTGGATTATATGTTTTAATTATGATGAGTTTTATTTTTTATAATATCCACAATGCAACAATAACTTAGAGATATAATTTTTGTGTAATTCAATCTACAAGTATTAACATTTTGATTAATTTAGTTGAGTAATTTGTTCATAATGTCATGGTTTAAATGTTTTGAAAACCAGAGTTTTTTTATTCTATGGTTGAAAAATTTCCATTTGTTTTTATCTTTAATGTTATGGTTGAAAAAAATTAGAAATTTAGCGATCTTTAGTGTCATGTTATCATATGTTTAACAACATGGATGAAAACTTATGGAATTTTAAAGTGTTTTGGATCCCATTATTTTATCTTTATCGTCATTAGTAAAAAATGTTGAAATTATACCTCGGAAAGAAATGTTATTCTACCAAAAACATTAGTGTGTTTTTTTCATTTATTTTGCACAAAAAAATTGTTTTAATGCCATTTTTTAAATATGTTGAAAATTAAACCTCAAAAAACATCGTTCCAGAACACACACTTTTCATTTTTTGGACTATTTTTCATGTTTTTTTTTTTCGGGTTTTTTTGCTAGAATTTCATATTTTGAGATTATAGTTCCCATTTCAAATTTTACATTGTTTATCGTGTAGTACTTTCTAAAGTGCTAGATTAACTTTGTACTAGAAAAAGACATGCAAACTTTTATTTCAATCCTCCACATTATCAATTTGTTCCAGGTCACTTTTGCTTCCCTTTACAACATGACTGCCTTGACGGTGATGCGTGATGGCATTACATACAAGATCTTTCCTCCCTCTATTTATACAAACTCTTCTTGGAACATGGATCTTATTCGCTTCCTAAGATGAGGCAGAATACACTTAGTTGAAGGTTCTTGTACTTTCTCTTTTCAAGTAGCAATTTCTTTTTGAGATACATCTTTTTCATTTCTATTTTGTTGGGTGCATGAGATTGAAGCTAATTAGAGTGTTGGCATTTCATTGTCATCTATCTTTTCAGTTTTAATTTTAATGTTATCTGGTTGCTAATCAGAGTGTTGGCATTCCCTTGTCATCTATTTTTGGTGTTTTAATTTTAATGTTATTGGGTTGACTTGTTCTACCTTGATTTATCTCGTAGAACAACCTTGATGTTTCTTGGTAACATACTTTTCTTGCTTACGTTGTTACATGTTCATTTATGTTTCCTTTTTCATTATGTGTAATTCACTTCAAGCTTCCCTATTCTTCTTGTAACATGGGGCTTATTATCTTCCTAAGATGAGGAAAAATACACTTAATTGAAGGTTCTTGTACTTTTTATTTTCAAGTAGTAGTTTCTTTTTGAGATGCATGTTTTTCATTTTTATTTTGTTCGGTGCATGAGATTGAATCTAATTAGAGTGTTGGAATTCCTTTGTCAGTGTTTTAATTTTAATGTTATTGGGTTTCTAATTAGAGTGTTGGAATTGCTTTGTCATCAATTTTTTTAATTTTAATTTTAATGTTATTGGGTTGACCTGTTCTACCTAGATTTATCTCATAGAACTATGGTCTAAATGCAGCAAAACGCTCTGAAGAGAAGCCCTACAATTATCAGGAGCCACTACTTGATCAAACTGTGGTATCCTGAGAATATGGGCATATGATGTAGTGCCAAAGAACTATAAATGATGCACCTATCATTAATTCTATTTGCATATCCGCATCTTCTCAGCACATAACATTTTAATCGAAAAAATGAAAAAAATGATCAATGAAGAGGACGTCAATGAAAAAGATGATAGTGTGGCCATTGAAAAACCTTGATTTCTTTGTCATCTAGTTTTGGTGTTTTAATTTTAATATTATTGGGTTGCTAATTAGAGTGTTGGCATTGCTTTGTCATCTATTTTTGGTGTTTTAATTTTAATTTTATTGGGTTGACTTGTTCTACCTTGATTTATCTCGTAGAACAACCTTGATGTTTCTTGGTAACATACTGTCCTTGCTTTTGTTGTTATATGTTCATTTATGTTTCCTTTTTAATTATGTGTAATTCACTTTTCTTCCCTATTTTCTTGGAAAATGGGTCTTATTAGCTTCCTAAGATGAGGAAAAATACATTTAATTGCAGTTTCTTATACTTTCTCTTTTCAAGTAGTAGTTTCTTTTTTAGATACATCTTTTTCATTTCTATTTTGTTGGGTGCATGAGATTGAAACCGATTAGAGTGTTGGCATTGCTTTTTCATCTATTTTTGGTGTTTTAATTTTAATTTTTGTGGGTTTATAATTAGAGTGTTGGCATTTCTTTGTCATCTATTTTTGGTGTTTTAATTTTAATGTTATCGGGTTGACTTGTTCTACCTCGATTAATCTCATAGAACAACCTTGATACTTCTTGGTAACATACTTTCCTTGCTTTTGTTTTTATATGTTCATTTATGTTTCCCTTTTCATTATATGTAATTAACTTCAAGCTTCTCTATTTTCTTGGAACATAGGTCTTATTAGCTTCCTTAGATGAGATTGAATACTCTTAATTGAAGGTCTTGTACTTGCTCTTTTCAAGTAGTAGTTTCTTTTTGAGATACTTATTTTTCATTCTTATTTTGTTGGGTTCATGAGATTGAAACTAATAAGAGCGTTGGCATTGATTTCTCATCTACTTTTGGTGTTTTGATTGTAATGTTAGTGTTTTAATTTTAAGAAGGCAACATAGATATTAAAAATACTAGAATAAACCTCGGCCTATCATTTTTCATTTTATTCTTTTTTTCCTTTGTTAACTATAGTTTTTAAAGAAACATATAAATATATCCATGTATGGCATATAAATAAACATGTATTATAGCTTCAATAAACAAATTTTATAACAAGGAAAAATAAGTGTTAAATTTCCAAGACTGACAATAAAAATAAATTAATAAATACTTTCAAACTTGGGTGATTTGAAGCTAAGTCAAATTAGAAGTATTTGTATCTCTCGAATGAACATAAAAATAAATTAGTAATTACTTTCAACCTTCAATTGAATTGAAGCAAAGTTGAATGAATTAGATAATTTTAGTTGAATTAAATTAGAGATCTCTAATTGTCTTCTTGTTGCAATTCTCTAACCATCCAACCAAGTAGAAACAACCTTAATTGCTACCTATCCTTCTGACAAATTTTTCTAAACAATTATCTTTTGTAAAACCTAACAATACATGTATGAATATATTAAATTCATTTTATGAATTTATTCTACAGAGATCAAAAAACCCATTAAACATGGTTGAAAAATGGACATCATACATAGAAGTTTCTTGTTATCCCTATCGAGGGCAAGGGGTGATTACTTATGTTCTATGAAATATTGTGACGAACAAAGTCCTCCAAAGGAAAAGGAATATACCTAGAAGAACAACAGAAAATGGAGCATATTATATTGCATTTATAGAAGGCTTAGGAACAACTAGGGGGTCTGGATGCAATGGAATTGTAGCCTTCACCAACTCCAAACATGTGTGCAACTAAATGAAAGGCGTGTACCAATTTAAAAAAGAGAGATTAAAACAATTGAATGGAGAAGAAAAAAATATTGTTAGTCAATTTCAATCATTTAGCATAAGATATTGTGAAAATGTTAATAAGATGTCTAGTGATGTATTCTATGGGGCAATGCCAATTCAAGATTTGTGTGTGAAAGATGAATTAGTGTTAAGAAGTTCTCTACAAATATTTATTGATGGACATTGTAAGATATCTTTGATATGTGTGTACTTTTCAGTTATAAATGTGTCATTTTTAATGACCATGTGTTTTTTTCAATTCTATACCAAGTGTTCCCCCATTATGTAAGCACAACTCGATGAACTTGACATGTTTTAGAAAACTTTGTATTTAATTTTCAAAATGTGTGTGCTTTAACATTTGTGTTTTTAGTCTTGAGTATATTTTAAATGAAGAGCTTTGGATTGTTACATTAATTTTCTGGATTCTTTCAATGTTTTTAAATAGCAATTTTAAGATCTTAAAATGCATGATGTAATTTCAAGGGTTACATCAATTAAATGCATGAGGTCACTTCAAGAGTTATATCAATTTTCTGAATTCTCTTAATCTTTTTAAATAAAAATTTCAAGATTTTTAAATGCTTAAGGTAACTTCAAGAGTTACAATAATTTTTTGAATTTTTTGAATTTTTTAAATAACAATTTTAAAAGGAATTGTAAATGCATGAGGTAGATTTTTAAATATCATGCATCTATATATCTATAGATATCCATATCATGGATGAGAATTTGTCACATGATCCTTTGAGGCGAGCATTAATAGAGCCTCGTGCATCTACTAGAAGGGGAGGTCCATCGTTCACATCGTGGTGTATATATATGCATGTACTTAAATGAAAAATAGGTAGAATCATATTTATGTACACATATATATTGAAATGATTTTCTATTTTTTAAATGCTTTGCTCACTATTTCGTCGTGGTCAACATTCTCCAAGTGGTCATCAATCTCAGGTGGTTAACATTCTTCGAGTGGTCATCAATATTCCGTGTGGTCATCAATCTCAATCAGATCATCATGATCAACATAATTTTGGTAGATTATATAAAAAATTATGTTAAAACAAATTTGTACATGTCTATCTTGCATACGTGTATGAATACATTTGTTCACATGTTTTTATATTTATGTAATTTTATATATTGATCCAGAGGGTGAAAATGTTAGTCCAAGTAGATATAAGCGAATCGAGATAGTTCAAGAAGAAAGCCAGACACCAACTACCACTTATCCATCTGATATTCCATATGAGCTTCCTTGGGAGACAAACCTTCACCAATGCACATTACAAAGGTGCAAAACATACATATAGAACATAGATTAACATAAACATACATATAAAACTGAGATTAACATAAACCTATGCTAGTAAGTAATTCAATTAAAATTTTGAAAGCTCTAAACATGTTTATCCACATAATTGATATTTCTTTTAACCATTTTAAGTACTCTTAATATATTTAAATTAAATTGTGTCCCATACATTCTATACATTAATATAAATATTTTCTTAAAATTAAAATTGTAAAATACATTAAAAAAATAATATAAAGGTTAATTTTATTAGACAAAGTATTTTAAAAATGATCTAGATATAACATTTTATATTATTTATTAATGTTTGTATTTCTTTTTATTGGGTTAAACACCAAATTTTTAATTCAAAGATGAACTCTATCTTTTAAAAATGAGAAGTTTATTTGAAAGATTTAAAGAGACAACACATATAGACATTTGAAATGGATATTCTAAGTATGTGGATGGGAAAACATCATTCTTTTACATGTATACTTACATACTTAAGGGGAATGCTTTTGTTCACAACTATCGAAAAGATAAATATATTAATATTTGATTTAAAATGATATATTATAAAAATCAGCAATTAATTATAATTGCAAGTTGATTAATTATAATTGCTCCGATCGTTTGGGGAGCGTTTTGTGAATATGTTGTCAGTTTTCATTATAGGAATTCGAAGCGCAGCTTTTTGTGAATATGTTGTCAATTTTCATCAGAGGAAATTGAGGCGAAGCGTTTCGGAATATATTGTCAGTTTTCAGCAGAGGACTTGTAAGCGAACCGCTTTATCATTTGATTCATCTCTATATAATCCCTAGGAATACAGGCAAATCTCTGTGAACTGAGAAGGGAAAAGGTTGCAGATATTGATTCATCCAATTTCTCCAATCATGTCGACTCCACCAGGTTACATCCTCGAGAATTGCATTTCACACATGACAGTATCAAAGATTCCTTCAACGAATACCACGATGGCAGGATGTTGAGCGAAGCGGTGAGGGCCATTAAGGATGGAAAGTTCAAATTGGGCCCTTTTAACGTCCATAAAGGAGACGATGGCCACCTCTATGATGGCCACCTTTATTGCGACAATAAAGAAGTCTCTATGTGGCCTGTTGGAAGAATCACCTCACTTTATGGAATTTGTAATTTCTACTCTAAGGATCTAGTTACTGGTTTGAAACGTTTACCAAAATATGTGGGTTTTGGTGTAATAGAAAACCTCTCCCTAGTATCAGACCCTGGACCCAAGTTTGATTCCTCCAAGTTTTTTTTTGGGGGGGGTTGGAAGAATCACCGTACCTCTATGAAATCCGTAATTTCCACCTTTGGGTTCCTAGTTAATAGTTTGGAATGTTTACCAACTCCTGCGGGATTTGGTGTAACGACAAACCTTCACGTCGTTACACCAAAACCCGTAGGTGTTGGTAAAGGTTCCAAACAAGTAACTAGGATCCCCAGTGTAAGGCCTCCAATTTACGGTGCGACGAGCGACGGCGAGTTCTTGTGCACGAGGGTGCGAGCGGGCGCGCGGACAGGCAGAAATGCGACGAAACCTTGCACGACGATGCGACGATAACATGAACGCTTATGCGACTAAGTGTTGAGCGTGAGCTTTATATGTGAAGTAAGAAAGTATGAAAGCCGACTTATTAATGGAGCATATGGGCACGCGTTAGTGGCTTTGGGGGTCGGCCATGGGGCTGCACACCCCATGTAAAACCCACGTGAGAATGGTATAAATGTAAAGAGCCTTGAGCTCATTTGCTCAACAACGAATTGGATCATTACTTCTACGCACAAGTGAGGGGTAAAACTGCGCAAGGAAGAGATAGAGCTGCGCATATCTCATGCGCTCTATCAAGGTGCAGTTTTGGTGTATTCTTGTGCCGGGTGAGGTGTAGGCAAGCGTGTCGGGGTTCAGTTTGGATGCGGATTTGTGCAGGACTTGGTAGAGAGGTATAAGTGGCTCGGGTGAGCACTTCTCTTTGTGCAAGGGTGTACATGATTGAAAAAGGGTTGTTATATGCCTTGGTTGTAAAATATTCTAAGTATAGACTTGGAGTTTTGCCAAGTATACTTGATGATTGTATTATTGGAAAACTGATATAATATATTGTCGGGCAGACTCACATTATGGGGAGTTTCCCTTCCCGTTTATACTTGTTGCAATTGTTATTGTTCTCGGTATAATTGCATGATGATAATGAATGAGTATGGGCTTCATTAAGTATAAAGGATAATTGCTTTTACTTAGTTACGAAACACAAGATAAGTATGTTAATGTGAAAGTAGGCGTAGTCCATGAATGTTAGTATTGGTGAAAAGAACGCGTTCGGTGGTGCCGCACCTTGCTACAAGCGATTGGAAGACTACCGCAGGTGTAGGGGCGTGACACCCAGGGTGGAAATTACAAATTCCATAGAGGTGCGGTGATTCTTCCAACACCCCCCGCCCCTCCCCTGCCCCCCCTCAAACGCAACTCGGGGTAATCGAACCTGAGTCCAGGCTCTGATACCATGAAGAGGTTTTCTGTTACACCAAAACCCGCAAGTTTTGGTAAACGTTTCAAACCAGTAACTAGGATCCCTAGGGTGGAAATTACAGATTCCATAGAGGTGAGGTGATTCTTCCAACACGGCCCAGAAAGTCGGCGTTGAGTCAGTTGAGGTGAAGATAATGTCGGACGATTCCAAATCTCGCTATTTTGGAAGAGAAATGAGGGAGAAGCTGAGTTACCCCAATTTTGTTCCCAAAGTACGGGGCGCTGGACCATGACACCCTGGGCCTTACAAAGGTTTGGCGGTGTCGATGCATCTAGCTGCTTTGTAGACGGCCTTTTGTTTTAAATTCAAGTGATTAACTCTCCCTCTTTTTGCAATGTGTTTTTAGTTTTGTGACTATTAATAGATATTGGAAAGTTTGTTTGTGTGTCATTCTATGGTAAATTATCTATCTGGACTCCGTGATATTTTAATTTTATTGGTAAAAGATTTATTTTTGTTTTCTTAAGAATTTTTTGAGCGGAGGAGCTTATTTTGTAGTTTAGTGAAGGCACTGTGTAAGTATGTTAGTGCTCAATTTGGAGTTAACCAGTGTCCCTCTTGAATACAAATAAAATATTCTCTAAGTTGAAAAGAAACTAAATACAAATAAAATATTCTCTCAATTAAAAAGCAAATGTTGGATATTATAAAAAAGAATATACTATGCATGTTTAATTAGTGGTTCATATAACTTAATATAATTTCATCTAAAGTAATTAGAAGTAAAAGAAAGAAAAAATGTTTAAACGTCGTACTTTTCAAAAATATTTTAACACTTTCTTTAAATAAATTATTTGAATATCTATGTTAACCAACTTAAGTGAATATCAAATTCATATATATTTATATATAATAAAAAAGAAATATTAAAAAAAATATTTTAATATTGTGTATAATAAAATGTGCTATATAAATTATGAATAAAATATTTCAATATGAATTAATATTATTATATACATAAAATTATAAAAATATATCATTCAAAAATATAATTTATACAATAAAAAAATACACATATTTTTTTACGTTAAATTTGTATCTTAAAAAAATTAAACTTAATTTACACTTCAAAAAATTCAAATTCTCTCCACTTATATTATATTTGTACTAAAAATAAATCTATACTAATAAAATTACATAAATAACTTGAAACTTAAATCATATAAAATTACATAAATAACTTAAAGCTTAAATCATATAAGCTTATATGCAAATACATCCTCCAAATCATTATTGTTGCAAAAGGTTTCGGAATACATTTACACCATACTGCTTCCGAATTTAAGACTTAAAAAATGCATTTTTGATATTCTCTCTCATGATTTTCCCTTTTTTGCATGAGTACTTACACTGACATCTTCTTTCACCCTTACAATCTATACAAAAATCCATATAAAATCTAGCTACTTATTCGCGTTGCTATTAACTTTTATTCTCCTACCATATTATACAAATAATGAATTTATTGATTTTTTTATAATGAATTTAAAACAAAAGGAGGTTTGTTTAATAGAATTTTAACGAATCAGTACGGTATGCATTTTAACATTATAACCAATAAATATCAATATGATTTTGATGCGAAAATTCGTACTTCAATCGTAATTTTATTTATTAAGTGATAATATATCCATTCTCTAACTTGGGGAAGAATATAATTTAAAGTATACAATACGTATTGACTGACTTGTCAACATTATTGTTTATTTTTGCTGATTCATCGTGACTATTGCAAGTTTTGTGTGCATGCTTATTATTCTTGTTCATGGCAATGCATGTTGCTGCGTTTCTTCGGCGTTCAATCTTGTTTATGGGACTGCTCCAAAGCTGTATAGTGAAAATTGAGATTTATGGTTTTGAAAGTCTATTCGTATCCCATGTAGCGGCTGGTTTTCAGTTTTTTTTATTAGGTTAATTAAATTAATTAATTAAAAAAAAACTATATTAAGAAGTGTAAATTTTATTTTTAGGAAATGTAATATTAATAGGCAATAGTAAAATAGAGTAAATATTTCTCCTTAAGAATTTTGTTGCGTATTTTTTTAGATGTATATATGTATGTATTTTTTCTTTTATAATTTTCAGGCAGGAAATTTATTTTAATGGTTATTATAGATTGATGTCTATACACATTCACTAGTCATTTAATTGATACAGCTCAGCTTATAAGTAATTAAATGGTATGCTTTACCACTTTATATTATGATTGCTTCTAGAGGCCGGCTATGTGCTATTTTGTCCATGTTCAATGTGGATTTGAGGTGTACCTTTTCAAATAAAAGTAAAATATATTCTAAATACAAAAACAATGTGATTGGTTTTGAATGAATACACATATTTTGTTAGTTTTAATTGAAAGCATAGTAAAACATCAATATTCCACTTTCATTGTAGCTTAGTGAGCTTTGTAGTGTGTTAATATTAAAATGCAGTATGAAAGAGATGTTGTGAAAAAATTCACTATAACTTTCAGAGCCATAAATACTAGCAATTGCACCACATGTTGCAATGGAGCATATGAAAGAATGGCATAAAAGATGGAAGTCAAAACTTTATGCAATTTTATTTATTTATCAGCGTTTATGTGAGAAAAGCTTTGAAATTTAAATTTTACAAAATTGAGTTATATCATGGATTATAATTGCAAGATGGGTTCATTACTAATTAATAGACTATTTTATTGAATGTTCCATCATTTCAATATACATGATTTATTTCAAATTTCTATGGATAATCTTAATAGATTCTGTGGAAGGTTTTAATGATTAAATAATGAAATTGATATAGTGTTTGCAGGGAGAAAATCGCAAGCTTGCCTCATCTTTAGAAGTCGAGCTCAGTATAATATTAGCAACACCATCTAAATAATCCAAAATATAATTCTATGGATAAGGTGTTCTATGTTGTAAAAGTGGACTTCAACATAGTATTAGATACAAAGTAAGATGATTTCCATGTTAGCTAACATGAATTCCTCTTCCACATTTTGCTTTCTTTATCCTAACAATGGGAAGACATAAATATTTAAAAGCATATGAGAAGCTTCTTTATTGGACATGACCAACCCTACCCATTCTAAGAAGCATATGAGAAGCTTCTTTATTGGACATGACCAACCCTACCCATTCTAAGAAGCACGTTGTTGATTTTGTAATGAAACTTGACATTCATTCACTTCACATATGATTCATAAACATAAAACAGGCTATCAGGCACTATAAATGGCAATTTATCAATGCAATTAAAAAGCCTTTCTAAGTTCTATCTACGAAATGTTTTCATTTCAACAACTTCTTCACTACTTGTAAAAATCCACAAGTGTGTGTTTTTGTATCAAAAGTGGCTTAGGTTGTGGCTTCTAGGAACCAAATCTCTCTAGAGCATACATTAGGAGTTTTGTTAAACAACTAGCCTCATCTAGAAATCATGTAATTCGTGGGTGTTTGTACCCCACTTCCAAAACTCTGGTAAAAGAGGATTCTATGATTGACACATGCTCAAGCTCCAACACATATTGATCAAGGAAATGGTAATATGATGAAGTTGTCATCCAACTTAGGCTAAGGCAGCAAAGAAAATTATTCATTCCAAGCAGAAGAGCGAAGAGCTTAATTTGTCTATGTTGTTTTATTTCTATTTCTTAGCAATTGGATGTGGTTGTTTAAATGCTTTCTTTACTTTTACTGCTTAACATTGGCAATTTTATTTAGCGGAGTAATTGTGATAGGCACATAAATCCAGATGGGCTTAATTTGTCTATGTTGTTTTATTTCTATTTCTTAGCAATTGGATGTGGTTGTTTAAATTCTTTCTTTACTTTTACTGCTTAACATTGGCAATTTTATTTAGCGGAGTAATTGTGATAGGCACATAAATCCAGATGGGTTTTCCTTGTTGAGGATAACCTAACTTAATGTATGATTTTCAAATTAACAAGTTCGGAGATCATCATATGATGATTTAAGGAACTGAAATAACATGATATCCCTAGTGACTTAGACGTCATTTTATTCTTGCTTCTATAGTACCTTCCATCATGACTTAGGATCTCAGGGATATAGAGGAATTGTTAAAGAAGTTGTACAAGGTGTGCAACCCATCCATTTATTCTAGAAATTTAGGGGTTTGGATCCCATCATATTGCTTTCTAGTTCTCTCTTTGCAACTTGCTTCTAATCATACCAATGCCAAAACACTGAGCCAAGGAGAAATTATCTAATAACATCAAATAAAATAAAATAAATGATGTCTAGTAGCTATGGTAGTAATGAACAAAGTGAATGTTCAAGCCTAATATCTTCCATGTTGTATTTTTTTTTTTCAAAAATAGGTCATATATTGATTGTGTTTGTACTTTTATTGACTGAGATTCATATAGAGAAAGTATTGTTGCTTTAAGATATATTAATATATTTAAAGTCCCATACATATTTTGAATCATAGATTGAATTCAATCCTTTTTTTGACCTTGAATTCCATTTTTATTGTTTACCTTGGCACCTCCAGGCTAGCAAACCCCTAAGCTTTTTACTGATCTTCTGATCAACGGCTCATCAAAATCACTCACCTTCATCGAAACTGCACACACATTACAATATCAATTACTTATATATAGAGAGCAAGTTGTCTTAGGTAGCCATGGAGGTTACAGTTAGGTGAATTGAAATTCTCTTTTTCCATGCATTTCCATTTCTATTTAGAAAGAATAGGCCACTTTCAATTAATAAAGTAATTACATACCAATATTATTTTTTTTTTCAATTTTTTTACCGTTGCAAATTTACATAATGGATTGCCATTGAAGGACATATAAAATGTAATCATATAACAAGAAAAAGAATTATGTTATTTTCTCCAAGACCATTTTTCTTTGGGGAGAGATTTCTATACACTTGGATTAATAAAAATTGAAATTCTCTCTTTCCATGCATTTCCCTTTCTATTTAAAAAGAGTAGGTCACATTTAATTAATAAAGTAATTACATATCAATATTATTATTATTTACAATTTTTCAGTGTTGTAAATTTACATAATGGATTGCCATTGAAGGACATGTGAAATGCAATCATATAACAAGCAAAAGAATTATGTTATTTTTTCGAAGACCATTTTTCTTTGGGGAGAGATTGCTATGCACTTGGATTAATAAGATCGAGTTTCTATAAATTACAAAATTGAAAAAATAACCTTTATTAATGCTATAAACTGAATTCATTTGTTATTTTGGGTGAATGAAGTCTCAGGTGATAGATAGTAATTGAAGTTTTCATGAGAGGAGTTAAAGTTAAGGATGATTATAAATATATTTGAGATAAAGGATATTCTAGGATGATTTTAAATATTTACATGGAAGGTGTTCCTTTCGAAACAATTCATTTGCCAGTATTGTCTACCTTTTACTTATTGAGCGACATTTGTCCGGATGTACACTGACAACTTTTGTCTCGTGGCATGCTCATACTTGCTAGAATCCATGTTCCATTGGGGCCTCCACACGTCCAGCGCAGAGGAAACAACTATCATTATTTTTGTTTTCCACCGTTGGTTGGAGTTGGGCGTTGTCCATACTCCCTCATTTTTTTTAAAACAAGTTTTGAGAGTTTTTAATCTGTGAGGTTTCCGAGGCCGGGAGAAATCTTGAATATATGCATGATCACTGAGCACTCTATCATGGTGAAATTGAACACAAGCCTCACGAGTGGACATGCATGGCAGGGGAACAACAGGATGCCTCAGCCAATCCATCACATCATTTTCAAACGCATGAGATACAACCTGGTATGGTACACTGGCAAGCAAAGAAACGGGAAGCGGTTAAGGGTGAAATTCATGTTGAGCCAGAGGTAAACACGCAAGCCTACGTAAAAAGTAATGCAAAAATATTGCGAGGAAGGCAAGCAATTCTAGATTTATCGATGAGGGTTGAAATGGGGGGCAAATAGAGCTGGAGAGACTGTTGGAGCATCGGGCAGTTTCAGACTTTTCACATGGCAACCGTATAAAGGTTAGTAATTGATGATTTACTTGGGATCATGTTTTTTATATTTTGTTTTCTCTGTTTCAAAGATGCACAAAGTAAATTAGTGACTACTATTTTTTATGAAATTCTCCACGAAGTTTTATGATAAACACATTTTTAATAAGCTTGCATTTATGCTCAAAATGAACATGTTTTTGTCCTGGAGTCATTTTCTCTTTGCATGTTTGTCTGTTTTATTTGAGTATTGTTGGAATGATACTTTTGTGTATTCCCCGGATTATGTTGATTTGATATGAAGATTTTGTAGTCTTAGTTAACCATTGTGTTTTAATTTTCTTTTAATGATTATTTTTTTAACTTTTTGTCTAGTCATTTTATCATCATCATATATTCGGATTCCAATCACATTTTGTCTAGTCATTTTATCATCATCCTATATTCACTTTTTGTCTAGTCATTTTATCATCATCATATATTCGGCTTCCCATCACATTTTGTCTAGTCATTTTATTAGTAATTTTATCATCATCATATATTCGGCTTCCATTCACTTTCTGATATTTCGAGACTTATTCAGCAAGAGTTCAGTTTCTACTCAGATATTCTGAATAAAAAATAAGCCTTATATTTCTGGTTGGCACTGTTTCAAAAGGAATGGCTCCGCGATCCTGTTTTCGCGAAAGTGAAAATTTCCCATCATATCATGATGTGGCCATATCCCTACAGATTTCCTTTCTCGCATACCCGCTAATGAATCCTCCCCTGGCTGCGCTGCAAGTAATATTATCTTGAAATTTTGACTCTTAGTTATATTATTTCTATTAATATAATTTCTAACAATTTTACAAGATGTAATGATATTATTATAGATAGAGAAAATTTAGACATTTAAAATATTATACTTTAATAATATTTTTTATTGTATAATTTTATATTTTAAAAATTATTTAAAATTACATTTACGAATATTTTTAAAAATAATGGTTGTCTGTGTTATTTTAAAAAATACAGTTATAACGTGGGCAATTGATTGGTCAAGTTTTGTCTTATTTTCACTACACCAAACTCCATATGGTTTTGTCATGAACCCCTCGTTCCACTCTAATAATCTGACAATTTTTTTGGTCGCTTACTGTAGTATACACCAGAGTTCCGGGTTTCACCAATTTCTCTTTATTTTTTTATAAACTCTAGAATGTCCTATCTTCATTCCCACGAAGACTCCCTCACAAATCTTAACCTTTTCCCCTTATTAACTAGGATTTTGGCTTCGATATACATATCTGCACTATAAATAGTACTCCCCCTTAAAGAGGTGACTATGGCAGTTGCTTCATTGAACCATTGTAACTATACTTGTTCTACATATAGTTCCTTGAATGGTAAATCGTTATACACCTCCTTCGATACTTTTGCTCAAACTGCAAGATATGCCATAGGCCTAATAAATAGGCATATTATTTCTGTGATCACTTAGGACCCCTATTACTCTTTTATTATACATATCAATGATATAATGATCCTTGAATACTTATATGTGCCCTGCTACAAAGTATCTCGCCCTCTTAATCTTATGTATGGCTTTGCATGGGGTTTGGTGGTGTAACTAGGTGAATGAATCCAAACCTTCTTCTTATCATTGTAACGAGGATTACAATATTACAAAACCGTGTGGTATATCATTTCTATGCTGAGAACCTCAATGTCGTATGTGGGCGATGCCTTGTCTTTTTCATTCTATACTTAAATTATCTTTAGTATGCAACCAATTAGCTTGCATATAGTTTTAAATACACCGAGTTGATTAGGCGCATTGTCAGCTCAAGGTTATTCATGGATACTTAATGCTATAAGCAGTGAGCATAGCCACCATTCCTTACTTATAATGTCTCCATACTTTAATTAAGTGCTCACCTTCTCCACCGTAGAATGGTAAGTAAGATTGTACAATTGGAGAATGGCGTGTTCAACATTGTAAGGCTGATTTAGGGGCAACAAATCACACCCCATATGCCAGTCACATGGGCAATCTTCGAATTTTTGTTTCCATGTATAGCTCACGTGGCGTGAAGTGTTCCTACAGTTGGCAATACCTCTCTCCCATGCCCAAACCTTTCCACTTCTCTTTACTTATGTGCTCTACTAGTTAAACTATACCCTATTCTCTACCACAATGATAACTGGGAGGTTTGAACAGCCGCCTTGGTTACCTGAGTATGCCTATGCACATAATCTGTTCCTTTTTCTACAAGTGCAAGACTAGGAGACTAAGGTTATCAATGGCCTACAGCTTCAGTGTTGTGTTCTTACCTTTGGTATTATTTTTTATAATGATTGCAAAGGCATATCTAGTGCAGTGCCTCACCCTTCTCTTCAAGGTGAAATTCTCAGGGTTTGGCTCGAAATATGTCATAACCAGATTCTTCGTGAGTGATGCACACTGCAACATTTCTTGATGGAAATCTCTCCCAACCTATTTTCCATGTCGGGGAACGGTAATGCTTCAGGTAACCCTATCTGTGAATCATTTCTTATCTTCTATACCAATATTGGGATTGTGCCATTCACATATTCCCTCTTACTAGTTATTGTAGTTATAATAACTTTACTAAGGTGATTTCCAAGTGTGTGGGCATCAATCCCTCTTACCGATATTTCAACAAAGGTTCGGGTCATGCTCTCCTATTGGCACGATATCTTTACCATTGAGGAATATTTTAATAGGTAACGTGCATACTTGACTCTGGGGTTAATCTGAATGTTATCTTAGGCATGCTTATCTAATGCCTTTTATGTGTGTCTATGGTTGAATATGTCTTTGGCAGGGTTTTGAACCAAAAGCATGGAATAGTGGTGCTATGGTTGGCAGAGTACATAGACCGGTGCCGTCATTGCCATCTTCTATGCGTACAAGAACTATCATCTCCCCAAGCAAATTTGGTTCGCTAACAGGTGCAACGAGGGCTTCCATTTTCCACTTGTCGTTTTTATCAATTTGTGTTACCATCTCTTAGGTTTCATTTCTTGGTTTATTTTTTTATGTACATTTCCTAATTCCTTTTCTCTTGCGATAGAGACTCAAATGCAACTGGCAGGTTAATCCTCTTTCTGACTGGTAATTTGCATCCTCTTTGATGGATTATTTATATTTCCTGCATTAATTTAAAGCTATAACGTTAGTAATGCTTATTTGGGTAACTTTCTTCTTCATCTTGCAGGTACACTCTATTCCTATAGTGGCTCGTTGGATTTATGGACTTTATACCATGTGTGGGTGCCATTGATTAATAATTTCAGCATTTGGGGCATTCCAGGTTTGTTGCTACACCTCGGCGGGGATTTCGGCATAGTTACTTTCACCATGCTCCCTGAGATACAAGAAAAGAATCATTGGCATGTTATAGAAGTTTGTTATTGCAAAACTTTATGCGGGTTTTCATTTCCAGTGAATTTTCAATTGGTAGCTTATATTAATAACGACTTGTCACTTTCACTCGATGCTAAACTCGTTGGTTGTAATTTATTAAATTCAAGTGCCCCTGATTCCAAGTTTCAATTTTGTAGGCTTTACTGAAGCCCAAGTCTCTGATACTCTTTCCATGGCGTTAAATAATTTCAGACATATTTGAATAATCACGGAAATAAAATTTTGAGATGTTGATCTGAAATTTCAGACCTGCCTTAGCAATTTCTTTTTCTTGCAAAATATGCTTGGTATGTAACCACTTGAGTTAGATGGGTTATATTTTATTTTCATTGCGCTGTAATAGCAGTTTATTTCAAGTTACTACCAACTAGGCTTTTAGCCTGAATGTTTTAAGATGTCATTTTTGTATACTGTATTCAATTCGACTGTTCCAAATTTACAAGTTTAGGAATCGTGATAGTCACAACGACATGGTAATAAAGTCACTAATTCACTGTTATTATTATTTTGTGCATTACTTACATGGTCGTGAGAAATATAGTACTCCTAACTATTGTACTCGAAGTATTTATCCCCCAATTTTGTGATAAGATTCTATTTCGCTTATATAGAATGTACTTCTCTTGTTGTTCCATTTTCTTAGGTAATAACTAATACGTTTTTCTATACAACATCATTATAATACTAGAGTTTGTCTGGGAATAAATATGGATTCCCACGGCGAGGAGAGGAAAGACGGCGATGGCGAGAATTGGCATATGCAGAGAGGCGAGGGCTTATGGCTATACCATTCTTTGCGAATCTGGTATGCGATGTATTAAACCTCTGACTGATGACAATTTTGGCTACGCATTGGATGTTAGGGTTGAGAAGATCTATAGCTATAAAAGTCTGGAAGAGGGCGCTGCCTCTGATCACGAACTGCAAACCTGCCTAAAATATTGTTTTAGGGCAGAGAGGCATACAAAGCCACAGGATATGGCTTACCTCTGGTATGCATATGGTGAATACTGGTGGGTACCGCGAGCCTGCAAACAAATCGGTCCAAATCCACAACAAGCATTGGTGATTGAACATGAACCACAGGAAGCGGCGATTTGCTCTCCACTAGATCTGGAAGCTTCGGTAGCAAAGTCGCTCGAAGGTAAACAAATTACACTTTTCATCAGATCCACAGAAGGAAACACAGTATGCTTAAAAATATGGAGCTTGGAGAAGATCAAAACCCTCAAACAAAGGATATAAGAAAGGATGGGCATTCCACTTTGCAAACAACTCTTGACCCATGCAGGAAAAGTATTGCGGGATGAATACAAGCTAAAACAATATAGCATAGGCAAAGACTCAACTATCTAACTCAATACAAGACTGTATGATGGCTTCTCTGGTACAATCTCCAAAGGACCTGTTTCTTTCAAAGATGCAATAAGAGGGAAAATGGGGCCTCAAATGCAATGAGAACAGCAAGCCACGACTCCTCGTGCCTACATCATCGAGCATACAACTCAGAATCCTGCTCTATCGATTCTTATACCTGAGGTAAACGAAATACATGATGATTATTTATCAAAAGCAGTGATATGCAGATTTAACGGGTTTTGGCTCAAACCAGAAGCCCTAAGTCAATGGATTTACTGAATATGGACAAAAAATTATGATATACACCTATGCTCAAAAGGTTTCTTCATTGTCAAATTCTACACAGTCAATGACAAGGAATACACATTGAATGAGGAACCATGGTTCTGGGGCAATGTTGGCCTTTTCTTGACATCATGCTTTCCAAAATTTGATCTAAACACCATGGTAGTCTCCAAATTCCTATGTGGGTAAAACTATATAACCTACCTCTGCATTTTTGGCACATCAATGTATTAGTAGGCATTGGAAATGCTCTTGGGAAATTTTTAAAAGTAGACAGTGAGCATCTTACCAAGGATATATACACTTTCACCAGAATATGTGAGGAGGTTGATCTCATTCAAGGAATTCGATGGCAACAAGCGAATACACTCAACAAAAAGTTAATATTTCGACAAAGAAACCCAACTACTACCAAAGAGGCAGAAATGTCCATTGTAACATCCACTCTCAACATTGGAGGTTGGAAAAATGTTGAAAAACAGAAAGGTAGGGAAGCATAGATAGTTCATAAATTATTGTCTTTTTTACATCTTGTGCATCATGACAAGTTTATACAGCATATGCTAATGTAGCATCTACAACATGTAATTTTTCTCAATATGAATAAAATTACGATTTTTCTTTTGGGTAAAAGAGATCATTATAATACTAGACTTCCAGATCCTTTGTTTTGTTCTAAAGAAAATACCAGTGTTTGCATGTATCTTGGTGATACCATATTCTATTTATAAAAGCTTGCCTAGTATTTCTAAAACGCTCAACTTCTATTTTACTAATTGTTCTATGTGCTGCTATTCATAATTTTACTAATTTTTTGAAAAACACAATATAGGTATTGTTGAATTGGCTTGATTATACTAGACTCCATTATATTCTTTAGTCGTATCTAAATTCCACTATTTCTAAGTGCCATTCTTGTTTTCTATTATATGTATGTGCATGTATACAAGGTAATGTTTATTTCTCATACCTTTTTATTTATTCTTAATGGATTGTTATCATCTAGAGCTCAATTATCCCTACTTCATTTAGAACAATACTCATTTTTTCTTTTTATTTTCATTGTTTTGAATGAAGTTCTTCTATACCATCCTAAGTTAAATACTGGGGTCTAACTATCTTCCTCATGAACATCCTGGTTATGAAATCAAATCGGGAAATTCCCATTTAATGGAGAATCCTATGCACACAGTTTACATTTCAATGGTATTTTCATAGGGATTTCTATCAAAAGTGTACCAATTCTATCTACAACCAATAAGGCTTATAACCTTCCAAGTTTTCTCTAATTGAACTCCTATTCAATAGTAATTCATGTAAAACTATTGATTCACCATTGTAGCCACATTGTTTCTGGATGCATATAAAACAAAACAACATTCTACTAAATACAACCATGGAGGCCACATATTTTTTGCATGTAGATAAAGTAAAACAACATTCTACTAAATGTAGAAAATCTGTGATATGTTAACTCGATAATGCAATATAAATCAAAGCATAATACTATAACCTACTTCTACTATCAATTTGTGGAAGCTTAAAGATCAAGCTGAACAATATAACTAGAAGAATAAGAATCAATGGCGCAATACACGTGAAAATACTTTGGCAAAATCCTCAGCTAAAATCCCCACATTATTGTATTATCATACATGGTGGAAATGCATAGGAATTATACAAAGCTTTAGCTCTCACAGCTAGCCAGCTCTTAGTACAATCCTCGGAGATGCTCACAAGAAATCTTGGCTCCCCTCCATCCTTCCTCTCTACCATCAAAGCTCCTATTTCCTTGCACTGTTCCTTGTGGATGATTAGCCTGTCACCAAGTGGAAAGCTAACATTCAAAACTGTATACTCCTTGAGGATGAATCGTTGAATGCATGGATGAGTTTTCTCCATAAGAAAACACATGCAACTAATAGTACAACATCCTTGAACATTAATCTCAACCAAGTCTTTCTCAGAATAGACATGCATGAGTTTCTGATGAGGGAATCTTCAGTTAACTGGAGTAGCACTAGTTGAGTGCATTAATGCATCAACTAACTGTTAACTCACTATTACTTCCTCAAACAGTTTGGAACTAATTTAACTGGACTTCACTCAATAAACTTAGTTAACTAATTATACCTCAACTATAACTCAATCTTATTTCCTTAATTTAAGGGATAACTCTTGCACGACTTCACAAAGACTTCTAACTTGAATTTCTCCAACTAATTAATTTAAAAAAAATAATTAATTATTTCCAAGTAGCTGTTAAGACTAAATTCGAGTTTAATTCTCAATTTAATTTAGGGACAAATTACATTGGAATATTATTGTTTCCATATTTCAACACTAAATACTATTGTTGTCATTACTCCGAACAACTAACATGCCTCTTACACCATACAACATAATTTCCACACAAAATATTAAGTATTCTAGTTCAATTCAATGGGGACCTTACTAGTTGAAATAAAATCATCGAGCAAATAATAAAATGGAAAATTAATCATTAGAGGATTACTTGGATGAAGAAGAACCACAAAGCCATATAACCATATGCACAACAAATTAACACATAAAAATTAAACTAGCAGAAAAGGAAGAGAGCCATCATGTGCACTCTCATGCTCATGTAATTCACATTATCCAAAAAATTTAATAATACATTTAAATACATGAGTAATTGGTCTTAAGATAGTGCGTAAATCTTAGACTCACTTGGTTGAGAAAATTTCTCAACTTACACACTAATTTAGGAGAGCTAGTTGGAGAGAATCTCTCATCCAAACTAGACTCCTTAGTTTGAGGAATTCTCATGAGTTTATTTATTTAGTTTAATAATTGGATTTATTATTGATTTTTAAGAGAGTGAGGCTAACATTCCCCCCAATGATAAATCCAAAACGAACAAGGAACCATTCCAAGTTCTCAAGTTGATCCTCAAAAAACATTTCCGTGAAAAACCGCCAAAGATGGATGTTGAAGAAACTACAATATGAAGAGACCATGAGTTAGCTGCATGACTGATTCATCTCTGAATGTCGCTTGACAATTCCATCATGTTCCAAGCCACTAAAGGATCCAATGGTCCTTTCCTTGAAAACAACATCCGGTCTCCACTAACACAATTTGATGAATGCCGACTGGCGTATTTGTTGATGATGATCGCCCGCTGGCTGATCAAAATGACTACTAGTTGCTTCGTTGATGTTCTCAAGACTTTCAATCTGACAACCACTTTTCAATTTCATTGACATTTTCCCCCCTTTATCAGTGGAAAGGAGAAGCAATCTACTCCAAAATATATATGAACAAACCCCCTGTAGGTGGAGTATTTCACTGGTGTACTCCCCCATTCAACTACACGAGAGTACCATCTTCATTTGAATGTTGGTTGCAATATGTGTGAATGAATTCAATTGTAAAACTTATACAATTGTCTGACCATGGATGGCCATTCTCAGGGATCAATCCATGAATAATATATCTTCAATCTGGCTAATTGTCGTTGGTTGCAACATTTCTCTTATGTATGATTTGACTTGCTGCAATGGCTACAAGGATGGAGATCAAAACATGGATATTCCAAATGATCGGTTTTTTGACAATGATAACATTTCGGTTTGCCTACAACTTGAGTTTGTGTGCATCTATGTTTGTCTGGATCTTCAGTTTGTGTGCATTGACGTCGGTCTGCAGGTTGCTGAGAACTTGCTGAGGTGATTTTTTCAAGTCCTCTAGCACTGACGAACTGAATGGGATTTGAATAATCAGGGATTTGTCGTTATCTTTGACATATCCTAAGCTGCATTGATTTCGATTACTTTGAATTTTTTCGCATGGCTTGATGATGGGTTTGGAAGAAAATTGAACTGGAACAACTTCAACACTTGAAGCTAGTTGGATGAATGAAGTCGAATGATCAGTTGTCTATGGATTGGTCAAAGACTTGGAAACAACATGCTTCTCTTGCAACTCATTTCTCTTCAGTTGTGACTCTAGTTGAAGGAACTCAATCATTTCATGTGAATGTTGAATATGCACTTGAATGTCAGCAAGAGTTGTTTTGTTGATGTTCACCATGTCGCCAGCTCATGATAAAATCAAATTGGTAAGAATTTGGGATAGTTAAATGTGTGTCACCATGTTAGCTTGCTCACTTTGAATTCAGGCTCACTTGTACTGTTTCTTATTGCTGATGCTTTACTTGATAGAGTTTTATAACATGTTTGCTTGAACTCTTGATTTCACGCTCGCTTGATGACGATTGATTTTCTTGAATGCTTCACTAACACTTTGTGAATGCTTTAATCAACTTCACACTGGCTCGTTTGTTGTAGATGTTGTGCTTTGAACATTTGCACTTGATTTTGACATGCTTGCCTCAGTGGTTGTCTGAATTACATGCTCGCTTGCTTTGTTGTTTGAATGACACACTCGCTTTAAACACTGGCTTGATTTAACGCTCACTTGAACTTTCTTGATTGATTACTGACACTTGTGATTTCTTGAATGTACTCACTGAATGTGATGATTTGTAAAAAAGGAAAGGGTGTCGAACACTGTTGAAAATGCACCCAAGATACAAATAACAAGTTCAATATTGATGACTCAGTTGAAGACTTACTTTGACTTAACGTATTCACCTTAACAATTCAAAGCGAGGGTGTCGGTTTCAACCGAGAATGCACCCTTACAATTCAACTGAATTTGACTTTGATTACAATCCAACTTACTAATTATGATTTGCAGGTTACAGTTTTCGTATTGAGCTTATTAAAAAATAATGGTGCAAGTGCAATTTCCAAAAAAATGTTTTTGAATTGCGGCAAAGAGTGTTGATGTAGATGACAGCTTGATTGTATGTTGATGCATAAATGTCTTGACTTGAAATGCTTGATTTTGTAGTGTCCTTAACTTGATTGCTTTTATTACATGATGTGAAATGTGCTTGCTTGGAAGATCATCTTATCAAGTTGATGATGTGACACTTTGTGCTTGTGTGCTTAAGCTTGATTACAAGAGCTTGATTAAGTGTTCTTTCACTTAAGCTTGCGTATGTGCATGTATTTGTTTAAGCATAATACAAAGAGATAATTTGAACACAAGTCATTCACATGCACACATTACACACGGTATACCTATGATCCCATTATTCAATTTCAGGGAGATCTAGGACACAAGCACCACAAAAAATTATGATTTTATTAATTAATGGAGTACATCATTCTTCAATGCCACAAATTTGTCATGGAAACTTCTCAATGAGAATGTCACACTTGAAAACTCTGGAAGTAAGTTATCTTCAAAAAACTTTTTGCACTAAATCAATCGCTCTCAAAGTAAAAAATTACTTTGGATTACAATAATGACTTTCACTTATCACTCCAAATACAAAACTTCACTTATGACTTCAAAATATGACTCCCAAAAACCACTTCAATGAGATTGACACATATATCTCGGCCAAATTTTGTCCAAAAACATACTACAAAATCCACTGTGATATCACCTTTTTTCTCCACAAATATTACAACTTATTACTCGAAAATACAAATGATACATTATCACTCAAGAAAACTCAAATTTTATTTACATTAAAAACACACCTTATCTCTCCAATAAAAAATCTTTAATGCACCTTATTTCTCCAAATCATTTAATGCACTTTATCTTTTGTGGAGAACAAAATCAACTTTCCCAGAAATATTAGTTTACACTTTTTGCCCATGAAGTAATATATTTAATAGAAATAAAAAATGCCCATGGTAAAAGCTTCAAACGTAAACTTCATGTGTTGACTCACTAATGTGTTAGATGATGATCTGCACTAGTTCAATAGAAAGTGTAAACCACTGACAGGAAATGTTCAACAAAATTCTCAGGAAAGGATTAATAGTGAAGTTCAACTGGATGTTTTAGGAAATCAAAGCCCGTATCACATTTATGTCGCGAATGAAGCAAAAGCGAGAGAGGAGATGTGGATGGCTAGAAATAAAGATGCAAAATTACCCTTTCAATCTAAAATTTAAATAAACTAAAAACTGAAGACGTGCAGGTTTATGCAAATATCTATGAGGTGATACCTATAGCTTGTTGAAATCTCAAATACTGTCAGAAACTTGAGACCCTGTCCCTCAAATTTAGGCATGGGTATTTGGGGAATTTATCACGGTGTCATTCTCTCGTTCACCCCTTGGGGACTCTGCTACTTTAACCATCATGCATAATTGTCCAGATTTGGAATGCCTCTGTTTCCGTAGTAGTGGTTGATCACTCAGTGTTCTGGACCAATCGAGGATCCAATTTAAGAAGATTAATGTGATATTCGGTTGGGGATTTATGAAGAAACGGATCAGAAGCAAGGGAGATACATATTAGAAGTTGGACACCATGAATCCACCACCACATTACGACAAGAAGAAAAAAATTATTGCTGAAGATGATGCTGATGCAACATTGAAAAATTAATTCAAACAAACAGGTTGTGCATTTTAACCCATAGTTATAAAAGATATCATATGACAACAAAACCTATGTTATAAAAGATATAATGATATAGTTACAGTAACGCAAAACACTTAAATATAAATAACAATACTTATGATATCTTAAGAAATCTCATTTATGATTTGTTTACACATCTTTGTAGATTTATCTGTCGTGTCATACATTGATAATGCAAACTAATATCTAATATTGTCATGTGACTTGGGTAGTTTTGTAAGTACATAAACAACTTCAATATCCGGTATCAAACACATGGCTAGTACTTTTCCCAGTACCTCATAACTTCCACTATCATTAGCGATATCAACATATAGATATATTTGTAGATGTTATTCGTCTTCTCTATCTTTCACAAACCATATATGTTACGTATGTTTCACTTCTTGTTATTTCTTCCTATAAGAAATCAACTTCTTATCCTTTGAGGCACTTAATAGATTTGTAATTATTACCTCAGGTTTGGTTCGCTTAGCAGCATTTTTTGAGGATAAACCTCTAGTTTTAACAGCCTTTGGTCCAGAAAGATTATAAAAATATTCCTTCATGCCATTTTCCTGCAAAAATAATACACATATATATAAATAAATACATTACAAAAAAACCAATAACTTAAATAAAAAAACAAAACGAAACAACATCTAAAATCAAAAAAGACTAGAAATATGCACATCAACCCCCATGATAACTTGGACGTTAGGTTCATACAAGGAACAAAAAAAATTCCATCCTTAGAAAAAGAATTATTTATTTTTTCATTTGTCTCTGGTCCCCTGGCAGGCCCTGCTAGGGGATCATTGTGCCTTAGTGTCGTGTCATGATTATGCCTATGAGTAGGCACTCTCGACTATGGGCATGGCCGTCGAAGGAAAAAAGGTCTTTTGGCCTACTAGGGGTCGAATCCTAGAATCACCCCCTAGCCTGTCGAGGGCCAATTCTAGGAATAGCCTCTGACAATACAACGGGCTGATTCCTAGAATCGACCCCTAGCAAGCAAGGGGTGATTCTGGGAATCATCCCCACTCGCCTATCAAGGATGATTTTGGGAATTGGACCCTTGGTAGGGGGCGACTAGGGGAATCGACCACGTTGGCCACCAGGGGCCGATTCCAAGAATCTCCCCATCGCCTGCTTGGGGTTGAATCTTGGAATCGGCCTTCGGTTAGGCCAACAGAAAATTTTGTATTTTTCCCAGGGTGGGCAGGCCCACGTCCAAGCCCGCAGCACTAGACCATAGGCCTTCCCACCTGTGGCACGTCGTTGTGTTGTGCGCTATTATGTCACGAGTAGGCACGCCCAAGGTCTCGCAGCCCCCCTTCACCCCCCACCCCTATGACCTAGCCTACCTATGGGTGAGGGTCAATTATGAGAATCAACCCTTGCCCCTAGGCGGGCTGGGTCGCCGGGGGGCATGCCCCGGGCAAGCATGTCCACATCCGGGTGCACCCACCCACAAGCACTGCGTGTGGATGGCATGCTTGGTCATGGGTGTGCCAGCCCAAGGTAGAGTTTCCCCCTAGTATGCCAGGGTGTCGATTCCGAGAATTGACCCCCTAGCCTACCAAGGGTTCGCTCTGCCTTGGGAAGGCATGACCACAACCGGGAAACCCACGACCGATCCCACCACACCCACTACTGTCGTAGTGGCCTCCTTCCTACCAGAGGTCTATCAGGTAAGCCTGCCTCCTGTCAATTATTAATTTGTAAAAGGAATCTAAATTTCATTAATAAAAAAGCTAGGATTTTTTTAACTAGAATGTGTTTTTTGTCTGGTATTTTGTGTGAACATAACAACCCAACTGACACATAACTACTAATAGACCTATGGAAGTTTAAGACTTGCACTCAGGAAAATGGAAACTAACCTTTCAAATGCGATAATCTCATGTTGAATATGTTGCCGATAACAATGTAGTTGTGCCACAAAATCACTCCAAGTCTTTAAATGAAACCTCGAAAAGTCTTGCTATGACATGAGGAATACTGATAATGAAATTTATGATATAGCAGAAATTACGAAATTTTTTTACTGCATGGTGAATGTGGTATTATTTTTTTTTAGAAAAACTTAGCATATAAATCATGTTATGGGGATATAGTAATTTATTTTAAATGTGGGATAGAAGATATAATAAAAATTAAAATAATTTTTCAATTGTCTAGTAAATGATATATAGTTTAAGTAAAAGATTCAATTTAAAACATTATTTTCATGAGAAAATTTTAGTTAAAATTTTTCAATAAATTGTAGCAGAAAACTTTGGAGGGAAATTTTCATTCTTTAAGCTATATATTATCATTAGGAGAGAGTTCATTTGTATCATTCAAGCTCCTTTTTTTAAGCCATAGACTCTTCTGATATTGAAGTTTCACTTTGTGAAGCATCAACATCTTCATCACATACCAACTCTATTCATATTGATGAATAGAACAAAAATTCCTTCACTATGATTAGAGACTCAAATCTTCCACGTAGTCATAATCCTAAGAACTATGAGAGCAACATTGATGAAGGGAAAGATGAAGAATTTCAAATAAATAAAGAGTCACAGTATCCACTTAGTCCTAATCCTATGGACTATGAGAGAAACAGTGATGAAGAGCATGATGAAGAATTTCAAATAAATAGAGAGTCATGGTTTCCACTTAGTCCTAAACCTATGGAATATGAGAGAAATAGTGATGAATAGAATGATGAATAATTTCCAATAAATCTAGAGTCACAGCTTCCACTTAGTCCTAATCCTATGGACTATGAGAGGAGCAGTGATGAAGCCCAAGATGAAGAATTTCCAATAAATTGAGAGTCACAGTTTCCACTTAGTCCTAATCCTATGGACTATGAGAGAAGTATTGATGAAGTCCATGATGAATAATTCCAATAACTAAAGAGTCATAGTTCCCACTTAGTCCTAATCGTATGAACTATGGGAGCAGTGATGAAGGCCAGGATGAAGAATTTCCAATAAATAGAGAGTCACATTTTCCACTTAATCCTAATCCTAAGGCCTATGAGAGCAACAGTGATGAAGGTCAGCATGAAGAATTTCCAATAAATCAAGTCACATTTTCCACTTAGTCCCA
The DNA here is from genome assembly GCA_031772625.1 of Pinus tabuliformis. NCBI lineage: Eukaryota > Viridiplantae > Streptophyta > Pinopsida > Pinales > Pinaceae > Pinus > Pinus tabuliformis. The sequence continues at coordinate 459,379,356 of CM062819.1, read as the reverse complement.
ATCCAAAGGACTATGAGAGAAGTAGTGACAAAGGGAAGGATGATGAATTTCCAGTAAATAGAGAGTCATGTTTTCCACTTAGTCCTAATCGTAACGACTATGAGAGTAGTAGTGACTAAGGGCACGATGATGAATTTTTATTAAATAGAGAGTCACCTTTTCCACCTAGTCCTAATCCTAAGTTCTATGAGAGAAGTAGTGGCGAATGGAAGGATGAAGAACTTAGTCCTAATCCTAAGGACTATGAGAGTAGTAGTGACGAAGGGTAGGATGAAGAATTTGCAGTAAGTAAAGAGTCACATTTTTCACGTAGTCATAATCATATGGACTATAAGAGCAGCACTAATAATTCACATGATGAATAATGTCCAATAAAAATCAAGTCAAATTTTCCATTTAGCCCTAATTCTAAGGAATATGAGGGTAGTAATGACAAAGGGAAAGATGAATAATATTCTCCAAGTTAGTATTTCAAAACCACATATGATCATGGTGAGGATAATGTTTCACCTAATGATAAATTCTTATACAGATGATGATTCAATGATAGAGATGTTGCCAACAAATATTGTATCAAGGAGTAGGAGCACTCCTTTTCGTATCAATCCAATATGTTGTAGCTATAAAAGGGGTAGAGAAGAATATCTCACAAGAAGAAGTTCTATCAGTGCTCTCATTTCAAGTGAATGTTGTCAAAAAGATTGCTTGAACCATATGGATTTCAAGTTTGCATTGGAGAAAAGGAAGAGATATTTGTCAATGGATAAAATCATGAAAAAATCATATTTAGTGGAGTGCATGCAATGTACATTGTCAAGTTATAATTATCATATTGGTTCTTTATTTATCTTTAGAAAGGCTTTCAAAATGTTCCCTAAATTGGATAATTTTCATCTATCAAGAATCTAAAAAAAATTGGGAATGTATCCCACATTTTATTCAGAAGTACGTCATAAACAACAGTTTGGGCCATTATCAAATACTGCAATGTCATGGATGAAATAATTATTTTCAAATGGAGAGTGTATGCCAAATAAAGAGACAATACATATTCCAGATAATTTCTCAGGACGAGAAATCTACAACTTATACAAAGAATATGCAGAAGGTGTTGAAGGAAATGGTCGATTTACTACATATCAATATTTTGTGAAGATATGGAAGAAAGAATTCAACAATGTCTGTATTCCTAAGACGACAAGGATGGGGGTTTGCAATACATTTTCTTTTCTTAAATCACAAAGTGATAAATGTGAAGGGGCAGAAAGAGGTAAGCATGCATAACATTAATTTTTAAAATTGTATAGTCATCAACTATGAAAATGTATTTATTAATGATTTTCTTTTCTATTGTGTATATTCCATTTTTAAAGTGTTTCAAGAGAATCAAAAACAACAAATAAGTGCAAGGGAAAAGTTGTACAAGCATCGAAAGAAGTGTTATGATAATCGAAATAAATATTTGGGTTTTATAATTGACGCTATGGACCAGAAGAAAACACTTCAACCCTAATTTGTTTCGGACACAAAAAATTTATAGGGGGAGAATTTTATTCAATATCACTTGGCCAGTTGTATGGTCTTCAATGGGAAAATGTTTCCAAAGGTATACTTCACAACTCCAAATATTCATAATGATGCAAATATCACAATAACCATAATTCATTATGTGCTTTCTCGTTGGCGTGGTAATCTTCTTGAGGTTTTGTATCTACAATTGGACAACACTTGTTGTGAAAATAAAAATCAGATTGTTTTTGGATATCTAAACATGCTTGTTGAATTGAAAACTTTCCAGAAGGTAAAGGTTGGTTTCTTTCTTCTTAGGAACACTCATGACCATATTGATCAGATGTTCAGTCGTTTTTCAGTCACATTGAGGAGGAAGGATGTTGGGAGCTTGCCATCATTAATTGAATGTATTAAGAAATCGTACATGCTAGAGCCTATTTTTTATGTGTTGGAAGAAATTGTTGACATGCGAAAGTTTATTCTAGGATCGCATGCTGAGAGAAATGCATTGAACAACTTGATGACATTAGCTTCCAAGATCAATTTCGTACAATAAAAAGATGATGGGAAAACACTAATGTGGGGTAAGAAGTATTCAAGTACTGTAGAATGGGTGTCGTCATCAAGTTTGACATTATTGAAATTCATTAGATCATCCAATATTTTGGTCAAATATATTGTTATTACAAACAGTTTTTGAAGTTCATAATGCACGCAGGCAGAATAGAGATATTAATTATTCACAGGTAGGGGAAAGGGAAACGTATATCACTTCCAGAAGATCTCGTGCATAATGTGAAGACACAGAAAACCTTTGCAGGGGTTCAATATAGGATACTAAGGAGGGTGACATGATCACAATTCTAGTAGATGGAGATGCCAATGGCTATCCATTCTGGGTTGGTAAGGTTATAAAGGTCATTACATAAATTGAATATGTTTCAGGTGTTGAAGTACATTTGTATGCCACAAATACACACCCATTCAATGGTGTGTACAAGCCAGAGATTGTAGTTGATAAAAAAAATTGGCGGAAAATAAAAATAAAGGGTACAAATATAAATCGTCGATGCACAGACCTATTAAAATTGGAGGATGTTGACATACATGTTTATTACTTCAATTTAACAAAGAGATTAACTATTCACTTCAAGATGATAGTGATTCTGAAGAGGATTTTAGGAGAAGAAATAGTGTTGAGATGGGGGTCTACTAAACCCAATCATAAATCTAGAAGAATTTTGAAAGTTGAAATGTTGGGCATGCATGTGGACTCAGATGGGGCACTAGTTGATGAAAGAGAAGAATATGGAACATCTTCATTTGATTTTAGTCATTCATATGAAAATGTGAATTTTGATGGTGTGCAAGAAGATATGAGTGATTTTGAATAATTTTCTAAGACAATTTATATAACTCATGTTTGCATCTTATCTTGAAATAAAAATTTTGATTTCCATATCACGTTAAATGAAGTTATGAGTCATTTTCATGTTTGTTGAATTATATGTTTTAATTATGATGAGTTTTATTGTTTACAATATCCACAATGCAACAATAACTTAGAGATATAATTTATGTTTAATTCAATCTACACGTATTAACATTTTGATTAATTTAGTCAAGTAATTTGTTCATAATGTCATGGTTTAAATGTTTTGAAAACTAGAGTTTTTTTATTCTACGGTTGAAAATTTTCCATTTGTTTTTATCTTTAATGTTATGGTTGAAAAAAATAAGAAATTTAGCGATATTTAGTGTCATGTTATCATATGTTTAACAACATGGATGAAAACTTATGGAATTTTAAAGTGTTTTGGATCCCATTATTTTATCTTTATCGTCATTAGTAAAAAATGTTGAAATTATACCTCGGAAAGAAAAATGTTATTCTACCAAAAACATTAGCGTGTTTTTTTCATTTATTTTGCACAAAAAATTGTTTTAATGCCATTTTTTAAATATGTTGAAAATTAAACCTCAAAAAACATCGTTCCAGAACATACACTTTTTTTTTTTTGGGTTTTTTTGCTAGAATTTCCTATTTTGAGATTATAGTTCCTGTTTCAAATTTTACATTGTTTATCGTGTAGTATTTTCTAAAGTGCTAGATTAACTTTGTACTAGAAAAAGATATGCAAACTTTTATTTCAATCCTCCACATTATCAATTTGTTCCAGGTCACTTTTGCTTCCCTTTACAAAATGACTGCCTTGACGGTGATGCGTGATGCAATTACATACAAGATCTTTCCTCCCTCTATTTATACAGACTCTTCTTGGAACATGGATCTTGTTGACTTCCTAAGATGAGGCAGAATACACTTAATTGAAGCTTCTTGTACTTTCTCTTTTCAAGTAGCAATTTCTTTTTGAGATACATCTTTTTCATTTCTATTTTGTTGGGTGCATGAGATTGAAGCTAATTAGAGTGTTGGCATTTCTTTGTCATCTATCTTTTCTGTTTTAATTTTAATGTTATTGGGTTGCTAATCAGAGTGTTGGCATTCGCTTGTCATCTATTTTTGGTGTTTAAATTTTAATGTTATTGGGTTGACTTGTTCTACCTTGATTTATCTCGTAGAACAACCTTGATGTTTCTTGGTAACATACTTTTATTGCTTATGTTGTTACATGTTCATTTATGTTTCCTTTTTCATTATGTGTAATTCACTTCAAACTTCCCTATTCTTCTTGTAACATGGAGCTTATTAGCTTCCTAAGATGAGGAAAAATACACTTAATTGAAGGTTCTTGTACTTTTTATTTTCAAGTAGTAGTTTCTTTTTGAGTTGCATTTTTTTCATTTTTATGTTGTTCGGTGCATGAGATTGAATCTAATTAAAGTGTTGGAATTCCTTTGTCAGTGTTTTAATTTTAATGCTATTGGGTTTCTAATTAGAGTGTTGGCATTTCTTTGTCATGAATTTTTTTAATTTTGATTTTAATGTTATTGGGTTGACCTGTTATACCTAGATTTATCTCATAGAACTATGGTCCAAATGCAGAAAAAACCTCCGAAGAGAAGCCCTACAATTATCAAGAGCCACTACTTGATCAAATTGTGGTATCCTGAGAATATGGGCATATCATGTAGTGCCAAAGAGCTATAAATTGTGCACCTATCATTAATTCTATTTGCATATCCGCATCTTCTCAGCACATAACATTTTAATCGAAAAAATGAAAAAAATGATCAATGAAGAGGACGTCAATGAGAAAGATGATAGCATGGCCATTGAAAAACCTTGATTGCTTTGTCATCTATTTTTAGTGTTTTAATTTAATATTATTAGGTTGCTAATTAGAGTGTTGTCATTTCTTTGTCATCTATTTTTGGTGTTTTAATTTTAATTTTATTGGGTTGACTTGTTCTACCTTGATTTATCTGGTAGAACAACCTTGTTGTTTCTTGGTAACACACTTTGCTTGCTTTTGTTGTTATATGTTCATGTATGTTTCCTTTTTAATTATGTGTAATTTACTTTTCTTCCCTATTTTCTTCGAAAATGGGTCTTATTAGCTTCCTAAGATGAGGAAAAATACATTTAATTGCAGTTTCTTGTACTTTCACTTTTCAAGTAGTAGTTTCTTTTTTAAATACATCTTTTTCAATTCTATTTTGTTGGGTGCATGAGATTGAAGCTGATTAGAGTGTTGGCATTGCTTTTTCATCTATTTTTGGTGTTTTATTTTAATTTTGGTGGGTTTCTAATTAGAATGTTGGGATTTCTTTGTCATCTATTTTTGGTGTTTTAATTTTAATGTTATTGGGTTGACTTGTTCTACCTCAATTTATCTCATAGAACAACCTTGATACTTCTTGGTAACATACTTTCCTTGATTTTGTTTTTATATGTTCATTTATGTTTCCCTTTTCATTATATGTAATTAACTTCAGGCTTCTCTATTTTCTTGGAACATAGGTCTTATTAGCTTCCTAAGATGAGACTGAATACTCTTAATTGAAGGTCTTGTACTTGCTCTTTTCAAGTAGTAGTTTCTTTTTGAGATACTTCTTTTTCATTCTTATTTTGTTGGGTTCATGAGATTGAAACTAATAAAAGTGTTGGCATTGATTTCTCATCTATTTTTGGTGTTTTGATTTTAATGTTAGTGTTTTAATTTTAAGAAGGCAACTTAGATATTAAATATACTAGAATAAACCTCTGCCTCTCATTTTTCATTTTAATTTTTTTCCTCTTTCTTAACTATATTTTGAAATAAGCATATATAAATAGACCAATTTAGACCATATAATTAAACATGTATTATAGTGTTAGTAAGTAAATTTTATAACAAAGTAATATAAGTGTTAAATTTACTAGAATAGAACTGGCCTATCATTTTTCATTTTAATTTTTTTTTCCTTTGTTAACTATAGTTTTTAAAGAAACATATAAATATATCCATGTATGGCATATAAATAAACATGTATTATAGCTTAAATAAACAAATTTTATAACAAGGAAGAATAAGTGTTAAATTTGCAAGACTCACAATAAAAATAAATTAATAAATACTTTCAAACTTGGGTGATTTGAAGCTAAGTCGAATTAGAAGTATTTGTATCTCTTGAATGAACATAAAAATAAATTAGTAATTACTTTCAACCTTCAATTGAATTGAAACTAAGTTGAATGAATTAGATATTTTTAGTTGAGTTGAATTAGAGATCTCTAATTGTCTTCTTCATTTTATTGAATTTATTTTTTACAGAGATCAAAAAACCCATTAAACATGGTTGAAAAATGGACATCATACATAGAAGTTTCTTGTTATGCCTATCGAGGGCAAGGGGTGATTACTTATGTTCTATGAAATATTTGATGAACCAAGTCCTCCAAAGGAAAAGGAATATACCTATAAGAACAACAGACAATGGAGCATATTATATTGCATTTATAGAAGGCTTAGGAACAACTAGGGGGTATGGATCCAATGGAATTATAGCCTTCACCAACTCCGAACATGTGTGCAACCAGATGAAAGGTGTGTACCAATTTAAAAAAGAGATATTAAAACAATTGAATGGAGAAGCAAAAAATATTGTTAGCCAATTTCAATCATTTAGCATAAGATATTGTGAAAATGTTAATAAGATGTCTACTCATGTATTCTATGGGGCAATGCCGATCCAAGATTTGTGTGTGAAAGATGAATTAGTGTTAAGAAGTTGTCTACAAATATTTATTGATGGACATTGTACGATATCTTTGATATGTGTGTACTTTTCAGTTATAAATGTGTCATTTTTAATGACGATGTGTTTTTTTCAATTCTATAACAAGTGTTCCCCCATTATGTAAGCACAAATTGGTGAACTTGACATGTTTTAGAAAATTTTGTATTTAATTTTCAAAATGTGTGTGCTTTAACATTTGTGTTTTTAGTCTTGAGTATATTTTAAATGAAGAGCTTCGGATTGTTACATTAATTTTCTGGATTCTTTCAATGTTTTTAAATAGCAATTTTAAGATCTTAAAATGCATGATGTAATTTCAAGGGTTACATCAATTAAAAGCATGAGGTCACTTCAAGAGTTATATCAATTTTCTGAATTCTCTTAATCTTTCTAAATAAAAATTTCAAGATTTTTAAATGCTTGAGGTAACTTCAAGAGTTACAATAATTTTTTGAATTTTTTAAAATAACAATTTTAAAAAGAATTGTAAATGCATGAGGTAGATTTTTAAATATCATGCATCTATATATCTATAGATATCGATATCATGGATGAGCATTTGTCACGTGATCCTTTGAGGTGAGCATTAATAGAGCCTCGTGCATCTACTAGAAGGGGAGGTCCATCGTTCACATCGTGGTGTATATATATATGCATGTACTTAAATGAAAAATAAGTAGAATCATATTTATGTACACATATATAATGAATTGATTTTCTATTTTTTAAATGCTTTTTGCAGTCAACATTCTCCAAGTGGTCATCAATCTCAGGGTGGTCAACATTCTTCGAGTGGTCATCAATATTCCGTGTGGTCATCAATCCCAATCGGATCATCATGATCAACATAATTTTGGTAAATTATATAAAAAAAATTATGTTAAAACAAATTTGTAGATGTAAATGCATGTACATGTCTATCTTGCATAAATGTATGAATACATTTGTTCACATGTTTTTATATTTATGTAACTTTATATATTGATCCAGAGGGTGAAAATGTTGGTCCAAGTAGACGTAAACGAATCCAAATAGTTCAAGAAGAAAGCCAGACACCAACTACCACTTATCCATCTGATATTCTAGATGAGCTTCCTTGGGAGAAAAACCTTAAAAAATGCACATTACAAAGGTGCAAAACATACATATAGAACCGAGATTAACATAAACATACATATAAAACTGAGATTAACATAAACCTATGCTAGTAAGTAATTCAATTAAAAGTTTGAAAGCTCTATACATGTTTATCCACATAATTAATATTTCTTTTAACCATTTTAACTACTCTTAATATATTTAAATTAAATTGTGTCCCATACATTTTATACATTAATATAAATATTTTCTTAAAATTAAAATTGTAAAATACTTTAAAAAAATAATATAAAGGTTAATTTTATTACGCAAAGTATTTTAAAAATGATTTAGATATAACAGTTTATATTATTTATTAATGTTTGTATTTCTTTTTATTGGGTTAAGCACCAAATTTTTAATTCAAAGATGAACTCTATCTTTTAAAAATGGGAAGTTTATTTGAAAGATTTAAAGAGACAACACATATAGACATTTGAAATGGATATTCTAAGTATGTAGATGGGAAAACATCATTCTTTTATATCGATACTTACATACTTACGGGGAATGCTTTTGTTCACAACTATCGAAAAGATAAATATATTAATATTTGATTTAAAATGATATATTATAAAAATCAGCAATTAATTATAATTGCAAGTTGATTAATTATAATTGCTTCGATCGTTTGGGGAGTGTTTTGTGAATATGTTGTCAGTTTTCATTATAGGAATTTGAAGCGCAGCTTTTTGTGAATATGTTGTCAATTTTCATGAGAAGAAATTGAGGCGAAGTGTTTTGAATATTTTGTCAGTTTTCACAAGAGGACTTGTAAGCGAATCGCTTTATCATTTGATTCATCTCTATATAATCCCTAGGAATACATGCAAATCTCTGTGAACTAGGAAGGGAAAGGGTTGCAGATATTGATTCATCCAATTGCTCCAATCATGTCGACTCCACTAGGTTACATCCCCGAGATTTGTGTTTCACGCATGACAATATCAAAAATTCCTTCAGCGAATACCATGACGGCAGGTTGTTGAGCGAAGTGGTGAGGGCCATTAAGGATGGAAAGTTCGAATTGGGCCCTTTTAACGTCCATAAAGGAGATGATGGCCATCTTTATTGCGACAACAATAGAAGTCTCTATGTGGCCTATTGGAAGCATCACCTCACTTTATGGAATTTGTAATTTTCACTCTGGGGATCCTAGTTACTGGTTTGAAACATTTACCAAAATCTGTGGGTTTTGGTGTATCGGAAAACCTCTCCCTAGTATCAGACCCTAGACCTAGGTTTGATTCCTCTGAGTTTTGTTTAAGGGGGACGGGGGGCGGCGGTAGGGGGCGCCGGGTGTTGGAAGAATCATTGTACCTCTATGGAATCCGTAATTTCCACCCTCGGGATCCTTGTTACTAGTTTGGAATGTTTACCAACTCCTGTGGGTTTTGGTGTAACGACAAACCTCCACGTCGTTACACCAAAACCCGTAGGTGTTGGTAAAAGTTCCAAACAAGTAACTAGGATCCCCAGTGTAATGCCCTACGGTTGTATGCACAGGCGTGCGCGCTCCTCCCATCGCGAAAATAGACTAAGGCATGAAAAAGTGCGAGCTCCAACGATGAGGCACGGTTATGTTATATCATGCGAACAGATTGGTGCTCCACTTATATGGCAGGCTAGGCGAGACAAGTGAAGACGGGCCGACTCATAAGAGGGGCGCTTTTAGATATCATTTGGGCGCGCTGGCTACACATTGGAAGGTTGGCCGATTAAGTGGTCGACGCACATATGGAGCGTATAAACACTTGAGGAATGCGCTCATTTGGACATCAACACTTCGCATCATTCCATCGCAAACAAGGAAGTGTTAAGGTCTTCTACTGCAGGTCGTGTAGGGCGTTCAGTGATGCGCCCACCGAGTCGGGAAAGAGGGACACGCATATCGTTTGGCATTTGGAGGTGTGAACGGTGGGTGTGGGTAGGCATCTGCCCGCCACTTGGTTTGCACGACACCTGGTTGTAACGGGCGCGGGTGTGCACGCCCGTCGACAAGGTTGTGTTGTGTGTAATGTGGGTCGTGCACGGGCGCGCCCACCCGGTTGGTAAACATTGTATTGTATATTCGGTTGGAGGTTGCGGTGAGCCTGTCGTGTGCTCTTGCATGGGCATGCCCAACCTTGTATATGAACGTCGGTGGAGCATTCGCTCCCGGTCATTGTAATCTTCACACATATAATAAAAATATTACTCTTATACATTATTGGGTTATTGTTATTGTTCTTGTATTATTGATGGATTCCACACATTAATAATGTTAAATTCATGTTATTATGAATTTGTTGAAGGTGTAGTTCGTAAAGTTAATTTAACTATGGAAATAGTTGTTAACTTAGGCGGTGCCGCACCCGGCCAATTTAGGGAAAAAAGAATTGGGGGTGTGATAGTTGGTATCGGAGCCGATTCAGGGTTGAAGAAGCTTGACGAAAAGCTGATACCAACCTTGACAGTTGGTATCAGAGTAGGTTCACAGGTGGTGAAGCCGTTGCTTGATGATGAACGCAGAGAACAGACATGTATGCAGGGAAACATTATGGAGAAATCATGGATGAACAGTCTGGGTTTCGTGGACTTGATGGTTCATGGTGAGACCATTCAAGCTCTGGTGGACACCGGGGCCACTCATAAATTCATTATGACACGGTTGGAAAAAGAGGTTCGACTGATGATCTTCCCATCAAATGTGGAAGTCAAGGGAGTGAACTCTAGAGCTAAGGTTGCGAGTTTGGTACACGAAGTACCTGTGCAGATAAAAGACTGGAAGGGTTAGTTGAACTTCATAGTGATGGAGATGAACGACTCTGATATGATACTCGGACATGATTTCTTGAAGGGCAACAAGGCTCTTGTTGTCCCCTTCTGTGATGAGGTGGTGCTGGTTGGACAGTCACAAACTTGGACTTTGCCCACTCATAAGAAAAGGAGGGAAGTCAAGGTGCAGCACATTTCGGCACTGAGTTTGGAGAAGGCTATGAAGGAATCAAATATGGAGACATATGCGGCGATGTTCAAGGATGTCGAAGGTGATGGAGTGGGGACGCCTGTTCTAGCCGAGATTTCTGAGGTGCTGACCAAATATGCAGATTTGATGCCTGATGAGCTACCAAAGAAACTTCCACCAAGGTGTGCAGTGGACCATAGCATTGAGCTTGAGCCAGGAAAGCAACCACCGGCTAAAGCACCTTATCGATTTTCAGGACCTGAGTTGGAGGAGTTGAAATGACAGTTAAAGGAGTTAGCTGATGCAGGTTTCATCAGACCTTCAAGGTCCCCTTATGGAGCTCCGATATTATTCTAGCGGAAGAAGGATTCGAATGAGCTACATATGTGTTGTGATTACCATGCATTGAACAAGCAGACGATAAGGAACATGTATCCTTTGCCATTGGCTATTGATTGCTTTGATAAGCCTGCGAAAGCCCGAGTGTTTTACAAGATGGACTTGAGGCATGGGGATTACCAGGTGCGGATAGCTGAAGGAGATGAGAAGAAGACCACGATGGTAACAAGGTATGATAGCTTTGAGTTCCTTGTTATGCCATTCAGGTTGTGTAATGCTCCTTCTACGTTATGCACTTTGATGAATTATGTCCTACGACCATACTTGGATTCGTTCGTAGTAGTGTACTTGGACGATATAGTGGTGTTCAGTGACAACATGGAGGATCATAAGAAGCACTTGGCGATGGTGTTCGAGGCACTGAGGGAAAATCAGTTGTTCTTGAAGAAGTCTAAGTGTGTGTTCGCTCAGACTGAGATTCCGTTCCTTGGGCATATTGTTGGTCAAGGGTGCATACAGATGGAGCCGAGCAGAGTGAAGGTGATCGAGGACTGGGTTGAACCGAAGAATGTCCATGAGATGAGGGTGTTCTTGGGCATGACCAACTACCAACGAAAGTTTGTAGAGGGGTACTTCAAGGTGACATCGGCACTGACAGACTTATTGAAGAAAGGCAAGAGGTGGAGTTGGACGAGGAAATGTCAAGAGGCATTTGATGACTTGAAGAAGAGGATGGTTACAGCACCGATACTGAAGTTGCCTGACTTCGAGAGACCATTTGAGGTGCACACTGATGCTTAAGATTTTGCCATAGGAGGGGTTCTTATGTAGGATGGGCATCTAGTGGCGTATGAGAGTCGGAAGTTGCAGGATAGAGAATGGACGTATCCGGTCCATGAGAAGGAGATGACTGCCATCATCCACTGTATTCATGTGTGGAGGCATTACCTGATTGGGAAGTCGTTTGTTGTCAAGACTGACAATGTTGTAGTAAGTTATTTTGCATCACAACCGAAGCTTTCTGCGAAGCAAGCTCGTTGGCAGGACTTCTTGGCAGAATTCGACATGACTATCGAGTATAGACCGGGAAGGAACAATGCGGTAGCAGATGCCCTTAGCAGGAAGGGACAACTTGCAACATTGGAGGGAGAAGACCGGGAAGCTAGGAGTAGGAGTCGAGTTCAGATGTTAGAAGAGATGCAAAAAAAGATCAATGAAATTGTTGAAACCGATACTTTGGCACAGAATATAGTGAAGCAGATAAAGGAGGGGAAGACATGAAAGTTCTTTCTACGAGATGGCTTCTTGTTCTTTGGAAACCGACTCTATGTTCCAAAGTCATCTGGACTCAGGAGGCACCTTTTGAAGGAGTGCCACGACTCGCCATGCGTTGGCCACCCAGGGATGCGTCGTTATTTGGCATTGTTGGAGAGAGGATTCTTTTGGGAGACGATGCGGGAGGATGTAGAAGAGTATGTACATATGTGCATCATTTGTCAACAGGACAAATCAGATACTCAGAGGCAAGGAGGACTGTTGCAGCCTTTATCGATTCCTGAGAGACCATGGATGAGTGTCTCGATGGACTTCATCACTCAGTTGCCACAGGTTCAGGGGTATAATGGGATTATGGTCGTTTTTCCAAGTATGTTGTCTTTGTTCCAACAAAGATACCTTGTGGAGCTGAGCGGACTATGGAGTTGTTCTCTAAGAACATAGTGAAGTATTGGTGGATGCCATTGAGCATTGTGTCGGATAGAGATCCGCGTCTTACAGGCAGATTTTGGACCACATTGTTCAATTTATTCGGGACAAAGTTGTTGATGAGTTCGAGTTACCATCCGCAGACAGATGGGCAGACCGAGAGGATCAACGCATTCCTGGAGAACTACTTGAGACATTATGTGACGGCTGATCAGAAGAATTGGCCTGAACTCTTGGATATTGCTCAGTTTAGCTACAATATTTAAAAGGGTTCGACGACGGGGTATAGTCCATTTGAGTTGGTGAATGGACAGATGCTGGTTGCACCACATATCATAGTGACAGGAGGCTTCCTAAGAAGTCCTCATGCGAAGAAGTTCATGAAGGCTTGGGAGGAGACCTTGGAGTTAGCACGGTTGCGCTTGCACGATGCTGCAAGGAGGATGAAAAAGTATGATGATCGTGGGAGACGGGAGGCACACTTCAGTGTGGGAGATATGGTGTTTCTCAGGATTACCAGGGAGCAGTTTTAGCCAGCCAAGGGAACTGCAAGAAAACTGAAACGGAAGTATGAGGGACCATTCCAGGTGAAGAAGAGAGTGGGGGAAGTTGCTTATGAGATGGAGCTTCCGCACCATATGCACATGAAGCATCCAATTTTTCAGCTAAGTCAGTTGAAGAGATGTAGACTTAATTCAGACCATCCAGAGAGAGCTGAACAACCAAGAGGACCAGCGGGAATTGCGGACAAGTCAGGATTGGAGTTGGAGAAGATTTTGAGCGTCAGAACTATAGGGATTGGTTGCCACATGAGAAGGGAATTTCTTGTCAGATGGAAGAATGCACAGGAGGAAGAACGTTGGGAATCAGAGGACTCACTTTGGATATGGAAGGATAAGATCGAGAAGTACAACAGGAAGCTGTTGAGACGATCGGAATTGTTGAGGGCGACAATGATTTCCAGTGGGGGAGGATGTAATGCCCTGCGTTGCGTGCACGGGCGCGCGCGCTTCTCCCATCGCAAAAATAGACTAAGGCACGAAAAAGTGCAAGCTCCAACGATGAGGTGCGGTTATGTTATATCGTGCAGACAGATTGGTGCTCCACTTATATGGCAGGTTGGGCGAGACAAATGAAGATGGGCCAACTCGTAAGAGCGGCGCTTTTGGATATCATTTGGGCGCGCTGGTTACACATTGGAAGGTCGGCCGGTTAAGTGGTCAACGCACATATGGAACATATAAACACTTGAGGAATGTGCTCATTTGGACATCAACACTTCGTATCATTCCATCGCAAACAAAGAAGTGTGAAGGTCTTCTACTGCAGGTCGTGTAGGGCGTTTGGTGATGCGCCCGCCAAGTCGGGAGAGGGGGACACGCATATCGTTTGGCGTTTGGAGGTGTGAACGGTGGGTACAGGTAGGCATCCGCCTACTGGTTGGTTTGCATGACACTTGGTTGTAACGGGCGCGGGTGTGCATGGGTGCGCTCGCCCATCGGCAAGGTTTTGTTGTGTGTAATGTGGGTCGTGCACGGGCGTGCCCACCCGGTTGGTAAACATTGTATTGTATATTCGGTTGGAGGTTGTGGCGAGCCTACCGTGTGCTCTTGCACAGGCAGCGCTCAACGTTGTATATGAACGCCGGTGGATCATTTGCTCCCAGTCATTGTAATCTTCACACATATAATAAAAGGATTACTCTTATACATTATTGGGGTATTGTTATTGTTCTTGTACTATTGATGGATTCCGCACATTAATAATGTTAAATTCAAGTTATTATGAATTTGTTGAAGGCATAGTTCGTAAAGTTAATTTAACTATGGAAAGAGTTGTTAACTTAGGCGGTGCGGCACCCGGCCAATTTAGGGAAAAAAGAATTGGGGGCGTCACACCCAGGGTGGAAATTACAGATTCCATAGAGGTGCAGTGATTCTTCCAACACCCCCCACCCCTGCCCCCCCCCCCTTCAAATGCAACTCGGGGGAATCGAACCTGGGTCCAGGCTCTGATACCATGAAGAGGTTTTCCGTTACACCAAACCCCGCAAGTTTTGGTAAACATTTCAAACCAGTAACTAGGAACCCCAGGGTAGAAATTACGGATTCCATAGAGGTGCGGTGATTCTTCCAACACGGCCTGGGAAGCCGATGTTGAGTCAGTTGAGGTGAAGATAATGTCAGACGATTCCAAATCTCGCCATTTTCGAAGAGAAATGAGGGAGAAGATGAGTGACCACAATTTTGTTCCCAAGGTACGGGGCGCTCAACCATGACACCCTGGGCCTTACAAAGGTTTGGTAGTATGGATGCATCTAGTTGCTTTGTAGACGACCTTTTGTTTTAAATTCAAGTGATTGACTCTCCCTGTTTTTGCAATGTGTTTTTAGTTTTGTGACTATTAATCGATATTAGAAAGTTTTTTTGTGTGTCATTCTATGGTAAATTATCTATCTGGACTCCGTGATATTTTAATTTTATTGGTAAAAGATTTATTTTTGTTTTTTTAAGAATTTTTTGAGCGGGGGAGCTTATTCTACAGTTGAGTGAAGGCACTGTGTAAGTACGTTAGTGCTCAATTTGGAGTTAACCAATGTCCCTCTTGAATACAAATAAAATATTCTCTAAATTGAAAAGCAACTAAATACAAATAAAATATTCTCTAAATTAAAAAGCAAATGTTGGATATAATAAAAAAGAATATACTATGCATGTTTAATTAGTGGTTCATATAACTTAATATAATTTCATATAAAGTAATTAGAAGTAAAAGAAAGAAAAATTGTTTAAACATCCTACTTTTCAAAAATATTTTAACACTTTATTTAAATAAATTATTTGAATATCTATGTTAACCAACTTAAGTGAATATCAAGTTCATATATATTTATATATAATAGAAAAAATGTTAAAAGAAAATATTTTAATATTCTGTATAATAAAATATGCTATATAAATTATGAATAAAATATTTCAATATGAATAAATATTACTATATATTTAAAATTATAAAAATATATATCATTCAAGAATATAATTTATACAATAAAAAAAAAATACACATGATTTTTTACTTTAAATTTAAATTTAAGTTTAATTTACACTTCAAAAAATTCAAATTCTCTCCACTCATATTATATTTGTACTTAACATAAATCTATACTAATAAAATTACATAAATAACTTGAAACTTAAATCATATAAAATTACATAAATAACTTAAAACTTAAATCATATAATCATATATGCAAATACATCCTCCAAATCATTATTGCTGCAAAAGGTTTCAGAATACATTTACACCATACTGCTTGACTTAAAAAATGCATTTTTGATATTCTCTCTCATGATTTTTCCTTTTTTTGCATCTTCTTTCACCCTTACAATCTATACAAAATTCCATATAAAATCTAGCTACTTATTCACGTTGCTATTAACTTTTATTCTCCTACCATATTACACAAATAATGAATTTAATGATTTTTTATACAAATAATGAATTTAATGATTTTTTTATAATGAATTTAAAACAAAAGGAGGTTTGATTAATAGCGTTTTAACGAATCAGTACGGCATGCATTTTAACATTATAATCAATGAATATCAATATGATTTTGATGCGAAAATTCGTACTTCAATCGTAATTTAATTTATTAAGTGATAATATATCCATTCTATAACTTGGGGAAGAATATAATTTAAAGTATACAATATGTATTGACTGACTTGTCAGGATTATTGTTTATTTTTGCTTATTCATCGTGACTATTGCAAGTTTTGTGTGCATGCTTATTATTCTTGTTCATGGCAATGCATGTTGCTGCGTTTACCTCGGCATTCAATCTTGTCTATTGTACTGCTCCAAAGCTGTCTAGTGAAAATTGAGATTTATATGGTTTTGAAAGTCTATTCGTATCCTATTACTAGCGGCTGGTTTTAAGTTTTTTTATTAGGTTAATCAAATTAATTAATTAAAAAAAATTATATTAATAGGTATCAATTTTATTTTTAGGAAATGTAATATTGATAGGCAATAGTAAAATAGAGTAAATTTTTCTTGTTAAGAATTTTGTTGCATATTTTTTTAGATATATATATGTTTTTATTCTTTTATAATTTTCAGGTAAGAAATTTATTTTAATGTTTATTATAGATTGATGTCTATACAAGCACAAGCGTTTTATAACTTATAAAACGCTTTATAACTTATAACCTGAAAATTAAAAGTAATACACCCTATCCTATTCTCCTTATAGAAGCAGGTCTTTCTTCTATTGAGAGCCTAGCTATGCTCAGGTTTCTGATGTACAAGCACAAGCTCAATAACATAGACAATCATAGACTTCCTAAGCTAGCTTTAAATTCCAGCCAAAATCACGTAAGGCTTAACCGAGGATGGCATAAGGACACAAGGGCCTGGTTAAACTATTGGGAGATCAATGAGAATGGTGCTTTGCAAAACATAAATAACATTAAAGATATTGTTACTTCTAAGTTCAAAGAAAAATTGTGGTGTGAGAAAGATTTAGCGTCTAAAAGAAAATTAAGTTATTATAAGAAGGTCATCAACCCCACCCTTGAAGATCAAAAGTATCTCTCTATTCTAACTAGCTCAAAAAAGAAAATTAATATAGCAAAGATTAGAACGAATTCTCATGAGCTCCATAGCGAAACTGGCCGCTGGGTAGTTCCTAAAATGCCATGGATGGAAAGGATCTGCCATATTTGTGAGAATGGGAGCATCGAGGATGAAAACCACTTCCTCTTAGAGTGCCCTGCATACAACCACATTAGATCTCAATTTCACAACCTTTGTTACAATACTGACCTTCCTAGCCTTTTACAATGCCAAAATTATAGTGAACTCGGGAGGCTTCTCTCCAAACTTTTTGAGCATAGGAATAAAATCTTAAATCAAAATAAATAATTTGTCTTTTTAGGTCCGATAGATCATTATTTGGTCTCAGCGGACGTTAACCATCATCATCATCATCACATTCACTAGTCATTTAATTATAAGTAATTAAATGGTATGCTTTTGCACCTTATATTATGATTGCTTTTAGAGGCCGGCTATGTGCCATTTTGTCCATGTTCAATGTGGAGTTGACATGTGTACCCTTTCAAATAAAAGTAAAATATATTCTAAATACAAAAACAATGTGATTGGTTTTGAATGAATACACATATTTTGTTAGTTTTAATTGAAAGCATAGTAAAACATCAATATTCCATTTTCATTGTAGCTTAGTGAGCTTGGTGGTGTGTTAATATTACAATGTAGTATGAAAGAGATGTTATGAAGAAATTCACTATAACTTTTAGAGCCATAAATACTAGCAATTGCACCACATGTTGCAATGGAGCGTATGAAAGAGTAGGATAGAATATGGAAGTCAAAACTTTATGCAATTTTATTTATTTATCAGTGTTTATGTGAGAAAAGCTTTGAAATTTAAATTTTACATAATTCAGTTATATCATGGATTATAATTGCAAGATGGGTTCATTACTAATTAATAGACTATTTTATTGAACGTTTCATCATTTCAATATAAATGATTTATTTTAAATTTGTATGGATAATCTCAATAGATTTTGTGGAAAGTTTTAATGATTGAATAATGAAATTGATATAGTGTTTGCAAGGAGAAAATCACAAGCTTGCCTCATCTTTACAAGTCGAGCTCACTATAATATTAGCAACACCATCTAAATAATCCAAAATATAATTCTATGGATAGGGTGTTCTATGTTGTACAAGTGGACTTAAACATAGTATTCGATACAATGTAAGATGATTTCCATGTTAGCTAACATGAATTCCTCTTCCACATTTTGCTTTCTCTATCCTAACAATGGGAAGACATAAATATTTAAAAGCATATGAGAAGCTTCTTTATTGGACATGACCAATCCTACCCATTCTAAGAAGCACATTGTTGATTTTGTAATGAAACTTGACATTCATTCACTTCACATATGATTCATAATGAGATTCATAAACATAAAAATAAGTGGCAATTTATCAATGAAATTAAAAATCCTTTTTAGGTTCTCTCTACCAAATGTTTTCATGTCAACAACTTCTTCACTACTTGTAAAAATCCACAAGTTTGTGTTTTTGTATCAAAAGTGGCTTAGGTTGTGGCTTCTAGGAACCAAATCTTTCTGGAGCATACATTAGGAGTTTTGTTAAACAACTAGCCTCATCTAGAAATCATGTAATTCGTGGGTGTTTGTACCCACTTCCAAAACTCTGGTAAAAGAGGATTCTATGATTGACACATGCTCAAGCTCCAACACATATTGATCAAGGAAATGGCAATATGATGAAGTTGTCATCCAACTTAGATGAATAGGCTATGATCAAGGAAATGGCAAGATGATGAAGTTGTCATGCAACTTTGGCTAAGGCAGCAAAGAAAATTATTCATTCCAAGAGCGAAGAGCTTAATTTGTCTAAGTTGTTTTATTTCTATTTCTTACCAATTGGATGTGGTTGTTTAAATGCTTTCTTTACTTTTACTGCTTAACATTGGCAATTTTATTTAGCGGAGTAATTGTGATAGGCACATAAATCCAGATGGGTTTTCCCCTGTTGAGGATAGCCTAACTTAATGTATGATTTTCAAATTAACAAGTTCGGAGATCATCATATGATGATTTGAGGAACTACAATAACATGATATCTCTAGTGACTTAGATGTCATTTTATTCTTGCTTCTATAGTACCTTCCATCACGACTCAGGATCTTGGGGATATAGAGGAATTGTTAAGGAAGTTGTACAAGGTGTGCAACCCATCCATTTATTCTAGCAATTTAGGGGTTTGGATTCCATCATATTGCTTTCTGGTTCTCTCTTTCCAACTTCCTTCTAATCATACCAATGCAAAAACACTGAGCCAAGGAGAAATTATCTAATAACATAAAATAAAATAAAATAAATGATATATGGTAGCTATGATAGTAATGAACAAAGTGAATGTTCAAGCCTAATATCTTCCATGTTGTATTTTTTTGTTTCCAAAAATAGGTCATATATTGATTGTGTTTTGTACTTTTATTGACTAAGATTCATATAGAGAAAGTATTGTTGCTTTAAGATATATTAATATATTTAAAGTTCCATACATATTTGAATCATAGATTGAATTCAATCCTTATTTTTGACCTTGAATTCCATTTTTATTGTTTACCTTGGCAACTCCAGGCTAGCAAACCCCTAAGCTTTCTACTGATCTTCTCATCAAAATCACTCACCTTCATCCAAACTGCACACACATTACAGTATCAATTACTTATAGATAGAGAGCAAGT
Organism: Pinus tabuliformis; assembly: GCA_031772625.1. Classification (NCBI taxonomy): domain Eukaryota; kingdom Viridiplantae; phylum Streptophyta; class Pinopsida; order Pinales; family Pinaceae; genus Pinus; species Pinus tabuliformis. The sequence goes on along the minus strand of CM062819.1, from coordinate 459,359,209 downwards.
TGTCTTAGGTAGTCATGGAGGTTACAGTTAGGTGAATTGAAATTCTTTCTTTCCATGCATTTCCCTTTCTATTTAGAAAGAATAGGCCACTTTCAATTAATAAAGTAATTACATACCAATATTATTATTTTTTTTCAATCCTTTTATTGTTGCAAATTTACATAATGGATTGTCATTGAAGGACATATAAAAAGTAATCATATAACAAGAAAAAGAATTATGTTATTTTCTCCAAGACCATTTTTCTTTGGGGAGATATTTCTATACACTTTAATAGGAATTGAAATTCTCTCTTTCCATGCATTTCCCTTCCTATTTAGAGAGAGTAGGTCGCATTTAATTAATAAAGTAATTACATACGAATATTATTATTTTTTAAATTTTTTAGTGTTGTAAATTTACATAATGTATTGCCATTAAAGGACATATAAAATGTAATTATATGACAAGAAAAAAAATTATGTGATTTTTTCCAAGACCATTTTTCTTTGGAGAGAGATTGCTACGCACTTGGATTAATAAGATCAAGTTCCTATAAATTACAAAATTGAAAAAATAACCTTCATTATAAATTGAATTCATTTGTTATTTTGGGTGAATGAAGTCTTGGGTGATAGATAGTAATTGAAGTTTTCATGGAGGAATGAGAGGAGTTAAAGTTAATAATGATTATAAATATATTTGAGATAAAGGATATTTTAGGGTGATTTTAAATATTTACATGGAAGGTGTTCCTTTCGAAACAATTCATTTGCCAGTATTGTCTACCTTTTACTTATTGAGTGACATTTGTCCGGATGTACACTGACAACTTTTGTCCCGTGGCATGCTCATACTTGCTAGAATCCATGTTCCATTGGGGCCTCAACACGTCCAGCGCAGAGGAAACAACTATCATTATTTTTGTTTTCCACCGTTGGTTGGAGTTGGGCGTTGTCCATACTCCCTCATTTTTTTAAAACAAGTTTTGAGAGTTTTTAACCTGTGAGGTTTCCGAGCCCGGGAGAAATCTTGAATATAATCATGACCACTGAGCACTCTATCATGGTGAAATTCAACACAAGCCTCACGAGTGGACATGCATGGCAGGGGAACAACAGGATGCCTCAGCCAATGCACCACGTCATTTTCAAAGGCATGAGATACAACCTGGTATGGTACACAGGCAAGCTAAGAAACGGGAAGCAGTGAAGGGTGAAATTCATATTGGGCCAGAGGTAAACACGCAAGCCTACGTAAAAAGTAATACAAAAATATTGCGAGGAAGGCAAGCAATTCTAGATTTATTGATGAGGGTTGAAAGGGGGGGCAAATAGAGCTGGAGAGACTGTTGGAGCATCGGGCAGTTTCAGACTTTTCACATGGCAACCGTATAAAGGTTAGTAATTGATGATTTACTTGGGATCATGTTTTTTTATATTTTGTTTTCTCTGTTTCAAAGATGCACAAAGTAAATTAGTGACTACTATTTTTTATGAAATTCTCCCCGAAGTTTTATGATAAACACATTTTTAATAAGCTTGCATTTATGCTCAAAATGAAGATTTTTTTGTCCTGGAGTCATTTTCTCTTTGCATGTTTGTCTATTTCATTTGAGTATTGATTTGGTATGAAGATTTTGTAGTCTTAGTTAACCATTGTGTTTTAATTTTCTTTTAATGATTATTTTTTTAACCATCACTTTTTGTCTAGTCATTTTATCATCATCATATATTCGGCTTCCATTCACTTTCTGATATTTTCAAAACTTCTTCAGCAACAGTTCAGTTTCTACTCAGATATTCTGAATAAAAAATAAGCCTTATATTTCTTGTTGGCTTTCGCTAAAGTGAAAATTTCCCATCATATCATGATGTGGCCAGATCCCTACAGATTTCCTTTGTCGAATGCACGTTAATGAATCCTCCCCTGGCTGCGCTGCAAGTAATATTATCTTGAAATTTTGACTTTTAGTTATATTATTTCTATTAATATAATTTCTAACAATTTTAAAAGATGTAATGATATTATTATAGATAGAGAAAATTTAGACATTTAAAATATTATACTTTAATAATACTTTTTTATTGTATAATTTTATATTTTAAAAATTATTTAAAATTACATTTACGAATATTTTTAAAAATAATGGTTTCCTGTGTTATTTTAAAAAATACAGTTATAAGGTGGGCAATTGATTTGTCAAGTTTTGTCTTATTTTCACTGCACCAAAACTCTATATGGTTTTGTCATTAACCCCTCGTTCCACTCTAATAATCTGACAGTTTTTTTTGTCTCTCACTATAGTATACACACCAGAGTTACTGGTTTCACCAATTTCTCCTTATTTTTTATAAACTCTAGAATGTCCTATCTTCGTTCCTACGAAGACTCCCTCACAAATCTTAACCTTTTCCGCTTATTAACTAGGATTCTGCTTCGATATACATATCTACACTATAAATAGTACTCCCCCCTTAAAGAGGTGACTATGGCACTTGCTTCATTGAACCATTGTAACTATACTTGTTCTACATATAGTTCCTTGAATGGTAAATCGTTATACGCTTCCTTCCATACTTTTGCTCAAACTGCAGGATATGCCATACTCTTAATATATATAGGGATATTATTTCTTTAATCACTTAGGACCCCTAGCTCTTTTCTTATACATATTAATGATATAATGATACTTCAATACTTATATGTGCCTTGCTACAAAGTATCTCGCCCTCTTAATCTTATGTATGGCTTTGCATCGGGTTTGGTGGTGTAACCAGGTGAATGAATCCAAACCTACTTCTTATCATTGTAATGAGGATTACAATAATACTAACCCATGTGGTATACCATTTCTATTCTCAGAACCTCAATGTCATATGTGGGCGATGCCTTATCTTTTTCATTCTATCCTTAAATTATCTTTAGTATGCAACCTACTAGCTTGCATATAGTTTTAAATACACTGAGTTGATTAGGCGCATTGTCAGCTCAAGGTTATTCATGGATACTTAATGCTATAAGCAGTGTTAACTGATGGAGACTTTATTTATGAGCATAGCCACCATTCCTTACTTTTAATGTCTCCATACTTTAATTAAGTGCTCACCTTCTCCACCGTAGAATGGTAAGTAAGAATATAGAATTGGAGAATGACGTGTTCAACATTGCAAGGCTGATTTAGGGGCAACAAATCACACCCCATATGCCGGTCACATGGGCAATGTCCGAATTTTTGTTTCCGTGTATAGCTCAGGTGGTGTGAAACTATACCCTATTCTCTACCACAATGATAACTGGGAGGTTTGAACAGGCGCCTTGGTTACTTGAGTATGCCTATGCACATAATCTGTTCCTTTTTCCACAAGTGCAAGACTAGGAGACTAATGTTATCAATGGCCTACAGCTTCAGTGTTGTGTTCTTACCTCTGGTATATCTAGTGCAGGTATAACTAGTGCAGTGCGTTTACCTTATCTTCAAGGCGAAATTCTCGGGGTTTAGCTCGAAATATGTCGTAACCAGATTCTTCATGAGTGATTCACACTGCAACATTTCTTGACGGAAATCTCTCCCAACCTATTTTTCATGTCGGGGAATGGTAATGCTTCAGGTAACCCTACCTGTGAGTCATTTCTTATCTTTTATACCCATATTGGGATTGTGCCATTCACATATTCCCTCTTACTAGTTATTGTAGTTATAATAACTTTACTAAGTTGATTTCCAGGTGTGTGGGCATCAATCCCTCTTACCGATATTTCAACAAAGGTTCAGGTCATGCTCTCCTATTGGCACGATATCTTTACCACTGAGGACTATTTTAAATAGGTAAGGTGCATACTTGACTCCGGGGTTAATCTGAATGTTATCTTAGACGTGCTATCTAATGCCTTTTATGTGTGTCTATGGTTGAATTTGTCTTTGGCAGGGTTTTGAACCAAAAGCATGGAATGGTGGTGCTATGGTTGGCAGATTACACAGACCGGTGCCCTTATTCCCATCTTCTATGTGTACAAGAACTACCATCTCCCCAAGAAAATTTGGTTCGCTAACAGGTGCAATGAGGGCTTCCATTTTCCACTTGTCGTTTTTATCGATTTGTGTTACCATCTCTTAGGTTTCATTTCTTGGTTTATTTTTTTATGTACATTTCCTAATACCTTTTCTCTTGCAATAGAGACTAAAATGCAACTGGCAGGTTAATCCTCTTTCTTACTGGTAATTTGCATCCTCTTCGGTGGATTATTCATATTTCCCGCATTAATTTAAAGCTATAAAGTTAGTAATGGTTACTTGGGTACCTCTCTTCTTATTCCTGTAGGTACACTCTATTCCTATAGTGGTTCGTTGGATTTATGGACTTTATACCATGTGTGGGTGCCATTGATTAATAATTTCAGCATTTGGGGCATTCCAGGTTTGTTGCTACACCTCGGCAGGGATTTCGGCATAGTTACTTTCACCATGCTTCCTGGGATACAAGAAAAGAATCATTGGCATGTTGTAGAAGTTTGTTATTGCAAAATTTATGCCGGTTTTCATTTCCAGTGAACTTTCAATTGGTAGCTTATATCAATAACGACTTGTCACTTTCACTCGATCCTAGACTCGTTGGTTGTAATTTATTAAATTCAAGTGCCCCTGATTCCAAGTCTCAATTTTGTAGGCTTTTCTGAAGCCCAACTCTCTGATACTATTTCCATAGCGTTAAATATTTTCAGACATATTTGAATAATGACGGCAATAAAATTTTGAGATGTAAATGTGAAATTTCAGACCTGCCCTAGCAATTTTTTTTTCTTGCAAAATATTCTTGGTATGTCACCACTTGAGTTAGATGGGTTATATTTTATTTTAATTGCGCCATAATAGCAGTTTATTTGAAGTTACTACCAACTGGGTTTTTAGCCTGAACGTTTTAATATGTCCTCATTTTTGTATACTGTATTCAATTCGATTTTTCCACGTTTTACAAGTTTAGGAATCATGATAGTCACAACGACATGGTAATAAAATGACTAATTCACTGTTATTATTATTTCGTGCATTACTTACATGGTCGTGAGAAATATACTACCCCTAACTATTGTACTCGAAGTATTTATCCCCCAATTTTGTGATAAGATTCTATGTCGCTTATATAGAATGTGCTTCTCTTGTTGTTCCATTTTCTAAGGTAATAACTGATACGTTCTTCTATACAACATCATTATAATACTGGAGTTTGTGTGGGAAGAAATAGGGATTCCCTCGGCGAGGAGAGGAAAGACGGCGATGGAGAGAATTGGCATATGCAGAGAGGCGAGGGCTTATGGCTCTACCATTCTTTGCGAATTTGGTATGTGATGTATTAAACCTCTGACTAATGACAATTTTGGCTACGCATTGGATGTTAGGGTTGAGAATATCTGTAGCTATCACCCTCCAACTGAAGTATTTTTGGGCCCTAAAACTGTTATATCAATCGATCCAAGATGCCGAGAGAGCGATGTACAGGTTTATTTTCCCATATTTCGATACCCTTGCCCACAGATCCATATTGTGGTAAGATCTATCCACGGACCAATCTCATACTTGGAAGGCGAGGGAACATATAGAATAATACACTCTTGGTTCTACACACTCGAAAGGCACCTATCTATAACTAGATCTAGTATTCGAGGTTGTATAATGGCTCCCATGGAGCCCAGCTCTTTAGATTTGTATACGGGTAACCGAAGCCCCAAAAATTTGGCAACATCATTAGAGGCGAACTCATGCATTACCATCTTCACTGAAGGGATGACGAGGGTTTATGTACTTAGTGGCTGCTTTGGAGCTTTTATTCTCCCCAGAGATCTCGCACACAATAAAGGAAGAAGGGAGGAATTCCGTAGACAACAGTCTGGAAGAGGGAGCTGCCTCTGATCACGAACTGCAAACCTGCCAAAAATATTGTTTCAGGGTAGAGAGGCATATAAAGCCACAGGATATGGCTTACCTCTGGCATGCATATGGCGAATACTGGTGGGTATCGCGAGCCTACAAACAAATCAGTCCAAATCCACAACAAGCATTGGCGATTGAACATGAACCACAGGAAGCGGCGATCAACTCTCCACTAGATCTTGAAGCTTCAGTAGCAAAGTCCCTCAAAGGTAAACAAATTACCCTTTTCATTAGATCCATAGAAGGAAACACAGTATGCTTAAAAATAGGGAGCTTGGAGAAGATCAAAACCCTCAAGCAAAGGATACAAGAAAGGATGGGCATTCCACTTTGAAAACAACTCCTGAACCATGCAGGAAAATTATTGCAGGATGAATACAAGCTAAAACAATACAACATAGGCAGAGAATCAACTATCTACCTCAATACAAGACTCTATGGTGGCTGCTCTGGTACAATCTCCAAAGGACATGTTTCTTTCAAAGATGCAGTAAAAGGGAAAATGGGGCCTCAAATGCAATAAGAACATCAAGCCACGACTCATCGTGCCTACATCATCAAGCAGACAACTCAGAATCCTGCTCTATCGATTGCTATACCTGAGGTAAATGAAATACATGATGATTATTTATCAAAAGCAGTGATATGAACATTTAACGGGTTTTGGCTGAAACCAAAAGCCCTAAGTCAATGGATTTACTGAATATGGACAGAAAACTGTGATATACACCTATACTCAAAAGGTTTCTTCATTGTCAAATTCTACACAATTAATGACAAGGAATGCGCATTGAATGAGGAACCATGGTTTTGGGGCAATGTTGGCCTTTTCTTAACATCATGCTTTCCAAAATTTGATCCTAACACCATGGTAGTCTCCAAAATGCCTGTGTGGGTAAAAATATATAACCTACCTCTGCATTTTTGGCACATCAAATTATTAGTAGGCATTGGCAATGCTCTTGGGAAATTTTTAAAAGTAGACAGTGAGCATCTTACCAAGGATATATACACTTTCACCAGAATCTATGAGGAGGTTGATCTCAGTCAAGGAATTCAGTGGCAACAAGCGAATACACTCAATAGAAAGTTAAGATTCCGACAAAGAAACCCAACTACTCCCAAAGAGGCAGAAATGTCCATTGTAACATCCACTCTCAACACTGGAGGTTGGAAAAAAGTTGAAAAACAGAAAGGTAGGAAAGCATAGATAGTTCATAAATTGTTGTCTTTTTTACATCTTGTGCATGAGGACAAGTTTATACAGCATATGCTAATGTAGCATCTACAACATGTAATTTTTCTCAATATGAATAAAATTACGATTTTTCTTTTCGGGAAAAAAGATCATTATAATACTAGACTTCGAGATCCTCTGTATTGTTCTAAAGAAAATACCAAAGTTTGCATGTATCTTGGTGATACCATATTCTGTTTATAAAAACTTTCCTAGTATTTCTAAAACGCTCACCTTCTATTTTACCAATTGTTCTATGTGTTTTTATTCATAATTTTACTAATTTTCTGAAAAACACAATATAGGTATTGTTGAATTGGCTTGATTATACTACACTCCGTTATATTCTTTAGTCGTATCTGAATTCCACTATTTCTAAGTGTGATTCTTGTCTTCTATTATATGTATATGCATGTATACAAGGTAATGTTTATTTCTCATACCTTTTTATTTATTCCTAATGCATTGTTATCATCTCGAGCTCAAATATGTATACTTCATTTAAAACAATACCCATTTTTTGTTTTTATTTTCATTCTTTTGAATGAAGTTCTTCTCGACCATCCTAAGTTCTAAGTTAAATACTCGGGTCTAGCTATCTTCCTCATGAACATCCTGGTTATGAAATCAAATCGGGAAATTCCCATTTAATGGAGAATCCTATGCACACAATTTACATTTCAATGGTATTTTCTTAGGGATTTCTATCAAAAGTGTACCAATTATATCTACAATCAATAAGGCTTATAACCTCCCAATTTTTCTCTAATTGAACTGCTATTCAATAGTAATTCATGTAAAACTATTGATTCACCATTATAGCCACATCGTTTCTGGATGCATATAAAACAAAACAATATTCTACTAAATACAACCATGGAGGCCACATATTTTTTGCATGTAGATAAAGTAAAACAACATTCTACTAAATGTAGAAAATTTGTGATATGTTAACCTGATAATGCAATATAAATCAAAGCAGAATACTATAACCTACTTCTACTATCAATTTGTGGAATCTTAAAGATCGAGCTGAACAATATAACCAGAAGAATAAGAATAAATGGCACAATACACATGAAAATACTTTGGGGAAATCCTCAGCTAAAATCCCCACACTATTATATTATCATACATGGTGGAAATGCATAGGAATTATACAAAGCCTTAGCTCTCACAGCTAGCCAGCTCTTAGTACATTCCTCATAGATGCTCACAGGCAATCTTGGCTTCCCTCCAACCTTCCTCTCTACCCTCAAAGCTCCTATTTCCTTGCACTATTCCTTATGGATGATTAGCCTGTCACTAAGTGGAAAACCAACCTTCAAAACTGCGTGATCCTCAAGGTTGAATCCTTGAATGCATGTATGAGTTTTCTCCAAAAGAAAACACATGCAACTAATAGTATAGCATCCTTGAACATTAATCTCAACTGGCTTTCTCAGAATAGACATGCATGAGTTTTTGATGAGGGAATCTTCAGTTAACTAGAGTAGCACTTGTTGAGTGCATTAATGCATCAACTAACTGTTAACTCACTACTACTTCCTCAAACAGTTTGGAACTAATTTAACTCGACTTAACTCAATAAACTAAGTTAAATAATTACAACTCAATCTTATCTCCTTAATTTAAGGGATAACTCTTGCACGACTTCAGAAAGACTTCTAACTTGAATTTCTCCAACCAATTAATTTAAAAAAAATATTATTAATTATTTCCAAGTAGCTGTTAAGACTAAATTCGAGTTTAATTCACAATTTAATTTAGGGAAAAATTACATTGGAATATTATTGGTGCCATATTTCAACACTAAATACTATTTTTGTCGTTACGACGGACAACTAACATACCTCTTACACCATACACATAATTTCCACACAAAATATTAAGTATTCTAGTTCAATTCAATAGGTACCTAACTAGTTGAAATAAAATCATCGAGCAAATAATAAAATGGAAAATTAATCATTAGAGGAGTACTTGTATGAAGAAGAATCACAAAGTCATATAACCATATGCACAACAAATGAACACTTAAAAATTAAACTGATGGAAAAGGCAGAGAGCCATCATGTGCTCTCTCATGCTCATGTAATTCACATTATTCAAAAAAATTATTAATACATTTAAATACATGAGTAAGTGGTCTTAACATAGTGTGTCTATCTTAGACTCACTTGGTCGAGATGATTTATCAACTTACACACTAATTTAGGAGAGCTAGTTGGAGAGAATCTCTCATCCAAACTAGACTCCTTAGTTTAAGGAATTCTCATGAGTTTATTTATTTAGTTTAATTATTGGATTTATTATTGATTTTTAAGAGAGTGAGGCTAACATTCCAGCCCAATCATAAATCCAAAACGAACAAGGAGCCATCTTCCAATTTCTCAAGTTGATCCTCAAAAAACATTTCCCTGAAAAACCGCCAAAGTTGGATGTTAAAGAAACTACAATATGAAGAGACCATGAGTTAGCTGCATGACTGATTCATCTCTGAATGTTGCTTGACAATTCCATCATGTTCCAAGCCACTAAAGGATCCAACGGTCCTTTCCTTGAAAACAACATCCAGTCTCCACTGACACAATTTGGTGAATGTCCACTGGCATATTTGTTGATGATGATCACCCACTCGCTAATAAAGATGCCCACTAGCGACTTCATTGATGTTGTCAAGACTTTCAGTCTGACAACCACTTTTCAATTTCATTGACATTTTCCCCCCTTTATCAGCTGAAAGGAGAGGCAATCTACTCCAAAATATATCTAAACCTACCCCCTGTAGGTGGAGGAGTATTTCACTGGTGTACTCCCCCATTCAACTACATGAGAGTACCATCTTGATTTGACTGTTGGATGCAATATGTGTGAATGAATTTGATTGTAAAACTTATACAGTCGTCTGACTGTGAATGGCCATTCCCAGGGATCAACCCATGAATAATTTATCTTCAATCTGGCTGACTGTGGTTGGTTGCAGCATTATTAATTGGATTTATTATTGATTTTTAAGAGAGTGAGGCCAACATAAATTTAAATAAATAATAATAATAATAATAATAAATTAAATTTATAATAATAATAATAATAATATAATATTATTATAATAATATAATATTATAATAATAACATAATATTATTTATTAAATTTAATAATTGGATTTATTGTTGATTTTTAAGAGAGTGAGGCTAACATTGGATGTTCACACCTACTTACCACCCAACCTAGAATTGCTCTCCTCAATTCACCCCCAAGCCGAATTCTCCTTGTCAGGAATCAACAACCCCATGTTGATTGCTTCATCAAGTATTTAATACTTGTCTTTCATAATAAAATTTCCTTTTAGTGGCATCCCTCATTTGTGGATCTTTTTATCCATTTTCCTATGCTTTTCCATAAAAGCTTGCCTTTCTCTCACACGGTGCTTTTATGTTTTTCCCAAGCTGAACATCTTTCTCCAACTAAGAGATTTAATGGATCTTTCTCTCCCATCCATTTAGCTTATCTAGAATTTTATCTAGATTCCTTATCATGAAAGAATTACCCAATCTCATTTACAAATGAGATTATATTCTTTTGTTTTGGAAAGATTCTTGTTTATAGGTGTCTCATTCCAAATACCTATGCTCTATTTATTTATTTATTATCAATGATTCATTTACATCATTGTTCCTGTATTTTTCATGGATTTTCCACAATTCTAGTTAAAACAAGATTATAGTACTAGAGGGATATTACATTCTCATCCCCTTTTAGGACGGTGTTTGCTATCCAATTCCACATTTCCCCGAACTCTTGTTGGATAACATTCTACAACTTCCCTTGACATGTCCATGTAGTTTCCTAAGAAATACAATGTTTCGTTTGTACTTCAACCTACATTTGTTCTCTTTTAGAACCAGGTACAAAGGAGTTCGGTCCACCTATCTCCTTCAAGTGCTACCTGCAACATTTGTCCAAGCACCAGTGTGAGAGTTATCATGAGCGCCTTTCTAAATTACTGCTACCCAAAAATAAAATATGATGAGCTTTATTTTAACTAATAAAAAGCTTTTTGCAATTTTCTCAATATTTCTTATTTTGACTTCCCTTGAGTAGAAAGGAAAATTCCCATTTTTATAGTATGTGTGTAGTCATGCTCTACGCTTGCTTCTTGCAGTTCTTATGTAGTCATCATCTCAATTCACATGCATTCCAAGCACCGTGATATTAGTAACTTTAATATCTTATCATAACGCTACCATAATTCCTTTTCATTCTTCTTATTCACACTATATCTAATGGCATGCATATGATCTATCGTAAAACTCGAAATAGAACTTTTCGTATTACTTCCCCGAAAGTCATAGTAATGAATCGACTATTTGTTTTATTTAATTTGTCAATATGCATCTAGTATGCATGTTTTCAGTGAATGATAGTTTACTTCTACTAGTTTTATGATTCACATGTACTTAATCAATCCCGATCAAGTTATTTTGTTACATATTGCCATGCCCTTCCAGAAATAAGTGAAAGTATATGGCTATTTATAATCTATACTTAAGCAGTATATTGATAAATTTGATATTTATGGTTAGCATCTAATTTCCTTATTCATACCACAAAACCTTCCATACTTCATCATTCTTACGTGCTTCTGTTTCTAATTTAGTTCAAAGATTTTCTTCCTTTATATGGATTGTACCCTTTTACTTATTGTTATTTAATCATTTTTCCATTTGATTTGGCTATTTAGTTGATCTAAATGTACGAGTATTTCTATTTCCAGTGGTTTATGGTCATCATTTTTTTTAATCACACAGTGACAATGTGGTTATCTGCATTTCTCTACTGCATCTTTCAGTCTATCCATTTTGTTTTCCAAATTGACAATACATATCCATAGTTGTGCATGTTGCAACATTTCTGGAACAAATATACTTTAGACATTGTTCATAAATTTAAATTCTGCGTGACTCAACCCTACTTGTTACCGAGTTATGTATCCACCACTGGCTACCTATTTTGATTCCTATTTTTAAAAATGAATATGATGGTATACTACATACTATGTGCATTTCATCCATACACAACAACTCTTAATGCAGGGTCGAACAAGATCAGTAACAACATCATTGTACCATATATGATGTTCATGTAATCACTCACCTAGTTGTATGACCATTGTTATATGTGACACAAAAAATAACGAATGGCATTTCCACGTTGCTCATATCAAGGTACTATCTTTAGCAGTCTATTTGGGTCATATGGTGTCATTAGTTGTTCCTTTTTATATTTAAGCAGATTCGATGGTTGGTATCTTATCATCAAAGCAACTTTTAATGGGACTTAGCTATGTCCACTTTTGATTTTTTTATTTTTATTTTTCTAATTTCAGAATACAAGTTGAAATCATTTCCTTCATATTACTACAATTTTGAAGTTTCTTATATTCTTATTAGGAGCTAATGGTTTTTACCACTATGACTTGTGTACCTTTAGGTGTAGAGCACCTTACTCACCATTCTCATATCTGGTTGGTGGTATCACAAGATAACTTAATCAACCGATTCCTATAGGTTGCCAATGTTTTCTTAGGCATACCCTTGTTTTTAACTTGATGGTTTATGTATCTGGTCAAATTATTATGCATTGTAAGGAATTTCCAGTCTTCATTTTCCTTACAGAAGTGCTTTTAACCCCCCTTTTTCGTAGAATGTGAATTTCCCACAGAACATGTTACTGATTTTGGCGACTTTGTACCTCGTTCAGCCTTATATATCTCCCACCACTTGTTCTAAGCTGATATTCTTTGTACTACTCGAGAGTATAGGTGATAATAACCCTGACATGTATACATGATTTTGGGTTAGTTTAGATGAAACTTTTGCAATATACTCTGGGGACACACAATTTTCTTAGTCGTAGTGCCCAGAAATGATGTCTTATTCATTGCAACATTTAGCCTTTATTAACATAAAAAGTGCATCACATCCTCTGCTTATACATACCCTCAGTTGGGTTGGAAAATAATGGTTATTAATTAGAGGTCTCGTATCACAATTACAAGAAGTTATTTTTGCATCATGGCCCAAACCACTTCTATAATTTGACACATGTTTATATTCCTCGTTAATCATGAATATACATAATTACTGTCAATTTGCATTATCAACTTCAACTTCCAAAGTAAGCTTGAAGGCTGTACAATTAAGCTAACCAACAAGCTGGAGGCGTAGATACCTCCATTTATGATGGCTCGACCACGCTGAGAAATGTTGGTGATTCAATGGTAATTACCTGGAAATTTTATATTCTTCTTCTGTGTCGTCCATTTCCCAGAATACAGGTTATGGTCATAGTAAATTTAATAGCTTGATTCATTGTGAATTTTATATAAACAATCATTATATAACAATCTAAAATATTTGTATGACACACCTAATCATGAGCATTTCCATCGCTATTGGTATTTTTTGTTTTGCAGTTGTGGTTTGGCCATTGACTTCATCATCAAGCATATAGTCTTGTTATCCTAGTCAATGCTAGTTTTTGAACATTAAGTTGTTATGGAAACTTTTAGTTATATAGTGACATCTATGATGTGTTGTTAAATTGATGCACTCTACATATCTAGTTCAATGACTTGTAACCATGCTCTTTCCTTCCCATTAGGTTCAAGGGTTCAATGTAGGCTCTAATACCACTTCTCATGAACCCCTTGTTCCACTCTAATAATCTGACATTTTCTTCCGCTCACTGTAGTATACACCAAGGTTATTGGTTTCAGCAATTTCTTGTTATTCTGGTATAAACTCTAGAACTTCCTATCTTCCTTCCCATGAAGACTCCCTCAAAAATATTAAAGGTGAAATCGTGAAACTAGGTTACACTTTTGTGACAAATGGCCCCGAAAATTTCACAATCTCGAATTTTTGGCCGAACAATTTTAATTTTTTTGACCAAATTTTCTAAATTTATTTAGTTGAACCATTATACTAATGTTTGGGTGAACTTTTGGCTATTCAGACTAGCACCTGTCATTAAATAGAATTTTTTCATCAGTTGAAAAAATCGATGAAAAAATGTTTGGCCAAACTACTGTTTCGGCCGAAAAAACTTTTATACATATGGTGGGCTAGACCCTGCTGCAAATTTTTCTGCTCTGTTGATTTTTGAATGTGGTTTGTCCAGCGTTGTGAGCTATGTTGATTTTTTAATGTGGTCTGTCGAGCGATATGAGCTATGTTGATTTTTGAATTTGGTCTGTCGAGCACTATAAGGTTCGTTTGTAATTTAAATTTACTACTCCATTGAGCATTGTTGGTTTGAGCTGAAGCCCTGGTGAATGTTGTGAGGTTCGTTCGTAGTTTATATTTTTTGTTTATAGGAATTTTTTAATTGGAATTTTTTATAATATCTTTTATTTTTTTGAAGCTTGGCACCAAAAGACTTTTGGTTGGTTGTACTCGTCACTAGTAGAATTCTCAACCTCCTCATCCAGCTTCCTCATCTAGACCAGGTAAGTCACCCAAAGCTCATTTATCCCTATAAATTGGAAGCTCACCTATTGGAATCTCATTTAAATATAAGAGAAAAAATTCTACCATGCCTCATATTTATATATTTGTAATATGGAATTTTTTTAATCTTGATCAGTCAAACTTAAAATTTTACCGTATAGTGTAGTATTTTCTAAAGCCATAGATTAACTTCATACTAGAAATTACCTGCAAACTTTTGGTTCAATCCACCACATTATCAATTTGTTCTAGGTCACCTTTGCTTCCCTTTACAACATGACTTCATTTACTATAACTCCTGGTGGCATTACAAATAGGATCTTTCAACCCTATATCTATACCAATTTTTCCATGTATTTATTGTTTGATCCAATGATATAATGTCATCCACATGTCAAGGAATGTAATTGTAAGAATGTACCTTATTTTCTAGTTCTATGTTATTTTCTATTTATTTTACCATATCAACAATGTATACTTTGAAACGAGAACTGATACCATTACTCTTTTTTGAGGTAGCAAAAAAATCAACCAATTTTGAAAATCGTTGATTTAGAATATATATAATGTCATCCACATGTCAAGGAATGTAATTGTAAGAATGTACCTTATTTTCTAGTTCTATGTTATTTTCTATTGATTTTACCATATCAACAATGTAAACTTTGAAACGAGAACTGATACCATTACTCTTTTTTGAGGTAGCAAAAAAATCAACCATTTTTGAAAATCGTTGATTTAGAATATATATATATATATATATATATATATATATATATATATATATATATATATATATATATATATCATAGTTTTGACACTTTTTTATGTACATTATTTTTTAGAATATCACTGATTTGCACGTTGATTTTAAAAAGTGTTGACGCTGCATTAGGCTCTTTTTTTAAAAGAATTATATTTTGACTTTAAATTTTCTAATGTATTAAATGTGAATAATTATTTTCTAAATTTAACAATTTTTGAAGTAGTCTTCTTCTTCATAATTTTTTGTTTTTGTTTTATTTATTTTTTTATAGTGAGATCTTTATTTTTTTTGCATAGTTAAAGAAAAAGATCGATATTTTAAAGTTTCGATATTCTACATATTTATATATCATTAATTAATTTTTCAATGTACATCCAATAATTGTCTCTAAAAAACAATAATTTTTAAAGATTGAAATAAAAATTAACATTTTGAACATAAATATAGAAAAACAAGTACACATTTTGATAATTTTTTTTCTAGAAATGGCAGGTCAAAATCATAATTTTTATAGGAAAAATTTAACAAAACATGGTTAAATAATAGTTTTTTTTATGAATTTCATGTCAAAAAATAATAATAGTCACAATTTTTTTCAAAAAACAATGATTTACATAGAAATTAAAGAGAAAATCACATAATACAAATATTGAACATAAGCAACATTAACTGAATACTTATTCTTCTCATAAAATGTCAATGTCAAAACATTACAAGTATAACGAATTAATAGTTACAAAAGATGAGCTTGATTTCCAATTATAACTTAAATTTAATCAGTAATATCACATAATCCAAACTCTTCATCTTCTAGAGTTTCATCATTGTCTTCTTCCACAATATTTTCTATTTCAGTTTGCTCATTTTCCTCTTCAAATGGATCTTTGATGTTTGCAAATCTCCCAATGTATGCCTTTCCAACCATTCCATCTAATCGTGGATGAGGTTCCTTTTCCTTTTTTCTACATGTGATTCATTAAAATATCCTTTCCTCAACCCAATTTATTGCATTGCATGTGAAATAAATTGAAGAACATTAATTCTTTGATGAATAAATTTGCATTGTGCTGACTCTTTTTAAATGACAATGAAATTTCTTCTTTTTTGTAGGCAACATGCTTGTGTTGTACCTAATTATCAAGTAAAAAATAAATAACACAATAAATTAGTATAATCACATATAAATTAAGAAAGAAGTTATTGAAATTCAATTTATATAATAAAACTTACCTAAACCTAAGAATAAATCCAAAACCCAATCTCCTTCATTTGAACATAAGTCTATAAGATAGTTAATCAATGACTGTGGTTTTTTCTAAATGTTAACTATCTCTTATTTTTCTTCTTTATCTTCATAGTTAGTTTTTTTACAACGTCATCACAAACTAGTACTTGGCTCTGACTCTTTCCATCTACCAGATTAAGAAGCATAGAATTATAACTATCATCTTTTGTCCAACTTTCAACATGCATGAACTCACAATCACTTATAATTGGTTGATCTTTACGGTTAATAAGATTTGACTTTTTTTTGTAACATGAAATAGTAAAAGTTTAATTAACTTGTACATAAACGAATCTTTTAACATTAATCAAACATACAATTTGAACGTCTTACCATGTAAGCTCCATCCTTGAGTTTTCTTTCCCCTTAAAGATTGTCAATAACATTGCTAATTCTGTGTCTAAATGAAACGTCACAAATCTCCATAATCGTGATTATGTGACTTCTAGAAATTCCTCAACCACTTTACTAAGACTTTGATAAGTATAAGGGTCACTATGATGGTCAATGTTTGGGATATTGGAACCATTGGGAATATCTGCAATAAATAGGGAATAATCCCTTTTAGGTATGAGTTTCGCAATGTCTTTGCAAACACCTTGTATTATTTGATATTGAAAAGCATCAATCCCATTCCAAATGAAATAAGAGTTTGATCATGTTCAGCATTACTAAGACGTTGATTTCTCAGTCTTTCGATCTTAATTTTTTCAATAAAGCTTATGAAACTATCTAGTGCTCCATTTGCATCATTCTTCATCTTTAATAAAATAAACAAATATATGTATAAGTTATAAAATAAAAATAGTATACAGATGAATAAATGTATAAATCAATATACATTTTTAAATTCAAGATAGAAATATTTTAGTGTTGATGTAGAACTTGAATCTAGGTAGTTGCATAGAACATCATCCCAACTGTCTTCATTCAAAAGTTTAACCATCTGTTCTTGTATTTTCATGTAAACCTTGTGACTGAATAGATAAATTTAAAAAAGTTAATATAATGATATGTATAACAAATACTACCAACAACAATAAGTTATATCTAAAAGAAAATTATAATCTAGAAATAAGTAAAAATAATTCAACAAACTTACTTTTGAAATTCCTCACACATTTCGATTAATGACAATTCCCCTGACTTCACATGGGATAATATTGTTTTGATAAATTTTTCATCCTTCACTCTTTGCAATATTGTCCAAGGTGTCATAATCATATCTTCTGGAAGTTGCTTTATTTCAGGACTTGATCTATTGTTACTACATGTCAATGGTTTAGACTTTTGACCTTCTTGTTTTTAATGCCAATGTTCTCCCATATAATAAAAATCTCATTAATAAATTCCCATATATCTCCAGTTCCAAATATCCACTAGAAAATGTTATCAATACCTCTAGATATATCATAATGTAATTTTAGCCATTTGAATTGATTTTTTCCTCAGTTTGACAACCTATTTCCATACAACATTCCTTTTGAAATTCTATACTAAACTTTGTATTATCCCCATCACAATTTCCTTCATATTCATTAGGAATAAATCTAACCCTTTGGATGAAATTCATAGTCATCCTATATTCATTATCTATATTATGATCCCATGCCAATAACTTTACTTCCATATAACATAAACCAACATAAATGATACATTTCGTTGTTCAAAACATGGGTTATTGGGATATTCCTCCATCAATTTCCATTGAGATTCTACGGAATGGTTCCCCCTAAGCACATAATAATTTTATTCAAAACATTTTGACTTATCAAATGCTTCTTTTTTGGGAACTTGAACTGGATCAACAAGAAGCACATAATCAACCACATGAGCATATGGAGTATACCTCATCAATGTCTTCAAGTTGTGAACATGCAAATGCTGTGGTTTTCTATTTTGATATCTAAATTTTCCTTCACTTGACTTATAGATTTTTCTAACATTACACTGAAATGTACGACCACCCTCAATTAATTTTGTCTTCGTCAAGTGATTTCGAATAGAATTTTGTTTTTTTTTAATAATGCCATCCTCTAAATCAACTCCTTGTGTAATGATTTCCCTCCTTTCTTTTAAATTTTCACCAGGATATTCACAGATGGCCTTGAATTTTTTAAAATGATCAACTTTTATCTTCTTCCTCCTGTTTTCTTCTAGATAAGTAACATCCTCATCATCAAATAGAACAGAGATATTCTTGGGCATTTTTACTTTTTGTCTTCTATGGCTCTTCTCCTTTCTAACATAAATTCTAGTCTTATCCTCAGTAATGGAAACATATTATTCAGCTTTAGTTTCAATTTCCTCGTCTTCAAAAATAACATGACTATCTTTGCTAGACTTATCCACTATAGGCATTCATTGTTGATCCCTTCGATGTAGTTTTGTAGCATCATGAATTACTTTTTTGTTTTTTTGTTTTCCATATCTTCTTCTGACCCCGAGTAAAAACTGCTGACAACATTCATAATATCTTGTTCGATAAAGTAAATATCTCCCAACATAATTGAAATATTTTGAATAAAATTTTGTCAAAAAAGATATCATATGTCAATAAAAACTAAGTTATAAAAGATATAATGATATAGTTACAGTAACGCAAAACACTTAAATATAAATAAAAATACGTATGATATCTTGTGAAATCTCATTTATGATTTGTTTACACATCTTTGTAGATTCATCTGTCGTGTCATACATTGATAGTGAAAACTAATATCTAATATTGTCATGTGACTTGGGTAGTTTTCTAAGTACATAAACAACTTCAGTATCTGGTATCAAACACATGGCTAGTACTTTTCCCAGTACCTCATAACTTTCAATATCATTAGGGATATCAACGTATAGATATATTTGTAGATGTTATTCGTCTTCTCTATCTTTCACAAACCATATATGTTACGTATGTTTCACTTCCTGTTATTTCCTCCTATAAGAAATCAACTTCTTATCCTTTGAGGCACTTGATAGATTTGTAGTTATTACCTCAAGTTTGGTTAGCTTAGCAGTATTTTTTGAGGATAATCCTCTAGTTTTAACAGCCTTTGGTCTAGAAAGATTCATAAAAATATTCCTTGATGCCATTTTCTTGCAAAAATAATACACATATATATAAATAAATACATTACAAAAAAACCAATAACTTAAGTAAAAAAATAAAACAAAACAATATCTAAAAACAAAAAAGACTAGAAATATGCACATCAAACCCCATGATAAGTAGGACATTAGGTTCATTCAAGGAGCAAAAGAAATTCCATCCTTAGAAAAAGAATAATTTATTTTTTCATTTGTCCTTGGTCCCATGGCAGGCACCTACTAGGGGATCATTGTGCCTTAGTGTCGCGTCATGATTATGCCTATGAGTAGGCACTCTCGATTATGGGCATGGTTGTCCAAGGAAAAGATTCCCTTTGGCCTAATAGGGGTCGAATCCTAGAATCACCCCCTGGCCTGCCAAGGGCCAATTCTGGGAATAGCGTCTGACAGGACAAGGGGCTGATTCCTAGAATCGACCCCCAGCAAGAAAGGGGTGATTCTGGGAATCATCCTCGCTGACCTATCAAGGGTGATTTTGGGAATTGGACTCTTAGCAGGGGGCGGCTAGGGGAATCGACCACCTTGGCCGCCAGGGGCCGATTCCAAGAATCTCCCCCTAGCCTGCTTGGGGCTAATTCTGGGAATCGGCCTCTGGTTAGGCTAGGGGACTGTTTTTCATTTTTCCTAGGGTGGGCAAGCCCACATCCAGGCACACAACACCTGAACAAAGGCATTCCCACCTACGGCACGTCGGTGTGTTGTGCACTATTGTGTCAGGGGTAGGCACGCCCAAGGTCTCGCAGCCCCCCTTCACCCCCCACCCCTACTACCTAGCCTACCTAGGGGTGAGGGTCATTTCTGAGAATCAACCCTTGCCCATAGGCGGGATGGGTCGCTGTGGGGCATGCCCCGGGCAAGCACGTCCACATCCAGGTGCACCCACCCACAAGAACTTCTTTTGGATGGGTGTGCTCGGTCATGGGCGTTGTAGCCCGAGGTAGAGTTTCCCCCTAGTAGGCCAGGGTGTCGATTCTAAGAATTGACCCCCTAGCTTACCAAGGGGCCGCTCTGCCTCGGGAAGGCTTGACCACAACTGGGAAGCCGACGACTGAGTCCACCACACCCACTACTATCGTAGTGGCCTCCTTCCTACCAGAGGGCTATCGGGTAAGCCTGCCTCCTGTCAATTTTTAATTTGTAAAAGGAATCTAAATTTCATTAATAAAAAAGTTAATTTTTTTTTAACTGGAATGTGTTTTTTGTCTGGTATTTCATGTGAACATAACAACTTAACTGACACATAACTACTAATAAACCTATGGGAGTTTAAGACCTTCACTCAGCAAAAGGGAAACTAACCTTTCAAATGCAATAATCTCCTGTTGAATGTGTTGTCGATAACAATGTAGTTAAACAAAATCACTCCAAGTCTTTAAATGAAACCTCGAAAAGTCTTGATACGACGTGAGGAGTATTGATAATGAAATTTATGATATAGCAGAAATTACGAAATTTTTTTACTACATGGTGAATGTGGTATTAATTTTTTTTAGAAAAACATAGCATATAAATTGTGTTATGGGGATATGGTAATTTATTTTAAATGTGGGATAGAAGATATATTAAAAATTAAAATAATTATTCAATTGTCTAGTAAATGATATATAGTTCATGTAAAATATTAATTTAGGTAAAAGATTCAATTTAAAAGATTATTTTCATGAGAAATTTATAGTTAAAATTTTTCAATAAATTGTTGAAGAAAACTTTGGAGGGAAATTTTCATTCCTTGAGCTATATATTTTCATTAGGAGAGAGTTCATTTGTATCATTCAACCTCTTTTTTCTTAATCCATAGACTCTTTTGATACTGAAGTTTCACTTTGTGAAGCATCAACGTCTTCATCACATACCAACTCTATTCATATTGATGAATAAAACAAAAATTTCTTCACTATGATTAGAGAGTCAAATCTTCCACATAGTCATAATCCTAAGAATTATGAGAGCAACATTGATCAAGGGAAAGATGAAGAATTTCATATAAATAAAGAGTCACGGTTTCCGCTTAGTCCTAATCCTATGGACTATGAGAGAAACAATGATGAATAGCATGACAAATAATTTCAAATAAATAGAGAGTATCGGTTTCCACTTAGTCCTAAACCTATGGAATATGAGAGAAATAGTGATGAATAGCATGATGAAGAATTTCCAATAAATCGAGAGTCACAGTTTCCACTTAGTCCTAATCCTATGGACTATGAGAGGAGCAATGATGAAGCCTAGGATGAAGAATTTCCAATAAATCGAGAGTCACAATTTCCACTTAGTCCTAATCCTATGGACTATGAGAGAAGTATTGATGAAGTCTAGGATGAATAATTACAATAAATCAAGAGCCAGAGTTCCCACTTAGTCCTAATCGTATGAACTATGAGGGCAGTGATGAAGGCCAGGATGAAAATTTTCCAATAAATAGAGAGTCAGATTTTCCACTTAATCCTAATCCTAAGGCCTATGAGAGCAATAGTGATGAAGCTTAGGATGAAGAATTTCCAATAAATCGAGTCACATTTTCCACTTAGTCCCAATCCGAAGGACTATGAGAGAAGTAGTGACAAAGGGAAGGATAATGAATTTCCTGTAAAAAGAGAGTCATGTTTTCCACTTAGTCCTAATCGTAACGACTATGAGAGTAGAAGTGACAAAGGGCAGGATGATGAACTTTTATTAAATAGAGAGTCACATTTTCCACCTAGTCCTAATCCTAAGTTCTATGAGAGAAGTAGTGGCAAAGGGAAGGATGAAGCACTTAGTCCTAATCCTAAGGACTGTGAGAGTAGTAGTGACGAAGGGTAGGATGAAGAATTTTCAGTAAGTAAAGAGTCACATTTTCCATGTAGTCATAATCATATGGACTATGAGAGCAACACTAATAGTGCACATGATGAATAATATCCAATAAAAATCAAGTCAAATTTTCCATTTAGTCCTAATTCTAAGGACTATGAGGGTAGCAATGACAAAGGGAAAGATGAATAATATTCTCCAAGTTAGTATTTCAAAACCACATATGATCATAATGAGGATAATATTTCGCCTAATGATAAATTCTTATACAGAAGATGATTCAATGATGGAGATGTTGCCAACAAATATTGTATTGAGGAGTAGGAGCAGTCCTTTTCGTATCAATCCAATATGTTGTAGCTATACAAGGGGTAGAGAAGAATATCTCACGAGAATAAGTTCTATCAGTGCTCTCACTTCAAGTGAATGTTGTCAAAAAGATTGCTTGAAACATATGGATTTCAAGTTTGCATTGGAGAAAAAGAAGAGATATTTGTCAATGGATAAAATCATGAAAAAATCATATTTAGTGGAGTGCATGCAATATACATTGTCAAGTTATAATTATCATATTCGTTCTTTATTTATCTTTAGAAACGCTTTCAAAATGTTCCCTTCAATGGATAATTTTCATCTATCAAGAATCTAAAAAATTTTGGGAATGTATCCCAAATTTTATTCAGAAGTACGTCATAAATGACAGTTTGGGCCATTATCAAATAATGCAATGTCATGGATGAAATAATTATTTTCAAATGGAGAGTGTATGCCAAATAGAGAGACAATATGTATTCCAGGTAATTTCTCAAGACGAGAAATCTACAACTTATACAACGAATATGCAGAAGGTTTTGAAGGAAATGATCGATTTATTACATATCAATATTTTGTGAAGATATGGAAGAAATAATTCAACAATGTCTGTATTCCTAAGATGACAAGGATGGGGGTTTGCACTACATCTGGTTTTCTTAAATTACAAAGGGATAAATGTGAATGGTCGGAAAGAGGTAAGCATGCATAACATTAATTTTTAAAATCGTATAGTCATCAACTATGAAAATGTATTTATTAATGATTTTCTTTTATATTATGTATATTCCATTTTTAAAGTGTTTCAAGAGAATCACAAACAACAAATAAGTGCAAGGGAAAAGTTGTACAAGCATTGAAAGAAGTGTTATGATAATCCAAATAAATATTTGGGTTTTATAATTGACGCTATGGACCAGAACAAAACACTTCTACCACAATTTGTTTCGGACACCAAAACTTTACAGGGGGAGAATTTTATTCAATATCACTTGGTCAGTTGTATGGTCTTCAATGGGAAAATGTTTCCAAAGGTATACTTCGCAACTCCAAATATTCATAATGATGAAAATATCACAAGAACCATAATTCATTATGTGCTTTCTCATTGGTGTGGTAATCTTCTTGAAGTTTTGTATCTAGAATTGGACAACACTTGTCGTGAAAATAAAAATCAGATTGTTTTTGGATATCTAAACATGCTTGTTGAGTTGAAAATTTTTCAGACGGTAAAGGTTGGTTTCCTTCTTTTTAGGAACACTCATGACCATATTGATCATATGTTCAGTCGTTTTTCAGTCACATTGAGGAGGAAGGATGTTGGGAGCTTGCCATCATTAATTGAATGTATTAAGAAATCATGCATGGTAGAGCCTATTTCTGATGTGTTGGAAGAAACTGTTGACATGCAAAAGTTTATTCTAGATCGCATGCTGAGAGAAATGCATTGAACAACTTGATGGCATTGGATTCCAAGATCAATTTCGTATAATAAAAAGATGATGGGAAAACACTAATGTGGGGTAGGAAGTATTCAACTACTGTAGAATGGGCACCGTCATCAAGTTTGACATTATTGAAATTCATTAGATCTGTCAGGCCAGACAGTAACTCCAGTTTGGCAGAAAACTCAGAAAAACTGATTCATGTGTTTATTCCATAGGTATGTTATTGTTTTATACATTAGGAGTGATTGTTTAGTTCATCTTCTGATGACTGTTCACATTCCTGATTTATCTATTTTACAAATTCCCCAATCATGAAGATTAGGTGTCAACATTCCCCCCCTTAATCTGAAGGGATGTTGGTGAGTCCAAGCATCATTCTGAATCGTTCAAGCTTTTCCTTTCCAAGTTCTTTGGTGAAGATGTCTGCAATTTGCTCATTTGTGGAACAATGACGGAGATGGATTGTTTTGGCCTCAACATGATGTCAAATCAGATGATATTTAGTATTGATATGCTTTGTTCGATCATGGAGTTTTGGATTCCTGGCCAACTTTATTGCAGAGGTGTTATCAATCATGAGTGGAGTTGATTGTAATTGTTTTACCTGCAAATCTTTAAGAATTTTCCTGAGCCACACAATTTCTTTCGTTGCTTCAGCTGCTGCCACGTATTCTGCTTCAGTTGTGGAATCAGCTGAAACTGATTGTTTGTCTCCATAGATACCCCAGTTTCTTTGTCTCCATCGAAGTCTGAATCAGAGTATCCAATCAAGCTGAAGTCGTCCACCTGTGTATACTTGATTCCAAGGTCTTGAGTTCCCTTCAAGTACCTTAGAACTCTTTTTGCAGCAGAGCAATGTCCCTCACAAGGCTTTTGCATGAACCTGGAGAGGATTCCAACAGTAAATGAAATGTCTGGTCTGGTAGTAGTGAGGTAGATGAGACTTCCTATAAGTTGTCTATACTTTGTTGCATCCTCAAATTCCTTTCCTTCAATAGATGTGAGCTTTAAGTTTTGTTCCATTGGAGTAGAAAGAGGATTGCACTCTATCATGCCAAATCTGTTTAACAAATCTCCAATGTATTTCTTTTGAGAAAGAAATATGGATTTTGGATGTTGGGTTACTTCAATGCCAAGATGTTAATGAACATAGACCAAATCAGTCATTTCAAAACTTTTCCCTAATTCCTTCTCTATGGATGCAATGTAGCTTTCATTGTTCCTTGTCATTAAAAGATCATCTACATATACCACAAGATACACAACTATTTTGCCGACTTTCTTGACAAATAAAGTTGCATCATCAAGATCAAAATGATTGAAGTTGAGTTTCAGAAGATGCTCAGTTAGTTTTTCATACCAGGCTCGCGGTGCTTGTTTGAGGCCATACAAGGACTTCACAAATTGCATACTTTATGTTCATGTCCTTTCACAGCAAATCCTTCAGGCTGGGACATAAAAACATTCTCTTTTAGATCTCCATTCAAGAATGCAGTTTTTACATCCATTTGATGGACTTTCCAACTGTTTTGAGCAGCTAGTGAAAAGAGTGTCCGGATGGTGCCGCATTTTGCTGTGGGGGCAAAAGTTTCCTCATAATCGACCCATTCCTTCTATGCAAAACCTTTTGCCACAAGCCTAGCTTTGTGCTTGTCAAGTGAGCCATCATCTTTGTACCTGTTCTTGTAGACCCACTTCCAGCCAATTGGTTTGGTTTCAAATGGAGGATCAACCAGCTTCCAAGTGCCATTCTTTATGAGAGCATCATAATCCTTTTGCATTGCTTCTTTCCATTCATCATGAGAAGCAGCTTCTTTGAAGGAAGTTGGTTCAAAATCTGTAGACAGGTTCAATTCACAATCATAAGTAACATCCATATCAACAGGTGAATTAGAGTCATCTACATCACCTCCATTTTGTCGGTTTGAATTTTTGGTTCCTTTTTTTCCAATTTCATCAGGATGAACACTTTCAAGTGTCTTTGTCAGCCACTTTGGAGGACCTTTCTGAGATGGTCCAGGCTGCTCTGTTGATTGAGTTGGGACTGAATCAAGATTGAGTCTCCCAATTCTATCAATTACAACACTTAAAGCATCATCTGTTGTTGGAGTTTCATGCAGGGGAGATTTTTCTTCAGAAGAAGATTCCACATGTTGATCTAGTATAGCAATCCCCCCTTCAAGATGTGGAATTTGATTATCAAATTCTTGAAATGATTTCGTTTTTGCGAATCTATCCAAGCGATCAAGTTGCTGCTCAACGACATTGTCAGATTTGGATGATTCAAGAAAAATGACATCTCTAGATACAACAAACTTTTTATTTACTTCATCATAGAGGTGGTATGCTTTAGAGGTGTTTGAATACCCCAGGAAGATACACTTACGACTTCTAGCACCAAGTTTGTTTCTATGTACCTTTGGTATCAAAGCATAACAGGTGGAACCAAAGATCCTGAGATGTTTTGCCGAAGGAACATGTCCATACCACAATTCATAAGGAGTCTTGTTTCTTATAGCATTAGATGGACATCTATTTTTTATATATGCAGCACATAGAACAGCATCAACCCAAAACATTATCTTTACATTTTTGAAGAAAAGCGTGGATCGTACCATATTCAAGATTGTTCTATTCATTCTTTCAGCTACACCATTCTGTTGGGGATTATAAGGCACAGTTGTTTGATGTTTGATCCCATGTTGGGGAATATAGTTTTCAAATCCATTTGATGTATATTCTTTTCCATTATCAGTGCGAATAGACCCAATATGAGATTGTGCATCATTTTCAATCCATTTATGAAAATTCTTGAATGTTTGAAAAGCATCATGTTTGTTCTTCAATAAATAAACCCAACACATTCTGGTGTAATCATCAATAAATGTCATGATATATTTATTTCCATTTGCAAAAGGAACAGGCATTGGACCACATAAATCTGAATGAATGAGTTCAAGCTTCCTATGTGCTCTTGAATGTGAATCATGAAAAGACTATTTTCTATGCTTTCCTAGAATGCAAGCATCACATTGCTTATGTTTCCTAGGAATTGTAGGCAAACCAGCAACACCATTTTTCTTCAATAAGCGGAGACTGTCATAGTTTAAATGTCCAAATCTAGCATGCCATAATAAACTTGATGGAAGTGTACCTTCTTCATGATATGAAATATATGAGAAATTTTGTGCATGAGCAGAGGTTCCTTGCAGTTTGAGAAGCCTTTCTTCTTCTATTCCCCTCATGACAAGTGAGTGGTCAGATGCTTTTCTTACCTCAAGCTTGCCATCAAACATATGAATGGAGTGACCTTGCTGGTGGATGTGGACCAAGGACAACAAGTTTCTCTTGAGCTGTGGGAGATATAGAACATGATCCAGAAGAAAGTCTGGAAGACCAAGCAGTTTAATCCTGATTGTGCAAAGCGCTGATGGCTTGATTTTTGACTGATCTGCAAAGTATACTGCTCCATCAACATTGTCAGTGAAATCTTCAAAAAAATCTTTCCTATGAGTCATATGACAGGTTGCTCCTGAATCAAGCAACCAATTACTTTTCGAAGAAGCAAGTGAAACATTAAACAAATCTTCATTTACTCCAATGTTACATTGTGCCTCAATATAGTGAGCGGATTCAGGTGCTTTACCTTTGTCTGTATCAACAGTTTTACCTTTCTGCTGGTTTCTTTTCTGCTCGATTTTGTTCCATGGTAGCTTGCATGTAGAAGCATCATGTGATCCATTTCGTTTACAGCGAATGCAATGCAGATCTACTTTTTCTCCTTGAGAATGTCTGCCCCCCTGCCTCTGAAGTATCTTCCTCTTCCTCTTCGTCCACCTCTTCCTCTTGTAGAATCTTGAGCAGGATGCTTTTCTTTATGAGCAAGGCAAACAGTCTCTTCAAAAGATTCAAGGACTATCTTCTTTCCAAAGGCTTTCTCTCTTTCGGCAAACTTTTTCACAAGAGAGTCAAAGGTTATATCTTTAAGATTTCCATTTGCTTGTAAAGACTCAAGATAATTGGAGTAAGTAGGATAGAGTGCCTTAAGAAAAGCAATAAGAGGGATATCCAGCTCAACCTTAGTGGATTTGATATCATGCATTATGAATTTTACTTCAGATGCAAGAGCAAGAAGATAATTATTTTTCAGTTCAAGAGTGAAGAGTTTAATCATGAGCTGAACAACTTCAAGTGCAGAATGTGAGTCATAGAGTTCTTTGAGCTTTTGTAAAGCTTCAAAGGGAGTTGAATATGACGAAATATGGCGACTTACTTCTTCATTTACAGATTCTGCGACTAATGCATACGCTTTGTTATTCTTGTTATCCCAAATGACGAGATCTTTGTCTGATGTAGGCTGTACTGGGTCATTGTCTCCTTCTCCGACACACACTCCCTTCCAAAACTCATTGAAGATGAGGGTGTGTTTTATCATCCGGGACCATTCAGGATAGTTCTCCTTGCCAATGAGAACTATTCCTACCATAGAGAAGATTCAATGCATTCTGTAAAAAAAAAAACTTATGCTGATAAAAAAAATACTTCTGCTGATATACAGTGAAATTGTACTCAAAAGGGAAAAAATATTTCAAATACTTTTATGTACTGTTTCTTCAAATCCCTCCAAATATCCTCATATAATATATCCACCCTATTACATATGTATAGACTATTCAAACAGCGTCTAAAACACATTCAAAACTCAACGCTGGTCAATATATATATGCTGTTCAATATATACATATATATATATATATATATATATATATATATATATATATATATATATATATATATATACATACATACATACATACATACATACATACATACATACATATATATATATATAGTTTAATGGGACAGCGCATTCAAAACATATGCTGGTCAATATACATATACTGAGAGCAGAGAGGAACGATACTTTTAAAACACTATGCTGGGCACTTTAATTTCTGCTGATTTTTCTGTTCAAAATTTTGCCAGAAAATAAGCCATTTTAATTTTTCAACAAATTTTACCCTAATTGCGAACTAATCCGTTGAACGCTTGCTGCCTTCAAAGCAAAGGGAAATCACAATCTAGAACTCATTTTCTTAGTAGATCCAAGACAGTTCAAAACGCATTCAAAGTTCAAAATGATAATATCACTGCGCATTCAACATTCAAGTGTTAATACGACTGCGCATTCAAACGTTGTGACCTTGCCCTCAGCCCGGAGCGCCCAGACATGGATCTCGGAAACTTCGAAGTGTTGAAAAAGGCTCCAACCAAGGGTACGAGTTGACAGGTATTCACCCTCGACACAGACTTTCAGGAAGTTGATGCGAAGCAACCGCCCGTCAACTTACGCTCTTGGTTTGGTGAGCGAGCTTTCTACACGAGATTGCTACAGAATTGTGTTTGACAATACTCAAAATCTGGAAAATATACAGAGAAATGAATGTACAAATTACCTTTCATAGAAGGCCGATGGTAAACCAGCATTCCTTCATCTTCAATTCTCAATGTAGACAAGGAAGATTCGGTATCATACAGTCAGTTTCACAACTTCATGTTGTTTGTACCGACAGAACTCATTGTTAATGATCCATGGACAATATGGTTCGACGCAGCTACAAGAAGGTCCACTGACATGTTGTTACAAACAGTACCTTTCATAGAAGGCCGATGGTAAACCAGCATTCCTTGATCTTCAAAAACCTTGAACTGACCCGGCTTGACAACTTCAGCCGCACTAGATTTGATAAGTAGTTGCCTACCATCCAGATGGGTTAATACAAATTGGAACCCACACAGTGCCTCCCTCAATAAGAAGGTATGCTCAACAACAAGATCATCTCCCTTTTCCCGCGGAAATGCCAATTTCTTCTCCAGCGGTTTCTCCCACAACAAAGCGCAGCGTGGGCATTCAATGCTCATTCATCCATCGTGACAGTGATAAAGAAAGCGCGACAACGCCACTTTCTTCTCTTGCAGTTTCTCCGATGAGAATAAGTGCGCAGCGTCAGGCCTATGCAGGTCAGAGACAAGCGTTATGGACAGAGCGCAGTGGCAGAGGGAGATTATTTCAGAACAGAAGGGAATAAAGTAGAGGCAGAGGCAGAGGTCAGGACAGAGGAGTTACAAGCAGCATAATAGCTAAAACAAGGAGCTGGCTCTGATACCATGTCAGGCCAGGCAGTAACTCCAGTTTGGCAGAAAACTCAGAAAAATTGATTCGTGTGTTTATTCCATAGGTATGTTATTGTTCTATACATTAGGAGTGATTGTTCAGTTCATCTTCCAATGACTGTTCACATTCCTGATTTATCTATTTTACAAATTCCCCAATCATGAAGATTAGGTGTCAACAAGATCATCTAATATTTTGTTCAAATATATTGCTATTACAAACAGTTTCTAAAATTCATAATGCACGCAGGCAGAATAGAGATATTAGTTATTCACAGGTAGGGGAAAGGGAAATGTATATCACTTCCAGAAGATCTCATGCATAATGTGAAGACACGAAAGACCTTTGCAAGGGTTCAATATAGGATACTAAGGAGGGTTACATGATCACAATGCTAGTTGATGGAGATGCCAATGGCTATCCATTCTAGGTTGGTCAGGTTATAAAGGTCATTACATAAATTGAAGATGTTGCAGGTGTTGCAGTACATTGTTATGCCTCAAATACACACCCATTCAATGGTTTGTACAAGCCAGTGATTGTACAGACCTATTAAAATTGAAGGATGTTGACATACATGTTTATTACTTCAATTTAACAAAGAGATGAACTATTCACTTCAAGATTATAGATATTCTGAAGAGGTTGTTACGAGGAGAAGTAGTGTTGAGATGGGGGTCTGCTAAACCCAATCATAAATCTAGAAGAATTTTGAAACTTGAAATGGTGGGCATGCATGTGGACTCAAATGGGGAACTAGTTGATGAAAGAGAAGAATATGGAACATCTTCATTTGAATTTAGTCATTCATACGAAGATGTGAATTTTGATGGTGTGCAAGAAGATATGAGTGATTTTGAATAATTTTCTAATACAATTTATATAACTCATGTTTGCATCTTATCTTGAAATAAAAATTTTGATTTCCATATCATGTTAAATGAAGTTATGAGTCATTTTCATGTTTGTTGGATTATATGTTTTAATTATGATGAGTTTTATTGTTTAGAATATCCACAATGCAACAATAACTTAGAGATATAATTTATGTTTAATTCAATCTACAAGTATTAACATTTTGATTAATTTAGTCGAGTAATTTGTTCATAATGTCATGGTTTAAATGTTTTGAAAACTAGAGTTTTTTGATTCTATGGTTGAAAAAATTCCATTTGTTTTTATCCTTAATGTTATGGTTGAAAAAAATTAGAAATTTAGCAATATTTAGTGTCATGTTATCATATGTTTAACAACATGGATGAAAATTTATGGAATTTTAAAGTGTTTTGGATCCCATTATTTTATCTTTATCCTCATTAGTAAAAAATGTTGAAATTATACCTCGGAAAGAAAAATGTTATTCTACCAAAAACATTAGTGTGTTTTTTTCATTTATTTTACACAAAAAAAATGTTTCAATGCCATTTTTTAAATATGTTGAAAATTAAACCTCAAAAAACATCGTTCCAAAACACAGACTTTTCATTTTTTGGACTGTTTTTCATGTTTTTTTTCTGGTTTTTTTGCTAGAATTTCCTATTTTGAGATTATAGTTCCCGTTTCAAAGTTTACATTGTTTATTGTGTAGTATTTTCTAAACTCCTAGATTCAATTTGTACTAGAAAAAGACATGCAAACTTTTATTTCAATCCTCCACCTTATCAATTTGTTCTAGGCCACTTTTGCTTCCCTTTACAACATGACTGCCTTGATGGTGATGCGTGATGGCATTACATACAAGATCTTTCCTCCCTCTATCTATACGAACTCTTCTTGGAACATGGATCTTATTTGCTTCCTAAGATGAGGTAGAATACACTTAGTCGAAGGATCTTGTACTTTCTCTTTTGAAGTAGCAATTTCTTTTTGAGATACATCTTTTTCATTTCTATTTTGTTGGGTGCATGAGATTGAAGCTAATTAAAGTGTTCGTATTTCATTGTCATTTATCTTTTTTGTTTTAATTTAATGTTATTGGGTTGCTAATCAGAGTGTTTGCATTCCCTTGTCATCTATTTTTGGTGTTTTAATTTTAATGTAATTGAGTTGACTTGTTCTACCTTGATTTATCTCGTAGAACAACCTTGATGTTTCTTGGTAACATACTTTTCTTGCTTACGTTGTTACATGTTCATTTATGTTTCCTTTTTCATTATGTGTAATTCACTTCAAGCTTCAATATTTTGTTTGTAACATGGGGCTTATTATCTTCCTAAAATAAGGAAAAATACACTTAATTGAAGGTTCCTGTACTTTTTATTTTCAAGTAGTAGTTTCTTTTTGAGATGCATGCTTTTCATTTTTATTTTGTTTGGTGCATGATATTGAATCTAATTAGAGTGTTGGAATTCCTTTGTCAGTGTTTTAATTTTAATGTTATTGGGTTTCTAATTAGAGTTTTGGCATTACTTTGTCATCAATTTTTTTAATTTTAATTTTAATGTTATTGGGTTGACTTGTTCTACCTAGATATATCTCGTAGAACTATGGTCCAAATGCAGCAAAACGCTCTGAAGTGAAGCCCTACAATTATCTGGAGCCACTACTTGATCAAACTGTGGTATCCTGAGAATATGGGCATATGATGTAGTGCCAAAGAACTATAAATGATGCACCTATCATTATTTCTATTTGGATATCCGCATCTTCTCAGCACATAACATTTTAATCGAAAAATGAAAAAATGATCAATGAAGAGGACGTCAATGAAAAAGATGATAGCATGGCCATTGAAAAACCTTGATTTCTTTGTTATCTATTTTTGGTGTTTTGATTTTAATATTATTGGGTTGCTAATTAGAGTGTTGGCATTGCTTTGTCATCTATTTTTGGTGTTTTAATTTTAATTTTATTGGGTTGACTTGTTCTACCTTGATTTATCTCGTAGAACAACCTTGATGTTTCTTGGTAACATACTTTCCTTACTTTTGTTCTTATATGTTCATTTCTGTTTCCTTTTTAATTATGTGTAATTCA
Source organism: Pinus tabuliformis (assembly GCA_031772625.1). NCBI lineage: Eukaryota > Viridiplantae > Streptophyta > Pinopsida > Pinales > Pinaceae > Pinus > Pinus tabuliformis. The sequence goes on along the minus strand of CM062819.1, from coordinate 459,325,689 downwards.
CTTTTCTTCCCTATTTTCTTGGAAAATGGGTCTTATTAGCTTCTTAAGATGAGGCAAAATACATTTAATTGCAGTTTCTTGTACTTTCTCTTTTCAAGTACTAGTTTCTTTTTTAGATACATATTTTTCATTTCTAGTTTGTTGGGTGCATGAGATTGAAGCTGATTAGAGTGTTGGCATTGCTTTTTCATCTATTTTTGGTGTTTTAATTTTAATTTTGGTGGGTTTCTAATTAGAGTCTTGGTATTTCTTTGTCATCTATTTTTGGTGTTTTAATTTTAATGTTATTGGGTTGACTTGTTCTACCTCGATTTATCTCATAGAACAACCTTGATACTTCTTGGTAACATACTTTCCTTGCTTTTGTTTTTATATGTTCATTTATGTTTCCCTTTTCATTATATGTAATTAACTTCAAGCTTCTCTATTTTCTTGGAACATAGGTCTTATTAGCTTCCTAAGATGATATTGAATACTCTTAATTGATGGTCTTGTACTTGCTCTTTTCAAGTAGTAGTTTCTTTTTGAGATACTTCTTTTTCATTCTTATTTTGTTGGGTTCATGAGATTGAAACTGATAAGAGTGTTGGCATTGATTTCTCATCTATTTTTGGTGTTTTGATTTTAATGTTAGTGTTTTAATTTTAAGAAGACAACATAGATATTAAATATACTAGAATAAACCTCGACCTATCTTTTTTTCATTTTAATTTTTTTTCCTCTTTCTTAACTATATTTTGAAATAAGCATATATAAATGGACCAATTTAGACCATATAATTAAACATGTATTATAGTGTTAGTAAGTAAATTTTATAACAAAGTAATATAAGTGTTAAATTTGCTAGAATAAAACTGGCCTATCATTTTTCATTTTAATTTTTTTTCCTTTGTTAACTATAGTTTTTAAAGAAACATATAAATATATCCATGTATGGCATATAAATAAACATGTATTATAGCTTCAATAAAGAAATTTTAACAAGGAAAAATAAGTGTTAAATTTGCAAGACTGACAATAAAAATAAATTAATAAATACTTTCAAACTTGGGTGATTTGAAGCTAAGTCGAATTAGAAGTATTTGTATCTCTCGAATGAACATAAAAATAAATTAGTAATTACTTTCAACCTTCAATTGAATTGAAGCTAAGTTGAATGAATTAGATAATTTTAGTTGAGTTAAATTAGAGATCTCTAATTGTCTTCTTCTTGCAGTTCTCTAACCACCCAACCAAGTAGAAACAACCTTAATTGCTACCAATCCTTCTGACAAATTTTTCTAAACAATTATCCTTTGTAAAACCTAACAATACATGTATGAATATGTTAAATTCGTTTTATTGAATTTATTTTTACAGAGATCAAAAAACCCATTAAACATGGTTGAAAAATGGACATCATACATAGAAGTTCCTTGTTATCCCTATCGAGGGCAAGGGGTGATTACTTATGCTATATGAAATATTGTGAAGAACCAAGTCCTCCAAAGGAAAAGGAATATACCTAGAAGAACAACAGAAAATGGAGCATATTATATTGCATTTATAAAAGGCTTAGGAACAACTAGGGGGTATGGATCCAATGGAATTGTAGCCTTCACCAACTTCGAACATGTGTGCAACCAGATGAAAGTTGTGTACCAATTTAAAAAAGAGAAATTAAAACAATTGAATGGAGAAGAAAAAAATATTGTTAGTCAACTTCAATCATTTAGCATAAGATATTGTGAAAATTTTAATAAGATGTCTAGTGATGTATTCTATGGGGCAATGCCAATTCAAGGTTTGTGTGTGAAAGATGAATTGGTGTCATTTTTGATGACCATGTGTTTTTTTCAATTCTATACCAAGTGTGATGCAGGAGCATCTGGCTAACAGGGCAAAGACAGAAGGAAGGTTGACATGGTTTCTGAAAAGGATAGAGAACACAGCTCGCTGGATGGATAGTATATCTGTCTTTATTTTTATTTTATTTTTCTTTTTAAAATGCCTAAGAATAATGTAATGACTTTTAATTAGGAACAATAGTAATTAGTTAGAATCGTTTGTTTCCAAACGGTTATGTTACTGTTGTAAATGCATGTAAAGAAAAATGTGCTAGCTATTTATGAAGAAGTTCCATATATGAAATAACTGATGTAACCAACAACACAAACTGACAGCAGTTATCAAACTGTTTGAGAACGGTGCTACAGAAGGAGAGAAACAAGCCCAATACAGGTTCGACTATGTAAAAGAAATTAACAGTAAAGAATATAATCATTGTTCAGTGCACATATAATCCTACAGCATCCTCAATGATGTGTAATTTTTACTTTTATTTTATGGTGCGAACATTGTTAATATACCACTACAGGTTTTCAACTAGAATGAAAATATATTCAAATTGGACGAAGAGTAACAATGACCAGTACAAGCTGCACAACGAAAATGTTCAGGCATATATAATCATAATAGGTATGTAAAACTGCGAGAGCGATTCAATTTTATTTCAGTACAAATTCATAGGGTTACAAATACAGTCATTCAAAGTCCATATATATATCCACATTCTTTGCTCAAAAATTACAAGACCGAATCCAGTTCGCAGACGTGGGAACTGACCCAACTACAAACAGAAGCCAACCGCATAGAGTCCTAACTCATTTCCTAAATCTACCACCAAGCCTAATAACCAAAGAACTGGGAACAGACAACGGCACAAGGCCAATGAAAAACAAACATACCCTACAAGTCGGAAAACCCAAACAAGCAAACTACAACAACATAACGATTCTACCCGTATACAATTCGGGGTAGCCGAAAGTCCAGGCATCAAGACCAACGAATGGCTCCACCTGCACAAAGACAACCAGGACGGGGATTAGGTTCCACCAACAAAAACCAGAGAACTAGAACGAAAAGATTGAACAAAAGGAAAGTGTGTCGTTACCTGACAGGCGAGCCATAGCTACATTTATCACCCCGGACGGACCTCCTGCTCACAAAGGAGCTAGGCCATTAGACACAGGAAGAACAGCGAGGGGAAAGTCTAGCATGGAACAGGAACTTACCAGGCGAAGTTGACGGAGGAACTAACAGAGAATGCCACCATAACCCTGTCAAATTTGGGAGCCAACGAACCAGAGCCGAAGCGAATGTCACCATGAACCATGCAACTCTCGACTATCTGTAAACCCCTGTAAATCATAGGAAAAAATTGATAAAAATGCACAGAGGCAGAGACCCACTAGGGTAAAATACATATACACAGTGACAGAGAATGTACATGCAAACAAACTCCATAGCGCAAACCTTACCAGGGTTACGCTGAGCGAACAATAGCATACAGGCCGAGTCATAGAACGACCGAGACCACGAACACAACCAGGAGCACATCACTCAGTTGACCAGGCGGACAAAACTCATAAACTCACAACGAAAAACACAAAAGTCGCAAGGAATTGCCAGGAGCTCGCAGAGCAAAAGACCGAAGGTAATAATGAAAAACAAATGAGCGTGAAGGTGTAAAACCCCAAACCAAGGCGGGTTTTGCAAAATCCCGAGGAGGGACAGTTGTCCAATAGATAGACAATTAAGGTACACACACCATAACCCAAATAAATACCGCGCAGATTAAAAATCAAACGACACTTATATCCAAAATCAATTTCATTATTATATATATTGGGAGTACATAACACATTAGCATATAGACGGCGGGACCATGTGGGCTGGCCCCATCAAAGTGTTCCCCCGTTATGTAAGCACAACCGATGAACTTGACATGTCTTAGAAAATTTTGTATTTAATTTTCAAAATGTGTGTGCTTTAACATTTGTGTTTTTAGTCTTGAGTATATTTTAAATGAAGATCTTTGGATTGTTACATTAATTTTCTGGATTCTTTCAATGTTTTTAAATAGCAATTTTAATATCTTAAAATGCATGATGTAATTTCAAGGGTTACATCAATTAAATGCATGAGGTCACTTGAAGAGTTATATCAATTTTCTGAATTTTCTTAATATTTTTAAATAAAAATTTCAAGATTTTTAAATGCTTGAGGTAACTTCAAGAGTTACAATAATTTTTTGAATTTTTTGAATTTTTTTAAATAACAATTTTAAAAAGAATTGTAAATGCACGAGGTAGATTTTTAAATATCATGCGTCTATATATCTATAGATATCCATATCATGGATGAGCATTTGTCACATGATCCTTTGAGGTGAGCATTAATAGAGCCTCGTGCATCTACTAGAAGGGGAGGTCCATCGTTCACATCGTGGTGTATATATATATGCATGTAATTAAATGAAAAATAAGTAGAATCATATTTATGTACACATATATATATTGAATTGATTTCCTATTTTTTAAATGCTTTGCTTACTATCTCATCGTGGTCAACATTCTCCAAGTGGTCATCAATCTCAGGGTGGTCAACATTCTCCGAGTGGTCATCAATATTCCGTGTGGTCATCAATCTCAATCGGATCATCATGATCAACATAATTTTGATAAATTATATAAAAAAAATATGTTAAAACAAATTTGTACATGTAAATGCATGTACATGTCTATCTTGCATACGTGTATGAATACATTTGTTCACATGCTTTTATGTTTATGTAATTTTATGATGATGGTGGTGGTGGTGGTTAACGTCCACTGAGACCAAATTGGTCTATCGGACCTATAACTTTCTTAGTATTTAATTATCTGGCTCCTCGTCTTTCTTGGCGAGATTGGTGTTGTAGCTTTATTTTTTTTCTCTACAGTCTTCCAACTTCCTTTATCTTGCATCTCCTTCATCTCTTCTGATTCTTGAGACATTGGTGTCTTAGCTTCACGATCTATTGTGTTCATCCTTTTGAAGATAGTCGGAGAAGAAGTTTGGTCTAGGAGATATGTTTTGCTGTTAAATGGAGATTTATTTTGTGAGGTATTCAAATCCTCATAATTGTTGATTTGTTGGGCGGGGCTTTCTCCCTGCTTGTCTTTAGAGTTGTTTCTTTCGTGTCCGATTACTTGTGATTCAGAGTTTTCTCTAGATTATTCTTCTTTGATGACAGTGTAGTGTTCTTTTTGTGCTCCTTCCCACCATGTAGATTTGTGGTGGCTTTTTCTAGCAGAATTTTTCTGGGAGGCTTTTGGGCAATATTTCGCTAGATGGACTGTCTCAAAGTAAGATCGACATCTAAAGAGGACACTTTCATAATCGAGTTTCTGGTTCCACACATAGTATTTACTTGTTAGGTTTATTTCATCTAGGAATCCAGCGTTGAAGTCCATTTCTACATAGATGCGTGCATAGGTGGTTCTGGCATATTCCTCTGTTTCTGGACACCTGTAGTAAAATTTCCCAACTGCATTTCCAATGGATTTTAGCGAGGAGAGATTCTAGAGGTGCAAGGGTAGGCTTGGCAATCTCACCCAAAGTGATGCTGAAGTTATGACTGCTGTAAAGGGATCGAATGATGGGTTCCATGGCTTCATGAATAGGCCTGATTTTTCCGAAAACCAAGGGCCAGAATCTAGAATACATTGCCTGCTTTCAGGATTTTCAAAATCTACTATAAAGAAACCCCTAGCATAGGGGTATATATTAATTTCATCAGAAATGACAGGCTTCCATACCTCTGATATCCAATTGTGGAGCGCTATCAGCCGCGGCCAAAAACCATTGAACCGGCAGATTAGGGCACTTTCGGAAAACTTCAAAGCCTCATCGAGTGAGGCCTGTACCAACTGAACAGTGGGAGCTAGGGCTTCATTGACGATATGGGCAAGAGCTTCCCCTCCAGAAGTTGATGAGCCAACAACTATTTTCGCGAAGCTGGAAGCCATATTTTACTTGCCCGTAGAACCCAGCCACAGAGAAATAAGGCAGAAGATAAGATTAGATCTAGATCTAGCCGCAAAAGATTAGATCTAAAACATAGCCGCCTAGATCTAGATCTAGCCGTAGAAGATTAGATCTAGAACCCAAAATGTGAAAACACACTTATTCACTCAAAATTTTCAGATGCCGGTGACTAACCAGATCCTGATCACTATCTTCGTTTTCGTCAGAGATCTCCTCAAGTGACCTGCCCTTCGTCTCCGGCACTAGAAATGTGAAGAAAAAGCCCAAGGCGCAGGTAATCGCGAGTAGCAGCAGTGCATGATTTGTTCCTCACTCCAATCCGCAGATAATCGCGAGGAGCCGCAAAACTAATCTAGTTGTAGAGACTAATTTATGCCGCGAAATAATCTAGCCGCGAGGATCCGTGAGTAGCGGCAGAGCATAATTTGTTCCTCACTCCAAGTCGCAGATTATCGCGAGGAGCCGCAGAACTAATTTACGCGAGGAGCTGCAGAACTGCGAGCAACCGCCATAGGGTGAAAATGTTGGTCCAAGTAGATGTAAGTGAATCCGGATAGTTCAAGAAGAAAGCCAGACACCAACTACAACTTATCCATTACCACTTATCCATCTGATATTCCAGATGAGCTTCCTTGGGAGACAAACCTTAACCAATGCACATTACAAAGGTGCAAAACATACATATAGAACTGAGATTAACATAAACATACATATAAAACTGAGATTAACATAAACCTATGCTAGTAAGTAATTCAATTAAAATTTTGAAAGCTCTAAACATGTTTATCCACATAATTAATATTTCTTTTAACCATTTTAACTACTCTTAATATATTTAAATTAAATTGTGTCACATACATTTTATGCATTAATATAAATATTTTCTTAAAATTAAAATTGTAAAATACTTTAAAAAAATAATATAAAGTTTAATTTTATTAGACAAAGTATTTTAAAAATGATTTAGATATAACATTTTATATTATTTATTAATGTTTGTATTTCTTTTTATTCGGTTAAACACCAAATTTTTAATTCAAAGATGAACTCTATCTTTTAAAAATGAGAAGTTTATTTGAAAGATTTAAAGAGACAACACATATAGACATTTGAAATGGATATTCTAAGTATGTCGACGGGAAAACATCATTCTTTTATATCGATACTTACATACTTACGGGGAATACTTTTGTGCACAACTATCGAAAAGATAAATATATTAATATTTGATTTAAAATGATATATTATAAAAATCAGCAATGAATTGTAATTGCAAGCTGATTAATTATAATTGCTCCGATCGTTTGGGGAGCGTTTTGTGAATATGTTGTCAGTTTTCATTATAGGAATTTGAAGCGCAGCTTTTTGTGAATATGTTGTCAATTTTCATGAGAGGAAATTGAGGCGAAGCGTTTCGGAATATATTGTCAGTTTTCAGCGGAGGACTTGTAAGCGAACCGCTTTATCATTTGATTCATCTCTATATAATCCCTAGGAATACAGTCAAATATCTGTGAACTGGGAAGGGAAAAGGTTGCAGATATTGATTCATCCAATTGCTCCAATCATGTCGACTCCACCAGGTTACATCCCCGAGATTTGCGTTTCACGCATGACAGTATCAAAAATTCCTTCAGCGAATACCACGACGGCAGGATGTTGAGAGAAGCGGTGAGGGCCATTAAGGATGGAAAGTTCGAACTGAGCCCTTTTAACGTCCGTAAAGGAGACGATGGCCACCTCTATGATGGCCACCTTCGACAACAATAGAAGTCTTTATGTGGTCGGTTGGAAGAATCACCTCACTTTATGGAATTTGTAATTTTTATTTTAGGGATCTAGTTACTGGTTTGAAACTTTTACCAAAATATGTAGGTTTTGGTGTAACGGAAAATTTCTCTCTAGTATGAGATCCTCTACTCAGCTGGGTGTTGGAAGAATCACCGTACCTCTATGGAATCCGCAATTTCCACTCTCGGGATCCTAGTTACTAGTTTGGAATGTTTACCAACTCCTGTGGTTTTTGGTGTAACGACAAACCTCCACATTGTTACACCAAAACCCGTAGGTGTTGGTAAACGTTTCAAACAAGTAACTAGGATCCCCAACATAGAAATTACAGATTGCATAGAGGTGTGGTGATTCTTCCAACAATGCCGGCTCCCGCCCCCCGCCCTCAAAGGCAACTACGGGTAATCGACCCTGGGACCAGGCTCTGATACCATGAAGAGGTTTTCCGTTACACCAAAACCCCCAAGTTTTGGTAAATGTTTCAAACCAATAACTAGGATTCCCAGGGTGGAAATTACGAACCCCCAAGTTTTGGTAAATGTTTCAAACCAATAACTAGGATTCGCACGGTGGAAATTACGGATTCAATAGAGGTGCGGTGATTCTTCCAACACTGCGCGGGAAGTCGGCGTTGAGTTAGTTGAGGTGAAGATAATGTCGGATGATTCCAAATCTCACCATTTTGGAAGAGAAATGAGAGAGACGCTAAGTGACCCCAATCTTGTTCCCAAAGTACGGGCCCTAGACCATGACACCCCGGACCTTACAAAGGTTTGGTGGTATGGATGCATCTAGCTGCTTTGTAGATGGTCTTTTGTTTTAAATTCAAGTGATTAACTCTCCCTCTTTTTGCAATGCGTTTTTAGCTTTGTGACTATTAATACATATTACAAAGTTTGTTTGTGTGTCATTCTATGGTAAATATCTATCTGGACTCCGTGATATTTTAATTTTATTGGTAAAAGATTTATTTTTGTTTTTTTTAGAATTTTTTGAGCGGAGGATCTTATTCTCTAAATTGAAAAGCAACTAAATACAAATAAAATATTCTCTAAATTAAAATTCAAATGTTGGATATAATAAAAAATAATATACTATGCATGTTTAACTAGTGGTTCATATAACTTAATATAATTTCATTTAAAGTAATCAGAAGTAAAAGAAAGAAAAAATGTTTAAACGTGGTACTTTTCAGAAATATTTTAACACTAGATTTAAATAAATTATTTGAATATCTATGTTAACCAACTTAAATGAATATCAAGTTCATATATATTTATAAATAATAAAAAAAAATGTTAAAAGAAAATATTTTAATATTGTGTACAATAAAATGTGCTATATAAATTATGAATAAAATATTTCAATATGAATTATATTATAATATACTTAAAATTATAAAAATATATATCATTCAAGAATATAATTTATACAATAAAAAAATACACATATTTTTTTACTTTAAATTTGTATCCTCAAAAATTTAAGCTTAATTTACACTTCAAAAATTCAAATTCTCTCCACTCATATTATATTTATACTTAAAATAAATCTATACTAATAAAATTACATAAATAAGGTGAAACTTAAATCATATAAAATTACATAAATAACTAACTTAAAACATATAAGCATATATGCAAATACATCCTCCAAATCATTATGGTTGCAAAAGGTTTCGGAATAAATTTACGTCATACTGATTCCGAATTTAAGACTTAAAAAATGCATTTTTGATATTCTCTCTCATGATTTTCCCTTTTTTTTACTTACACTGACATCTTCTTTCACCCTTACAATCTATACAAAAATCCATATAAAATCTAGCTACTTATTCACGTTGCTATTATTCTTGTTCATGGCAATGCATGTTGCTGCATTTACCTCGGCATTCAATCTTGTCTACGGGACTGCTCCAAAGCTGTATAGTGAAAATTGAGATTTATATGGTTTTGAAAGTCTATTCGTATCCTATTAATAGCGGCTGGTTTTCAGTTTTTTTATTAGGTTAATTAAATTAATTAATTAAAAAAAACTTATGAAGAAGTGTCAATTTTATTTTTAGGAAATGTAATATTAATAGGCAATAGTAAAATAGAGTAAATCTTTCTTGTTAAGAATTTTGTTGCGTATTTTTTTAGATGTATATATGTATATTTTTTTCTTTTATAATTTTCAGGCAAGAAACTTATTTTAATGCTTATTATAGATTGATGTCTATACACATTCACTAGTCATTTAATTCATACAACTCAGCTTATAAGTAATTAAATGGTATGCTTTACCACCTTATACTATGATCGCTTGAGGCAGCTATGTGCCATTTTGTCCATGTTCAATGTGGAGTTGACATGTGTACTGTTTTAAATAAAAGTAAAATATATTCTAAATACAAAAACAATGTGATTGGTTTTGAATGAATACACATATTTTGTTAGTTTTAATTGAAGGCATAGTAAAACATCAATATTCCACTTTCATTGTAGCTTAGTCAGCTTGTGGTGTGTTAATATTACAATGCAGTATGAAAGAGATGCTGTGAAAAAATTCACTATAACTTTCAGAGCCATAAATACTAGCAATTGCACCACATGTTGCAATGGAGCGTATGAAAGAGTAGCATAGAATATGGAAGTCAAAACTTTATGCAAATTTATTTATTTATCAGTGTTTATGTGAGAAAAGCTTTGAAATTTAAATTTTACAGAATTGAGTTATATCATGGATTATAATTGCAAGATGGGTTCATTACTAATTAATAGACTATTTTATTGAATGTTACATCATTTCAATATACATGATTTATTTCAAATTTGTATGGATAATCTCAATAGATTCTGTGGAAAGTTTTTTGAATGATTGAATAATGAAATTGATATAGTGTTTGCAATGAGAAAATCACAAGCTTGCCTCATCTTTACAAGTCGAGCTCAGTATAATATTAGCAACACCATCTAAATAATCCAAAATATAATTCTATGGATAAGGTGTTCTATGTTGTACAAGAGGACTTCAACATAGTATTAGTTACAACCTAAGATGATTTCCATGTTAGCTAGCATGAATTCCTCTTCCACATTTTGTTTTCTTTATCCTAACAATGGGAAGACATAGATATTTAAAAGCATATGAGAAGCTTCTGTTTTGGACATGACCAATCCTACCCATTCTAAGAAGCACGTTGTTGATTTTGTAATGAAACTTGACATTCATTCACTTCACATATGATTCATAATGAGATTCATAAACATAAAATAGGCTATGAGGCACTATAAATGGCAATATATCAATGCAATTAAAAATCAGTTGACCTAAGACATGGGAGAACCAAGTTTTCATCATTAGCAAAGCATGTGGTGAAGACCAAGCATCATGTTTGTATTGAGGAGGCTAAGGTTGTTGCCAAGGTTGCCCAGTTCCGTCATCGTAAACTCAGGGAAGCTATTGAGATTGAAAGAAGACCTAACAATCTCAATAGAGATGACGGCTAGAAGATCAGTAGGTGTTGGATCCCTGCCCTTTCATCTTAGTTCGCCCCCCCCGCATCTTTTTCGCTTTCGTCGTTCCCCTGGAGCCTTCCTATCTCCTTTGGTTTATCCTTCTTGCTCTGGACTCTTTCTGGGTCTTCTCCTTCTAAGTTGTATCGTTCCTTTCCCGCCTTTGCCGAGTTGATATTGGTTTTCATAATATTAACAGTTTTTTATTTACTCATTATTATTTTTATTTTTTATCTATTTTATATGATTCTTATGTATATTTTTTTATCTATTAACGAAAATATATTAATAATATCAGTATTATTTGGTTGCTTATTATTTTTTGAGTCGTCCCCCCTTTTTTCCTATTTGATATTGGTACTTATATTATTAACAAATATATATTTACTTAGTTTTATTATTAGTATTTATATATATATTTTTTATTTTATTTATTTATCTATTAACGAATACATATTATTATTATTATTATTATTATTTAGGTTATTTATTTATTTATTTATTTTTTAATTTGTTTATTTATTTATTTTTTATTTTTTTTTAACTAGCCTTTATATATTGTTATTATTTTATATAGTTATTAACGAATATATATTTTACTATTTCTTTCATAACTAATTTATATTATTTTATATCTTAATTTATTTAATTATATTATTATTGTTATTTCTATCTAATTTTTTGTAACTAACTTTTATATAGTGTTATTTTACAATTTATATTTTAACGAATATATATTATTTTCATTTTTTATATGTTTTTATTATTTCTTTAATCTATTTATTTATTTAATTGCTTATTTTTATTTTTATTTTATTTAACTATCAACTTACATTTACCTTAGGTATATAAATGTTAGGTCTCCATTATAACTATTTCCCATTTAATAAAAATTTGTAATTATTAAATTAATAATGTAACCCCCTCTAAATATTAAATTTGACTTTTTAACTGTCCCTTGGTCAAATCTAGCCGTTGATCTAGATAGCTGTTGGAGGCCCTGCTCAGAGTATTTAACTTGCAAAGCTGGATCTGTTTCTTCAACTTGTCCTGACGATGAGCCACACTTGCTGGCTCGAAACGCGTCGACAAGTCTCTTTCTATATGTGATTTACGCCGAAGCTCTTCTTACAACTATTATGGATCACAGAAGTCTCAATTTAACAATTAAAAATCCTTTTTAAGTTCTCTCTACCAAATGTTTTCATGTCAACAACTTCTTCACTAGTAAAAATCCACAAGTTTGTGTTTTCGTATCAAAAGTGGCTTAGGTTGTGGCTTCTAGGAACCAAATCTTTCTAGAGCATACATTAGGAGTTTTGTTAAACAACTAGCCTCATCTAGAAATCATGTAATTCGTGGGTGTTTGTACCCCACTTCCAAAACTCTGGTAAAAGAGGATTCTATGATTGACATGTGCTCAAGATCCAACACATATTGATCAAGGAAATGGCAATATGATGAAGTTTTCATCCAAATTAGATGAACAGGCTATGATCAAGGAAATGGCAAGATGATGAAGTTGTCATCCAACTTAGGCTAAGGCAGCGATGAAAATTATTCATTCGAAGCAGAAGAGCGAAGAGCTTAATTTTTCTATGTTGTTTTATTTCTATTTCTTACCAATTGGATGTGGTTGTTTAAATGCTTTCTTTACTTTTACTGCTTAACATTGGAAATTTTATTTAGCGGAGTAAATGTGATAGGCACATAAATCCAGATGGGTTTTCCCCTGTTGAGGATAACCTAACTTAATGTATGATTTTCAAATTAACAAGTTCGGAGATCATCATATGATGATTTAAGGAACTGAAATAACACGATATCTCTAGTGACTTAGACATCATTTTATTCTTGCTTCTATAGTACCTTCCATCATGACTCAGGATCTCAGGGATATAGAGGAATTGTTAAGGAAGTTGTACAAGGTGTGCAACCCATCCATTTATTCTAGCAATTTAGGGGTTTGGATCTCATCATATTTCTTTCTGGTTCTCTCTTTGCAACTTGCTTCTAATCATACCAATGCTAAAACACTGAGCCAAGGAGAAATTATCTAATAACATCAAATAAAATAAAATAAATGATGTCTGGTAGCTATGATAGTAATGAACAAAGTGAATGTTCAAGCCTAATATCTTCCATGTTGTATTTTTTTTGTTTCCAAAAATAGGTCATATATTGATTGTGTTTTGTACTTTTATTGACTGAGATTCATATAGAGAAAGTATTGTTGCTTTAAGATATATTAATATATTTAAAGTCCCATACATATTTCGAATCATAGATTGAATTCAATCCTTATTTTTGACCTTGAATTCCATTGTTATTATTTACCTTGGCACCTCCAGGCTAGCAAACCCCTAAGCTTTCTACTGATCTTCTGATCAACGGCTCATCAAAGTCACTCGCCTTCATCCAACTTGCACACACATTACAGTATCAATTACTTATAGATAGAGAGAAAATTGTCTTAGGTAGCCATGGATGTTATAGTTAGGTGAATCGAAATTCTCTCTTTCCATGCATTTCCCTTTCTATTTAGAAAGAATAGGCCACTTTCAATTAATAAAGTAATTACATACCAATATTATTATTTTTTTTCAGTTTTTTTTACAGTTGCAAATTTACATAATGGATTTCCATTGAAGGACATATAAAATGTAATCATCTAACAAGAAAAATAATTATGTTATTTTCTCCGAGATGATTTTTTTTTGGGGAGAGATTTCTATACACTTGGATTAATAAGAATTGAAATTCTCTCAGAGTAGGTCACATTTAATTAATAAAGTAATTACATACCAATATTATTGTTATTTATAATTTTTTAGTGTTGTAAATTTACATAATGGATTGCTATTGAAGGACATGTAAAATGTAATCATATAACAAGCAAAAGAATTATGTTATTTTTTCGAAGACCATTTTTCTTTGGGGAGAGATTGCTATGCACTTGGATTAATAATATTGAGTTTCTATAAATTACAAAATTTAAAAAATAACCTTCGTTAATGCTATAAATTGAATTCATTTGTTATTTTGGGTGAATGAAGTCTGAGGTGGTAAATAGTAATTGAAGTTTTCATGAGAGGAGTTAAAGTTAAGGATGATTATAAATATATTTGAGATAAAGGATAGGGGAGAGATTCCTATTGTTGTGCAGGGACCAGTAATTGATATAGTACTGGTCCCACCAAACCACCAGTGATTGAGACTTTTGAAACCAAAATTTAAACAGAAATAAATAACATTATGTATAAATAAGTATGAATTTATGTCCAAAAATCACCCATACATTGATTGGGCCCACAACTATCCATAAATAGTATTTTACTACTTAATACTGCAAAACATATTGACCCAAGTAGAAAATAGCTAGAGCCATAAAGGCTTCCAAACTGGTCTATTCTAGAAGTACAAAACAGCAGCCACTTCAACCCCCACTCATCAGAACTGCAACTTTGGATCCCAAATAAATATGCCTACCTGCACATAACAAAAGGAATGTATGTCAGCCATAACTGCTGTGTCGTTCAACAACTAAACACCCTATGTTCAATAAATGACACCCAACCCAATAACAATTAAATCCACTTTGTTCAATAAATGACACCCAGACCCAATAACTCCAATAAATGACACCCAACTCACTCGATTTCTCACTAAAACAAATCAAAGCACATGGATCAACAAATAAACAATTCCCAACCATTAGATCACATCAAATTAAATCCACACCACACATTCAAAATGAAGACATTGCAATCCATGTGCATCCATGTCCACCAATTAAAATCAAGTCCCCAAAACTATAAAAGAAGTCCACCCACTGTTGAAGTTGCATCTTATGCTTTCAAACTATTCAGCAAACTTGAAGGCAACATCACAAAATAGTGGCCAATATATTCAAGTTAGTTATATGAATTACAACTCATTCTTCTTACAGTTCTGTTTTCATTGTTTTCATTTATCAGATTTCTTACATTACAATTATGTTCATAGGGTTATGGTTAACCTATACAGTTACAGTTAACCTTTTTTTATACAGAGTTTATGTATGTTTTCTAGCTTATTATATCATCAGCTTCATAGTGATTACAGCTTACATATCACAGAGGTTACGTATGTCGTGTTAGTACTGTAGTCACAACTTGTTTAGCTTACAAGAATTGAAGCTTAACTTACAGGAATTGAAGCTATTGAATATAGTCGTATCCATCTAATCAACGTCACAGGTTGTTTACCTGACAGGAATTGAACCTTAGCTTATAGGAATTATTCGATCATTAGCTTCATAGTGATTACAGCTTACATATCACAGAGGTTACATATGTCGTGTTAGTACTGTAGTCATAAGCTTGTTTAGCTTACAGGAATTGAACTTTAGTTTACAGGAATTGAGCGTAGCTTATAGGAATTGAGTGATTATTATGGCTTGGGTTCTATGCAGAATGAGTTAAAACATAGAACAAAAACGAATTGTAACTTTAATGACTCTGATAAACTTAGTAATTTTTCACATATTTTCGTACCTTGACAATCATCATTGAGACATCACATTGAAACATAATCGAAAGACATGTATTTTCAGAAGCATGAAGCTATTGAGAAAGGAAAAATTTTGATATTGAGTCGAAAGAATGCAAACAAGTGAATTTCTACTATTGATGAATGGACCATAGAATTGAGGAATGGTTTCTTAGAATGGAAGCCCGAGCAGATGACCATTTCTCTTTATTGGATTAGATGACTGTAAGATTTTAGATAATGAGAAAACACAATTAAAAGTAACATAGCAGATGACAGTCTTATTGACCTTCATATCTTTTCACCTCGTTGAGCTCGAGACCTTAGGGTATGGAGAGCCCGAGCCATACGGAGTTGTAAAAGTTGGACCAAAGGAATGGGGATTTACATAATTCAGCACTGTAAATTAAGTCACAGAAAATGGAGAGAAATCTTGGAGCAGAGATTGTTCTTCTCAATATTCAAAATAACTAAATAAATTCAAAATAACTAAATAAATTATATGGAAAATATAAAAAATAAATGACTGCAACGAAACTCGATTAAACTGAAGTAAAACCAATTGTCTATGACACCTAGGAGACCATAGAATCAAATGTGATAGTGATTACAGCTTACATATGTCGTGTTAGTACTATACTCATAGCTTGTTTAGCTTACAGGAATTGAACCTTAGCTTACAGGAATTGAACCTATTGAATACATCTCATTCATCTTATCACTATTAAGCTCTATACACTAAAAAGCTCGTATTAGTATCTAAGCATGGTTTCAGTTCACCCTTATCTATGAGTGAGCTAGAACGAAGCTCTATATAATTACATATGTTATATGTATATTGAAGCTGAATCCAGTCTATTAGGGAGATAACCAACCTGTGATACAGGTACTTTATCATATCTATACATGTATTTCTTAGGTTAGTACTGATAGGTCAACCTTTAGATGATGTTACTTATAAAATATATGTGCTATTACTTATGCCGAGTGTTATCAGAACGCGACAAGCAAGTGATTAGGTAAACAAGCATGGTTAGAAAGAGTCATGTGTAACTACTATGTTCTAATTCCATAGCTTTTCATAAGCTTAGATAAGGTACAAAGGTGACAAGCTAATCAATATACAACATGATATCCCGAGGTTCTCACTCTTAGTCATTCCTATTATATAAATACCTTTTTTCTTATTGCTATATAGAGTATCGTTCTCTCCATAATCAATACTTAATCAATACATATGGATAGACTGTAATCACTGTATACGCATATCATAATGCAATACATAATCAATACATATGGATACACTGTAATCATTGTATACGCATATCCTAATGTAATACATAATCAATACATATGGATACAATGTAATCATTGTATACGCATATCCTAATGTAATACATATGGATAGACTGTAATCACTGTATACGCATATCCTAATGTAACAAGCTCTGTTTCCTCATTACTTTGATTTCCATGGTTCTACTTATGGCACTCATTCAACCATTAGTAATGATTACACTCTACTCTATAGGGTAAGTACATATTGAGTAGACCTACTTATTACCTGTATTCCCTAATCTTTAACAAATATAAGGAGAATGACGTAATTCATACATGTTTACATACCTCATTGGTTTAGCTGTATAAAGCTGTTGAAAGTAAATGGAAAATGATATATGAAAACAGTGACATACATGTTGATAATTTCCTGTAATAGAGGAAAAGTATTTTTGCAGAAGTAATAAAGCATAATTTGACATATATTCTAATGTCTAAATGCAACATACATGTTGATAATTTCCTGTAATAGAGGAAAAGTAATTTTTGCAGAAGTAATAAAGCATAATTTGACATATATTCTAATGTCTAAATGCAACATACATGTTGATAATTTCCTGTAATAGAGGAAAAGTAATTTTTGCAGAAGTAATAAAGCATAATTTGACATATATTCTAATGTCTAAATGCATGCAATAATTTTACAGGTTGTTGCATCTATGGCAAAAGGAAGTTACTCTGCTCGTACAAGGAGAAGTGGCAGGAGAGTGACAAGGGGTGCGCAGCTGCGATGCACATCGTCTGATGATGACAGGCCAGCTGATGTCAATGCCGGCAATGCACCAGGGAACATTGTTGAAGATGACCATGTGACAGCCGCTGATGTTAACACACCACCAGCCACAGAACCACCATCAACAACAGTCCAAGGGGCAAGCTCAACTAAAAAGATCAGTGCTGTAAGAGGATGGACAAAAGAACAAATGTTAGTTGCAATTGACGACATAGAGTTTAATGGATACTCAGTTCGGGAATCTGCAAAAAAACATGGTATTCCTCCATCATCAATACATTATTGGATAAATGGACTGACTCATACAAAACGTAGAGGGCCTCTTATAGTTATGACTGAGGAGGAGGAGGCCGAGGTGGTTGAGTGGTGTAAAGAGATGGCCCAACTGGGACATGGGCTAGAGTTGATACAACTCAAATCAACAGTTGCTCAAATCTATCAAGGGAGGCCAAACCCATTCAAAGATGGGTTTCCTGGTAAATCATGGTGGTTTGGGTTTAAGAAAAGGAATCCAGAACTTGTATTGCATACTGCTGAGGGCCTTGACAAAGACAGAGCATTAAATTCGCCCCCTGCAGTTGTGCAAAAATTCTATGACACACTTTCTAGTGCTTACGATAAACATTCTTATGGAGCAGACGATATATGGAACTGTGATGAAACAGGTTTACAGGCAGGGAGGAATTGTGGCATGCGGGTAATTTCCAAGAGAGGGAGCCGAAAGGTGACAAAGATTTTGCCCAAGAGCAAGGAGTGGATAACTATTTTATGTTGTGTTAATGCAATTGGTACTTCAATCCCAGGATTTTATCTATGCAAAGGTAAAAATCAACTGAAAAACTATATACAGAACTGTGAACCAGGTGCATGCATGGCTGCACATCCCCATGCATGGATGACTAAAGAACTATTTCTAAGTTGGCTTTTTCACTTTGCTGCATCGGTACTAGGTGGTGTCTCACCTAATAACAGACACCTTTTGATATTAGATGGCCATGGGAGCCACGTGGCTGTACAAACAATTGAGGAAGCAAACAATTTAGGCATCGACCTGTTGACATTGCCCGCTCATACCACTCATAGGTTGCAACCCCTTGATGTTAATGTGTTTGGCCCTTTCAAGAACTATTTCAGGTCGGAGCATGCTGCATGTATGGCAAAGAATCCAGGGGTTGAGGTGAAAAGGTTTGAGCTAGCAGAGCTTGCAAGTAAAGATTTTAAAAGGGCTTTGACACCATCAAATGTCAAGGCTGGCTTTAGGAGGACAGGAATCTGGCAACTGAACTATGATGCTCTTATGCATGATACTAGTTGTAGCCAAGCGTTTCATGTGGATGGTCAGGAAGAAGGGAATGTCCAAGCAGGTGTTGAAGTGCAAGAAGTAGATCACCAAGATGATGTTGTTGCAGCTGGTAATATGATTTCCCTGTCTCAAGGACACTTATATGCTGAAGATGATGAAACTGTATGTGAAACACAATATAACAAGGAACAAATTCCTAGTAACATGGAGATTGTTCCACCAACTCAAGAACATGAAATTCTTGTTGCTGATATTGCTAATGATATTGTTGAACATGCAGTTGAAAATGACCAATTGACATTGCCAAGCCAAGTAACCCCACCTTCATGGCTAGCAGAAGCAATGATCAATATGAATGCACATAGTGTCTCAGCAACCAATGAAGAAAGCATGAACATGCCCTCACAACCAGCAGAATTGAACAGTGAAATTGTTCATTTTTTTGTGGACAATAGATTAGTGGAAGAAGATGAAGCACATAATGAGGCATCAAATGAAGATAATGATATGGTTCAATCAGTTCCAACAGATACTGAAAGGGAAGTACCAAGAAATGACATGCAGGTGGGATGGATGGAGAAGACACTTGGACGGTTCCTAAAGCTACCAGTAGAGAGAGTATCAATGAAAAAAAAGCAAGGTGCACCGGGTAGTCTTCGTCTGGGCCAAAGCTCACAGTTACTCACCTCAGAGGACTATATAAACCTGTTAGTTGAGTCAGAAAAAAAGAAATTTGAAATGCAAGAATTAAAACAGAAAAAGAAGGATATAGTCAAGGAGAAGAAGGCAGCAAGGATTGTTGCAGCACAATGTCGAGCAGAAGAAAGGATTGAAAGAGATAAAGCAAGGAAAGTTAAGGACCAACAAAAGCAAATGGCAAGACAGGAAAAGGAAAAACGAAAGGCACAACAAATGCTGGAAAAGGAACAAGGGATGATCAACGATACAAGAATAGCTGATGAAACCAGGATTATTTCAAACTCATTGGACTCCATTGCAGACAATACACCATTATTCCAAGATCTCATAAACATTCAAGTGCCCCACTATCAAACTGAGGGTTTACCCACTTGCCTTGTTCCTACCAGAGCTGGTGTCAATTCTCTGTATGCTCATTACACACCTCCACTTAATGCAGGGGTCAGTAGGGAAAATGTGAGGTATGGGTACTCAGTACCTCCATGGTTGGAAGCTGCAAATTGGAATCAATCATATGGCATCAATCAACCATTTCCTAGTCAGCCCTTGACTGGTAGGCCAACCTACCTGGCTAAAGAAGGTAACTCGGGGAGTTTTGGCACTCAAGATTCTCAAGGCCATAAAGAATAGGGGTGCCATATGTTTTTGGTTCTAACCACATTATGATGTGGATTTTGGATGGATTGTATCTTTTTCTTGGCACAGAAACATTTTGGCTTACAACACTAGATTGTATCTTTTTCTTGTCACAGAAATATTTTGGCTTACAACACTAGATTGTATCTTTTTCTTGTCCCAAGAAACATTTTGGCTAACAACCTAGTAGTGATTTCTTGTGGCAACCTAACTGTGTGTTGATAAGAAATTTTCAATGGAATATGTCTTTCTGTAAAATATTAATTATGATAAAACTATTTCTATAAGTTATTCTGTGCGCCCTCCCCACCACGTCAGAAAACCACGCATAAAAGCACATGGAGCTGGTACAACACCTGTCCACCATGGAGCTCATGTGTTGGCCATCATATCATTGCATAAAACTTTGTGTTCGCGCCATTTCACAGGTTTGTTTGGGGTCATTGCTGCGATGTTTTGGAATTCAATAATAACATTTCAAGTTGCATATGAAAAAGGCTAAATATAGAAATCAAATGACCAGACAGTCTTATTATGATTGAGAGCACTCATTACCAAGTTGAGTATGAAAAAGGCTAAACACAGAAATCAATGAGGAGGCAATCTACCTCATAATAAGTTTTATTAAATGTGAAAAATCCACTAATAATTTTATTCATTGAGGGGACACTAGAGAAATTGAGAGCACTCATTATCAAGTTGCATATGAAAAAGGCTAAATATAGAAATCAAATGACCAGACAATCTTATTATGATTGAGAGCACTCATTATCAAGTTGAGTATGAAAAAGGCTAAATACAGAAATCAATGAGGAGGCAATGTACCTTATAATAAGTTTTATTAAATGTGAAAAAGCCACTAATAATTTTATTCATTGAGGGGACACTTGAGAAATTGAGAGCACTCATTATCAAGTTGCTCTCATTGTCAAGTTGAGCATGAAAAAGGCTAAATAAGTGGACCGTTATCTAAAGGAACATCATTCAACTTGATAGCTCATGCTTCAACCATAATTCTTACAAAGAAATTTCTACCCATTGTATTCTGTAATAGCTAGTCAGTGAACCCCAAGACGGGCTGGAAACAGAGTCTACTTCAGATATTCACAGAATGAGTAAACTATTATATCATATACTAATTTACATTAGAGCTTTGAAGTGAACAACTGAATCAGAGGGACCTAGGAATAAGTAATATTTGCTCATGTACATGATCCACATCCTTAATTAAATTAAAATGAAAATTAAGGCCACTGAATGTGCAAGCCCCATTCTTGGGAGCAATTGGAGGGATGACGTTGTTCGCTGGAAGTGAAGGAGGGAGAAGTATAGCTTTGTCCACTCAACTCCCTCACAATCAGATGGAAACCCTGAGACAGATACTCTTGATCATCCCGTATTGAACATTCTTTCGATTTCTATATGTGGTTCCATATTAATATGTCTCGGTTCTTCTACTTAGTGGACAGTTCGCACCTCAATGGCTCAATGGCTAGACAGTTTGCACCTCAATGGCTCAATGGCTTTTCATGTGGTCAATAAACTTTGACATCAGATGTTAGGAGAGATGAGTTTGACACTCAACCCATTAATCTTTGGATGATATTTTCTCTAAGAGCATTTTATACATTGTACTTTTTATGCCTTCGATCTCAACATTGAAGGCATCAAGTTTGCAGCACTGTACAAAGCTCTAAACTCACTTATGGCTCCAATAAGTGGACCGTTATCTAAAGGAACATCATTCAACTTGATAGCTCATGCTTCAACCATAATGCTTACAAAGCAATTTCTACCCATTGTATTCTGTAATAGCTAGTCAGTGAACCCTAAGACGGGCTGGAAACAGAGACTACTTCAGATATTCACAAAATGAGTAAACTATTATATCATATACTAATTTACATTAGAACTTTGAAGTGAACAATTGAATCAACAGGATCTAGGAATAAGTCATATTTTCTCGTTTACATGATCCACGTCCTTAATTAAATTAAAATGAAAAGTCATTGATACAGTAAGGTTTTATCGTTGGAGCCCGAGAAGGGTTAGTTATTGAAATGCATTTTATGTATGAGAACATAATTCATTACTAAAAATATTTATTCTCTTATCTCTATAACCATCAGTAACCGGTTTTGGAATCGACTGTAAAATGTATGAACTCCTTCTTCTTTTTTCCAGAGAAAAAAGCATCACAGATTATATTGACAATATAAAAAGCATCATAAGATACAGAAGGGTGGCATATGACAGCCACTGTCCAAGACATCTCGAGGAAAGGAAAATGGAAAAGGTCCGAAAACATATACATCAGGTTCAGGAAAATAGCAAAACGCATCAAAAATAATAACCAGGAGTAACAAATTCCATAAACGAACAAGACTTCTCTTCCTCCATAGTTAAATAACTGCAATGGTAGACTTATACTGCCCCATACATATGGCCATTAAAGAATTTGTTATTTTCAGCGCAAGCAAAAAAAACCCCAAATTTGCTTAAACTGTAAATATACTCAAATTAGTCAATTGTGAGTAGCGTCAACATGGAAACAAAAAGGACTGTGTATACAGGATATCCATATTGCAAAACATATACATCAGGTTCAGGAAAATAGCAAAAACACCAAAATTAATAAGCAGGAGTAACAAAGTCCAGAAACGAACAAGACTTCTCTTCCTCCATAGTTAAATAACTGCAATGGTAGACTTATACTGCCCCATACATATGGCCATTAAAGAATTTGTTATTTTCAGGGCAACCAAAAAAAACCCCAAATTTGCTTAAACTGTAAATATACTCAAATTAGTCAATTGTGAGCAGTGTCAACATGGAAACAAAAAGGACTGTGTATACAGGATATCCATATTGCAAAACATATACATCAGGTTCAAGGAAAAAGCAAAAACACCAAAATTAATAAGCAGGAGTAACAAATTCCAGAGACGAACAAGACTTCTCTTCCTCCATAGTTAAATAACTCCAATGGTAGCCCATACATATGGCCATTAAAGAATTTGTTATTTTCAGCGCAACCAAAAAAAACCCCAAATTTGCTTAAACTATAAATATACTCAAATCAGTCAATTGAGAGCAACGTCAGCATGGAAACAAAAAGGACTGTGTATACAGGATATCCATATTGCAAAACATATGCATCGGGTTCAGGAAAATAGCAAAAAGCACCAAAATTAATAACGAGGAGTAACAAATTCCAGAAACGAACGAGACTTCTCTTCCTCCATAGTTAAATAACTGCAATGGTAGACTTATACTGCCCCATACATATGGCCATTAAAGAATTTGTTATTTTCAGCGCAACCAAACAAACCCCAAATTTGCTTAAACTGTAAATATACTCAAATTAGTCAATTGAGAGCAGCGACAGAGGGTTTCGAGGCTTCATTTCAAACACAAAGAGTGAAGTTCCTGACAGAAGCTTTCACAGACGAGGAGAAGATAAGTTATGCAAGTCAATTGGGAGCAGCGACAGAGGGTTTCAAGGGTTCGTTTGGGGTCATTGCTGCGATGTTCAAGTTTCCCTTTGTCTTTCTACTCGGGGACCGAGGGCACGGGACGGCCGAGGAGCATGGGACGGCCTTGGATAGCACCGAAAACAACAAAAATAACAGCGAGGGCACAGGACGGCCGAGGATAGCACGGGACGGCCTAGGATAGCACCGAAAATAGCAAAAATAACAGCAAGGGCACCGGACGGCCGAGGATAGCATGGGACGGCCTAGGATAATAGCAAAAACAACGAAATTTCAGATAAACCCTAAACCTTCAACAACAAATGGCATGAAAATATCCCATAAACCCTAAACCCTCAGAAAAAAAATCCTCAAAAAAATGTCATAAAATGCCATAAAAGTTTACAAAATATCCAAAAATAGAGATGCTTGTGTTGAAAAACACAGATAATGCTGGTAGGATTAAAATCCTACCGGATACATGGTAGTCGACCTCCCCCACCTTCCCCGGAGCTCGCAAGACCTTCTCCACACCTACAACGACCTTTTGCACACCTGCAACGAGAAGAAACATATATATTAGGGAATAGAAAACCACAAAAACACCACCACAAAACAGCAAATTAACAGCAAAACACCATTTGACCTCGAGCTCAGTAAAACAACGACCGAATCCTCCCCAAACAACAAAATTGTCGAATAAGACCAGCAACAGAGAAATGCTAAACAACTGGCATTCCAAAACGACCAAGAACTCCAGGCGGAAAAGCACAAGAAAAGAAGAAGCGGTGTGCCAACCACAAACCCTGAAACTCCAGCAAACATTCACACCAGCACCTGCATACCAGGCGAAGCACGCAGGTCCACAAACCTTGTCAACTGAACAAACGCCTCAAAAAGCACACGAATAAACGACGAAGCACGCAGGTTCTGGGGCCGTCCCATGCCATCTTCGGCGGGGGGCTTCGCCCAACAACCGGCCCCGAGCAGAAAGACAAAGGGAAACTCATACATCGCAGCAATGACCCCAAACGAGCCTGTGAAATGGCGCGAACACAAAGTTTTATGGGTTGATACGGTAGCCAACACATGGAGCTCCACGATGGACAGGTGTTGTACCGGCTCCATGTGCTTTTACACGTGGTTTTCATACGTGGCGGGGAGGGCGCACATGTAATGGCGACCCTCCCCTATTCTAGGATGATTTTAAATATTTACATGGAAGATGTTCCTCGAAACAATTCATTTGCCAGTATTGAGTGACATTTGTCCGGATGTACACTGACAACTTTTGTCCAGTGGCATGCTCATACTTGCTAGAATCCATGTTCCATTGGGGCCTCCACACGTCCCGCGCTGAGGAAACAACTATCATTATTTTTGTTTTCCACCGTTGGTTGGAGTTGGGCGTTGTCCATACTCCCCTGTTTTTTTTAAAACAAGTTTTCACGTCCCGCGCAGAGGAAACAAATATCATTATTTTTGTTTTCCACCGTTGGTTGGAGTTGGGCGTTGTCCATACTCCCCCGTTTTTTTTAAAACAAGTTTTCAGAGTTTTTAATCTGTGAGGTTTCTGAGGCCGGGAGAAATCTTGAATATAATCATGACCACTGAGCACTCTATCATGGTGAAATTGAAAAAAAGCCTCATGAGTGGACATGCATCGTAGGGTAACAACAGGATTCCTCAGCCAATGCAACACATCATTTTCAAAGGCATGAGATACAACCTGGTATGGTACACCGGCAAGCTAAGAAACAGGAAGAAGTTAAGGGTGAAATTCATGTTCGAGAAAGATTTCGGCGAAAATCACATGGAATCTCATTTGTCACTAATTTAAATGATTTATTGGTCTCCTATATAACTTATCTCCTTTTTTCTTAGAAATGTTTTGATCCCAGACCATTGGTCAATATTTACGGTTGGTCAAACTAGCCGTTGGAGGCTCTGCTCGGTCTATTTAACATGCTAAGCTGGATCTGTTTCTTCAACTTGTCCTGACGATTAACCACACTGGTTGGTTCGAAACACGTCGACAAATGAGATTCCATGTGATTTTCACAGAAATCTTTCTCTAACTTGATATGGATCACAGAAGCCTAAATCGATTGGTGAAATTCATGTTGAGCCAGAGGTAAACACGCAAGCCTACGTAAAAAGTAATGCAAAAATATTGCGAGGAAGGCAAGCAATTCTAGATTTATTGATGAGGGTTGAAAGGGGTGGCAAATAGAGCTGGAGAGACTGTTGGAGCATCGGGCGGTTTCAGACTTTTCACATGGCAACCGTATAAATGTTAGTAATGGATGATTTACTTGGGATCATGTTTTTTCATATTTTGTTTTCTCTGTTTCAAAGATGCACAAAGTAAATTAGTGACTACTATTTTTTATGAAATTCTCCCCGAAGTTTTATGATAAACACATTTTAATAAGCTTGCATTTATGCTCAAAATGAACATGTCTTTCGTCCTGGAGTCATTTTCTCTTTGCATGTTTGTCTATTTTATTTGAGTATTGTTGGAATGATACTTTTGTGTATTCCACGGATTATGTTGATTTGGTATGAAGATTTTGTAGTCTTAGTTAACCATTGTGTTTTAATTTTCTTTTAATGATTATTTTTTTAACCATCACTTTTTGTCTAGTCATTTTATCATCATCATATATTCGGCTTCCATTCACTTTCTGATATTTTCAAAACTTATTCAGCAACAGTTCAGTTTCTACTCAGATATTCTGAATAAAAAATAAGCCTTATATTTCTTGTTGGCACTGTCTCAAAAGGAATGCCTACGTGATCCTGTTTTCGCTAAAGTAAAAATTTCCCATCATATCATGATGTGGCCAGATCCCTACAGATTTCCTTTGTCGAATGCCCGTTATTGATTCCTCCCCTGGCTGCGCTGCAAGTAATATTATCTTGAAATTTTACTTTTAGTTATATTGTTTCTATTAATATAATTTCTAACAATTTTAAAAGATGTAATGACATTATTATAGATAGAGAAAATTTAGACATTTAAAATATTATACTTTAATAATATTCGTTTATCGTATAATTTTATATTTTTAAAATGATTTAAAATTACATTTACGAATATTTTTAAAAATAATGGTTGCTTGTGTTATTTTAAAAAATACAGTTATAGCGTGGGAAATTGATTTGTCAAGTTTTGTCTTATTTTCACTGCACCAAAACTCCATATGGTTTTCTCATGAACCCCTCGTTCCACTCTAATAATCTGACAAATTTTTTTGTCGCTCACCACCAGAGTTACTGGTTTCACCAATTTCTCCTTATTTTTTTCATAAACTCTAGAATGTCCTATCTTGGTTCCCACGAAGACTCCCTCACAAATCTTAACCATTTCCCCTCATTAACTAGGATTCTGGCTTGGATATACATATCTACACTATAAATAGTACTCCCCCTTAAAGAGGTGACTATGGCAGTTGCTTCATTGAACCATTGTAACTATACTTGTTCTAGATATAGTTCCCCGAATGGTAAATCATTATACTCTTCCTTCGATACTTTTGCTCAAACTGCAGGATATGCCATACTCTTAATATATATAGGCATATTATTTCTTTAATCACTTGGGAACCCTATTGCTCTTTTCTTATACATATTAATGATATAATGATCCTTGAATACTTATATGTGCCTTGCTACAATGTATCTCGCCCTCTTAATCTTATGTATGGCTTTGCATCAGGTTTGGTGGTGTAACTAGGTGAATGAATCCAAACCTACTTCTTATCATTGTAATGAGGATTAAAATAATACAAACCCATGTGGTATACCATTTCCATGCTCAGAACCTCAATGTCATATGTGGGCGATGCCTTATGTTTTTCATTCTATCCTTAAATTATCTTTAGTAGGCAACCTATTAGCTTTCATATAGTTTTAAATACACCGAGTTGATTAAGTGCATTGTCAGCTCAAGGTTATTCATGGATACTTAATGCTATAAGAAGTGTTAACTGATGGAGAATTTATTTATGAGCATAGCCACCATTCCTTAATTTTAATGTCTCCATACTTTAATTAACTGCTCACCTTCTCCACCGTAGAATGGTAAGTAAGATTGTACAATTGGAGAATGATGTGTTCAACATTGCAAGGCTGATCTAGGGGAAACAAATCACACCCCATATGCCGGTCACATGGGCAATGTCCGAATTTTTGTTTTTGTGTATAGCTCAGGTGGCGTGAAGTGTTCCTATTGTTGGCAATACCTCTCTTCCATGCCCAAACCTTTCCACTGCTCTTTACTTATGTGCTCTACCAGTTAAACTATACCCTATTGTCTACCACAATGATAACTGGGAGGTTTGAACATGCGCCTTGGTTACTTGAGTATGCCTATGCACATAATCTCTTCCTTTTTCCACAAGTGCAAGACTAGGAGACTAAGGTTATCAATGGCCTACAACTTTAGTGTTGTGTTCTTACCTCTGGTATTATTTTTTATGATGATTGCAGAGGTATATCTAGCTCAAAATATCTATGATTCAAGGTGAAATTCTCAGGGTTTAGCTCAAAATATGTTGTAACCAGATTCTTCATGACTGGTGCACATTGCAACATTTCTTGACGGAAATCTCTCCCAACTTATTTTTCATGTCGAGGAATGGTAATGGTTTAGGTAACCCTACCTGTGAATCATTTCTTATCTTTTATACCCATATTGGGATTGTGCCATTCACATATTCCCTCTTACTTGTTATTGTAGTTATAATAACTTTACTAAGGTGATTTCCCGGTGTGTGGGCATCAATCCCTCTTACCGATATTTCAACAAAGGTTCAGGTCATGCTCTCCTATTGGCACAATATCTTTACCACTGAGGAATATTTTAATAGGTAAGGTGCATACTTGACTCCGAGGTTAATCTGAATGTTATCTTAGGCGTTCTTATCTAATGCCTTTTATGTGTGTCTATGGTTGAATTTGTCTTTGGCAGGGTTTTGAACCAAAATCATGGAATGGTGGTGCTATGGTTGGCAGATTACACAGACCGGTGCCCTCATTCCCATCTTCTATGTGTACAAGAACTACCATCTCCCCAAGAAAATTTGGTTTGCTAAAAGGTGCAATGAGGGCTTCCATTTTCCACTTGTCGTTTTTATGGATTTGTGTTACCATCTCTTAGGTTTCATTTCTTGGTTTATTTTTTTAGGTACATTTTCTAATTCCTTTTCTCTTGCGATAGAGACTGAAATGCAACTCACAGGTTAATCCTCTTTCTGACTGGTAATTTGCATCCTCTTTGGTGGATTATTCATATTTCCCACATTAATTTAAAGCTATAAAGCTAGTAATGCTTACTTGGGTAACTCTCTTCTTCTTCTTGCAGGTACACTCTATTCCTATAGTGGTTCGTTGGATTTATGGACTTTATACCATGTGTGGGTGCCACTGATTAATAATTTCAGCATTTGGGGCATTCCAGGTTTGTTGCTACACCTCGGCGGGGATTTCGGCATAGTTACTTTCACCATGCTTCGTGAGATACAAGAAAAGAATCATTGGCATGTTGTAGAAGTTTGTTATTGCAAAACTTTATGCGGGTTTTCATTTCCAGTGAATTTTCAATTGGTATCTTATATCAATAATGACTTGTCACTTTCCCTCGATGCTAATCTCGTTGGTTGTAATTTATTAAATTCAAGTGCCCCTGATTCCAAGTTTCAATTTTGTAGGCTTTACCGAAGCCCAAGTCTCTGATACTATTTCCATAGCGTTAAATATTTTCAGACATATTTGAATAATGACGGCAATAAAATTTTGAGATGTTAATCTGAAATTTCAGACTTGCCTTAGCAATTTCTTTTTCTTGCAAAATATGCTTGGTATGTCACCACTTGAGATAGATGGGTTATATTTTATTTTAATTGCGCCATAATAACACTTGATTTGAAGTTACTACCAACTGGGTTTTTAGCTTGAACGTTTCAGTATGTCCTCATTTTTGTATACTGTATTCAATTCAATTGTTCCAAGTTTTACAAGTTTAGGGATCATGATAGTCACAATGACATGGTAATAAAGTGACTAATTCACTGTTATTATTATTTCGTGCATTACTTACATAGTCGTGAGAAATATACTACCCCTAACTATTGTACCCGAAGTATTTATCCCCCAATTTTGTGATAATATTTTATCTCGCTTATATAGAATGTGCTTCTCTTGTTGTTCCATTTTCTAAGGTAATAACTAATACGTTTTTCTATACAACATCATTATAATACTGGAGTTTGTGTGGGAAGAAACAGGGATTCCCACGGCGAGGAGAGGAAAGACGGTGATGGCGAGAATTGCAATATGTAGAGACGCGAGGGCTTATGGCTCTACCATTCTTTGCGAATATGGTATGTGATGTATTAAACCTCTGACTAATGACAATTTTGGCTACGAATTGGATGTTAGGGTAGAGAAGATCAGTAGCTATCACCCTCCAACTGAAGTATTTTTGGGCCCTAAAACTGTTCTATCAATGGATCCAAGATGCCGAGACAACGATGTACAGGTTTATTTTCCCATATTTCGATACCCATGCCCGCGGATGCATATTGTGGTAAGATCTATCCATGGATCAGTCTCATACTTGGAAGGTGAGGGAACATATATAATAATACAATCTTGGTTCTACACACTCGAAAGGCACCTATCTATAACTAGATCTAGTATTCGAAGTTGTGTGATGGCTCCCATGGAGCCAAGCTCTTCAGATTTGTATACGAGTAACAGAAGCCCCAAAAATTTGGCAACATCATTAGAGGCGAACTCCTGCATTACCATCTTCACTTAACTCAATAAAATGAGTTAAATAATTACAACTCAATTATAACTCAATCTTATCTCCTTAATTTAAGGGATAACTCTTGCACGACTTTAGAAACACTTCTAACTTGAATTTCTCCAACTAATTAATTAAAAAAAAATTAATTAATTATTTCCAAGTAGTTGTTAAGACTAAATTCGATTTTAATTCACAATTTAATTTAGGGACAAATTACATTGGACTATTATTGTTGCCTTATTTCAACACTAAATACTATTTTTGTTGTTACTGCGAACAACTAACATACCTCTTACACCATACAACATAATTTCCACACAAAATATTAAGTATTCTAGTTCAATTCAACATGTACCTAACTAGTTGAAATAAAATCATCGAGCAAATAATAAAATGGAAAATTAATCATTAGAGGAGTACTTGGATGAAGAAGAATCACAAATCCATATAACCATATGCACAACAAATGAACACATAAAAATTAAACTGACAGAAAAGGCAGAGAGCCATCATGTGCTCTCTCATCCTCATGTAATTCACATTATTCAAAAAATTTAATAATACATTTAAATATATGAGTAAGTGGTCTTAAGATAGTGCATCTATCTTAGACTCACTTGGTTGACACAATTTATCTACACACTAATTTAGGAGAGGTAGTTGGAGAGAATCTCTCATCCAAACTAGACTCCTTAGTTTGAGGAATTCTCATGAGTTTATTTATTTAGTTTAATAATTGGATTTATTATTGATTTTTAAGAGAGTGAGGCTAATATTCCCCCCCAATGATAAATCCAAAACGAACAAGGAACCATCTTCCAACTTCTCAAGTTGATCCTCAAAAAACATTTCCCTGAAAAACCGCCAAAGTTGGATGTTAAAGAAACTACAATATGAAGATACCATGAGTTAGTTGCATGACTGATTCATCTATGAATGTTGCTTGACAAGTCCATCATGTTCCAAGCCACTAATGGATCCAATGGTCCTTTCCTTGAAAACAACATCCAGTCTCCACTGACACAATTTGATGAATGCCCACTGGCGTATTTGTTGATGAATGCCCACTGGCGTATTTCTTGATGGTTGGTAAGGTTATAAAGGTCATTACATAAATTGAAGATGTTGCAGGTGTTGAAGTACATTGGTATGCCACAAATACACACTCATTCAATGGTTTGTACAAGCCAAAGATTGTACAGACCTATTAAAATTGAAGGATGTTGACATACATGTTTATTACTTCAATTTAACAAAGACATGAACTATTCACTTCAAGATGATAGAGATTCTGAAGAGGTTGTTACGAGAAGAAATAGTGTTGAGATGGGGGTCTGCTAAACCCAATCATAAATCTAGAAGAATTTTGAAACTTGAAATGGGGGGCATGCATGTGGACTCAGATGGGGAACTAGTTGATGAAAGAGAAGAATATGGAACATCTTCATTCAAATTTAGTCATTCATACGAAGATGTGAATTTTGATGGTGTGCAAGAAGATATGAGTGATTTTGAATAATTTTCTAATACAATTTATATAACTCATGTTTGCATCTTATCTTGAAATAAAAATTTTGATTTCCATATCATGTTAAATGAAGTTATGAGTCATTTTCATGTTTGTCGGATTATATGTTTTAATTATGATGAGTTTTATTGTTTAGAATATCCACAATGCAACAATAACTTAGAGATATAATTGATGTTTAATTCAATCTACAAGTATTAACATTTTGATTAATTTAGTCGAGTAATTTGTTCATAATGTCATGGTTTAAATGTTTTGAAAACTAGAGTTTTTTGATTCTATGGTTGAAAAAAATCCATTTATTTTTATCCTTAATGTTATGGTTGAAAAAAATTAGAAATTTAGCAATTTTTAGTGTCATGTTATCATATGTCTAACAACATGGATGAAAATTTATGGAACTTTAAAGTGTCTTGGATCCCATTATTTTATCTTTATCGTCAATAGTAAAAAATGTTGAAATTATACCTCGGAAAGAAAAATATTATTCTACCAAAAACATTAGTATTTTTTTTCATTTATTTTACACAAAAAAATTGTTTCAATGCCATTTTTTAAATATGTCGAAAATTAAACCTCAAAAAACATCGTTCCAGAACACAGACTTTTCATTTTTTGGACTGTTTTTCATGTTTTTTTTCTGGTTTTTTTGCTAGAATTTCCTATTTTGAGATTACAATTCCCATTTCAAAGTTTACATTGTTTATCGTGTAGTATTTTCTAAAGTGCTAGATTCACTTTGTACTAGAAAGAGACAAGCAAGCTTTTATTTCAATCCTCCACCTTATCAATTTGTTCTAGGTCACTTTTGCTTCCCTTTACAACATGATTGCCTTGACGATGATGCGTGATGGCATTACATACAAGATCTTTCCTCCCTCTATCTATACAAACTCTTCTTGGAACAAGGATCTTATTTGCTTCCTAAGATGAGGTAGAATACACTTAGTTGAAGGTTCTTGTACTTTCTCTTTTGAAGTAGCAATTTCTTTTTGAGATGCATCTTTTTCATTTCTATTTTGTTGGGTGCATGAGATTGAAGCTAATTAAACTGTTCGCATTTCATTGTCATTTATCTTTTCTGTTTTAATTTAATGATATTGGGTTGCTAATTAGAGTGTTTGCATTCCCTTGTCATCTATTTTTGGTGTTTTAATTTTAATGTTATTGGGTTGACTTGTTCTACCTTGATTTATCTCGTAGAACAACCTTGATGTTTCTTGGTAACATACTTTTCTTGCTTACGTTGTTACATGTTCATTTATGTTTCCTTTTTCATTATGTGTAATTCACTTCAAGCTTTCCTATTCTGCTTGTAACATGGGGCTTATTATCTTCCTAAAATGAGGAAAAATACACTTAATTGAAGGTTCTTGTACTTTTTATTTTCAAGTAGTAGTTTCTTTTTGAGATGCATGTTTTTCATTTTTATTTTGTTTGGTGCATGAGATTGAATCTAATTAGAGTGTTGGAATTCCTTCGTCAGTGTTTTAATTTTCATGTTATTGGGTTTCTAATTAGAGTGTTGGCATTGCTTTGTCATCAATTTTTTTAATTTTAGTTTTAATGTTATTGGGTTGACTTGTTCTACCTAGATTTATCTCGTAGAACTATGGTCCAAATGCAGCAAAACGCTCCAAAGAGAAGCCCTACAATTATCTGGAGCCACTACTTGATCAAACTGTGGTATCCTGAGAATATGGGCATATGATGTAGTGCCAAAGAACTATAAATGATGCACCTATCATTAATTCTATTTAATCGAAAACTGGAAAAAATAATCAATGATGAGGACGTCAATGAAAAAGATGATAGCATGGCCATTGAAAAACCTTGATTGCTTTGTTATCTATTTTTGGTGTTTTGATTTTAATATTATTGGGTTGCTAATTAGAGTGTTGTCATTGCTTTGTCATCTATTTTTTGTGTTTTAATTTTAATTTTATTGGGTTGACTTGTTCTACCTTGATTTATCTCGTAGAACAACCTTGATGTTTCTTGGCAACATACTTTCCTTGCTTTTGTTGTTATATGTTCATTTATGTTTCCTTTTTAATTACGTGTAATTCACTTTTCTTCCCTATTTTCTTGGAAAATGGGTCTTATTAGCTTCCTAAGATGAGGCAAAATACATTTAATTGCAGTTTCTTGTACTTTCTCTTTTCAAGTAGTAGTTTCTTTTTTAGATACATCTTTTTCATTTCTATTTTGTTGGGTGCATGAGATTGAAGCTGATTAGAGTGTTGGCATTGCTTTTTCATCTATTTTTGGTGTTTTAATTTTAATTTTGGTGGGTTTCTAATTAGAGTGTTGGCATTTCTTTGTCATCTATTTTTGGTGTTTTAATTTTAATGTTATTGGGTTGACTTGTTCTACCTCGATTTATCTCATAGAACAACCTTGATACTTCTTGGTAACATACTTTCCTTGCTTTTGTTTTTATATGTTCATTTCTGTTTCCCTTTTCATTATATGTAATTAAGTTCAAGCTTCTCTATTTTCTTGGAACATAGGTCTTATTAGCTTCCTAAGATGATATTGAATACTCTTAATTGAAGGTCTTGTACTTGCTCTTTTCAAGTAGTAGTTTCTTTTTGAGATACTTATTTTTCATTCTTATTTTGTTGGGTTCATGAGATTGAAACTGATAAGAGTGTTGGCATTGATTTCTCATCTATTTTTGGTGTTTTGATTTTAATGTTAGTGTTTTAATTTTAAGAAGGCAACATAGATATTAAATATACTAGAATAAACCTCGACCTATCTTTTTTCATTTTACTTTTTTTCCTCTTTCTTAACTATATTTTGAAATAAGCATATATAAATAGACCAATCTAGACCATATAATTAAACATGTATTATAGTGTTAGTAAGTAAATTTTATAACAAAGTAATATAGGTGTTAAATTTACTAGAATAAAACCGGCCTATCATTTTTCATTTTAATTTTTTTTTCTTTGTTAACTATAGTTTTTAAAGAAACATATAAATATATCCATGTATGGCATATAAATAAACATGTATTATAGCTTCAATAAACAAATTTTATAACAAGGAAAAATAAGTGTTAAATTTCCAAGACTGACAATAAAAATAAATTAATAAATACTTTCAAACTTGGGTGATTTGAAGCTAAGTCGAATTAGAAGTATTGTATCTCTCGAATGAACATAAAAATAAATTAGTAATTACTTTCAACCTTCAATTGAATTGAAGCTAAGTTGAATGAATTAGATAATTTTAGTTGAGTTGAATTAGAGATCTCTAATTGTCTTCTTCTTGCAATTCTCTAACCATCCAACCAAGTAGAAACAACCTTAATTGCTACCAATCCTTCTGACAAATTTTTCTAAACAATTATCTTTGTAAAACCTAACAATACATGTATGAATATGTTAAATTCATTTTATTGAATTTATTTTTACAGAGATCAAAAAACCCATTAAACATGGTTGAAAAATGGACATCATACATAGAAGTTTCTTGTTATCCCTATCGACGGCAAGGGGTGCTCTATGAAATACTGTGAAGAACCAAGTCCTCCAAAGGAAAACGAATATACCTAGAAGAACAACAGAAAATGGAGCATATTATATTGCATTTATAGAAGGCTTAGGAACAACTAGGGGGTATGGATCCAATGGAATTGTAGCCTTCACCAACTCCGAACATGTGTGCAACCAGATGAAAGCTGTGTACCAATTTAAAAAAGAGAAATTAAAACAATTGAATGAAGAAGAAAAAAATATTGTTAGTCAACTTCAATCATTTAGCATAAGATATTGTGAAAATTTTAATAAGATGTCTAGTGATGTATTCTATGGGGAAATGCCAATTCAAGATTTGTGTGTGAAAGATGAATTGGTGTCATTTTTTATGACCATGTGTTTTTTTCAATTCTATACCAAGTGTTCCCCCGTTATGTAAGCACAACCGATGAACTTGACATGTCTTAGAAAATTTTGTATTTAATTTTCAAAATGTGTGTGCTTTAACATTTGTGTTTTTAGTCTTGAGTATATTTTAAATGAAGAGCTTTGGATTGTTACATTAATTTTCTGGATTCTTTCAATGTTTTTAAATAGCAATTTTAAGATCTTAAAATGCATGATGTAATTTCAAGGGTTACATCAATTAAATGCATGAGGTCACTTGAAGAGTTATATCAATTTTCTGAATTTTCTTAATCTTTTTAAATAAAAATTTCAAGATTTTTAAATGCTTGAGGTAACTTCAAGAGTTACAATAATTTTTTGAATTTTTTTAAATAACAATTTTCAAAAGAATTGTAAATGCATGAGGTAGATTTTTAAATATCATGCATCTATATATCTATAGATATCCATATCATGGATGAGCATTTGTCACATGATCCTTTGAGGTGAGCATTAATAGAGCCTCGTGCATCTACTAGAAGGGGAGGTCCATCGTTCACATCGTGGTGTATATATATATGCATGTACTTAAATGAAAAATAAGTAGAATCATATTTATGTACACATATATATATTGAATTGATTTTCTATTTTTTAAATGCTTTGCTTACTATTTCGTCGTGGTCAGCATTCTCCAAGTGGTCATCAATCTCAGGGTGGTCAACATTCTCCGAGTGGTCATCAATATTCCGTGTGGTCATCAATCTCAATCGGATCATCATGATCAACATAATTTTGATAAATTATATAAAAAAATTATGTTAAAACAAATTTGTACATGTAAATGCATGTACCTGTCTATCTTGCTTACGTGTATGAATACATTTGTTCACATGTTTTTATATTTATGTAATTTTATGATGATGATGATGATGGTGGTGGTGGTTAACATCCACTGAGACCAAATTGGTCTATCGGACCTATAACTTTCCTAGTTTTTAATTATCTAGCTCCTCGTCTTTCTTGGCGAGATTGGTGTTGTAGCTTTCTTTTTTTTCTCTACGGTCTTTCGACTTCCTTTATCTTGCATCTCCTTCATCTCTTCTGGTTCTGGATACATTGGTGTCTTAGCTTGGCGATATATTGTGTTTGTCCTTTTGAAGATAGACGGAGAAGAATTCTGGTCTAGGAGATCTGCTTTGCTGTTAAATGGAGATTTATTTTGTATGGTATTCAAATCCTCATAACTGTTGATTTGTTGGGCGGGGCTTTCTCCCTGCTTGTCTTGAGAGTTGTTTCTTTCGTGCCCGATTACTTGTGATTCAGAGTTTTCTCTAGAGTATTATTCTTTGATGACAATGTAGTGTTCTTTTTGTGCTCCTTCCCACCATGTACATCTGTGGTGGTTTTTTCTAGCAGAATTTTTCTGGGAGGCTTTTGGGCAATATTTCGCTAGATGGCCTGTCTCAAAGCAAGATAGAAATCTAAAGAGGACAATTTCATAAACGAGTTTCTGGTTCCACACATAGTCTTTACTTTTTAGGTTTATTTCAGCTGGGAATCCAGCGCTGAAGTCCATTTCCACACAGATGCGTGCATAGGTGGTTCTGGCATATTCCTCTGTTTCCGGACACCTACAGTAAAATTTCCCAATTGCATTTCCAATGGATTTTAGCGAGGAGAGATTCCAGAGGTGCAAGGGTAGGCTTGGCAATCTCACCCAAACTGGTGCTAAAGTTATGACTGTTGTAGAGGGATCAAATGATGGGTTCCATGGCTTCATGAATAGGCCTGATTTTTCCGAAAACCAAGGGACGGAATCTAGAATACATTGTCTTCTTTCAGGATTTTCAAAATCTACTATAAAGAAACCCCTAGCACAGGGGTAGATATTAATTTCATCATAAATGACAGGCTTCCATACCTCCGATATCCAGTTGTGGAGCGCTATTAGCCGCGGCCAAAAACCATTGAACCGGCAGATTAGGGCACCTTCGGAAAACTTCAAAGCCTCATCGAGTGAGGCCCATACCACCTGAACAGTGGGAGCTAGGGCTTCATTGACGATATGGGCAGGAGCTTTCCCTCCAAAAGCTGATGAGCCAGCAGCTATTTTCGTGAAGCTGGAAGCCATATTTTACTTGCCCGTAGAACCCAACCACATAGAAATAAGGCAGAAGATAAGCTTAGATCTAGATCTAGCCACAAAAGATTAGATCTAAAACCTAGCTGCCTAGATCTAGATCTAGCCACAGAGGATTAGATCTAGAACCCAAAATGTGCAAACAAACTTATTCACTCAAAATTTTTAGATGCCGGTGACTAACCAGATCTTGATCACTATCTTCGTTTTCGCCAGAGATCTCCTTAAGCGACCTGCCCTTCGTCTCCGACACTAGAAATGTGAAGAAAAAGCCCAAGGCGCAGGTAATCGCGAGTAGCAGCAGTCCATGATTTGTTCCTCACTGGAAGCCACAGATAATCACAAGGAGCCACAAAACTAATCTAGTCGCACAGACTAATTTATGCCTCGAAATAATCTAGCCGCGAGTAGCGATAGAGCATGATTTGTTCCTCACTCCAAGCCGCAAATAATCGCGAGGAGCCTGTTATGGACAACAACAACCCCCCCCCCCCCCCCCCCTTTTTTTTTATTTAGTATCAAATCATGATACCAAATGAATGGGGACCCTTAGATAAAATTTTTCGGAAAAGCTAGACTTTCTTTTTGAAGTTACAAATCATAATTTAGAAAAGGCATCTTAGATATTTTTCTATGGTAGACGATAGGTCTTTTAAAGTCGCGTATGCAAAAAGATAGGAAACATCTCTGTTACTCTTCTAAAATCAAAATACGTGCCACCCTCATGATTAATAACGACATCGCATCGCACCATACTAATGTCCATAGCGAAAAGCCAAGAAATTCGCCGATCTGCGATATTGCAATCACTAGATCGCATATCGCAAAAACAAGCCAGACGAGGTTTGGCAAGCACTAAGTTTTGCGATCTGCGATATTCCGATCATGCGACATGCGAGGGTACGTCAGAAAATCATAAAATCACCTTAGTATGAATCCTTCGGGCGCGCCTTTCAAAGGAAAAGCCACTTACCATAACATGACCTGAAATCATGCGCTTTTAATGTTAATAAATGAATTGGTTGTCAGTCATTAAGATGATTAAAGACGCGTGCCTTGTTGGATATTTGCTTCACGTAAGGTGGCGTAATTGATTTATCTCTTGCATTTAAAACTCTCCCATCACCTTTCTGATCGAACATTCCATTTCACTTGTAATCTGCAGGAACAAAGTGCAAAAACGACTCAGAAAGAAACACAAAGTAAAAATGGGAAAGAAGAACAAAGCTCAAAGCTCCGAAGCAAGAGAGAAGACCAAGGAGATGGCGCCCCTATACACAGATATAGCCTGCAACCGAGATGCAGGAATCTCCACATGGGAAGGCATGTACAGGCTATTAGAAGAAGAGAAGCCGAGAATAATGAAGGTGACTGTCGTTGCAGGTGCACCACGCTCCTCTGAAGCATCCCTAGAAGACCTAGCATGTTCATTCCTTCACAGAATAGCGGCAAGGCCTAAGATTCTACCATACACAGATATGGTCAAGTGGATTCTGGATGATGAGGAATTAAACAAAAGACAATTCAAGATTCAGGGACATGGGCTCGTGGGATCTTTCGCCGCCCAAGATCTGAAGCTAATGTACCATCTGCCCGAACCGCAAGCGACCTATAATGCACAATTAGTTAAGAAGTTCGCAATGGAGAACCCAGATCTATCAAACACCACTAAAGAATGGTCTAGAAGAGATGAGTCATTAAAGAAGGATAAGAATGGTATGTACAGCACTGGTTCCCTTACTTCTCCATATTGTTTTGCTGCAGCCATGCTGTGTAGGTCTTTTGGTATGCTCGATATCAACAAGTTTTCATATGAGTGGCTGCCATTAATTGACGCTGCCACAAATGCAGATATAGTAGATTGGGCTAAAATTCTTTCCGATACTCTATATACGGTGGTTAGTTACAGGTCCAAAAGATCCTTTTCTCAAAGGGTCTATCCTTCTTTCTATTTGGCTGCCTATGTTATGGATTCTGTTTGCCTTGTATCTAATTTCCTCATTATGGGATGGAAATGGACTACCCAAGACCCTTTGCCTATTCACGTCTATCACAAAGTCTTGTGGGATTCCCAGTTTGCCCCTCATTTTTACCAGATTTGCCATGGGCTTACATTGCCCATATATAGAATGATATATGATAAGGACCCCCCAAGGTGCTCTCCCGAAGCTGAGGCAGACATCATCCCCATCGCAAGATGGTTTGGGGAAGAATGGTTTACTTACATTCGAGTTTATGGAAGCACTGTACCTCCACATGTCCTACCCTTGTATGTCCCAGATAAGCTTTTGGCTCGAGAAATCACTTATCAAACCTGCTCTGAAGGCGGCTTAACCAAAGAATTAAAAGATAAGAAAAAGGCCATTTGGCCTCAATTTCCTGTCAATTGTGGGGCCTTCTCTTTATTTGATGTAGGACACGCTTTTGGTGAGGTGGAAAACGTGACGTGCCTTCAATTATATAAGTTCCCGGTGAGGCCATTCGACCCAAATAAAGTTGCGCAAGAGTTTACTACGAACGTCAAGATAAGAGTGTTCTTCGGACACAAAGATTTGTTTGACGATCTCTTTCAGGGTAAGAGCTCACTCAAAGAGATTTTGCGAGAAGCTCAGTCAAGGTTATCTCTAGGAGACCTCCAGAAATTCACGTCATATAGAGATAGAAGGCTGGCCAACATTCCACTAGAAAGGCTGCGAATACCTACTAGAGAGCCAACTCCGAGCATCAGCCTCAGTGAGAACTCCAGCACTTCCAGATCTAAGTCCAACGCCGCGCAAGAAGGTTCCGAACATCCTGAAGAATCTGTGCATGACAAAGGAATTAATGAAGAAGCAGTCAAAGATACAGCTCGGTCAAGTGTAATGTCTCAGCAACAAGTTATCACCTCGCCACCAAGAGATGTTCCCCCTCCGGTTATCAAAGATCCTCTTGTCACAGCAGAGCTAGATAAAGAGTGGGAGTCCTTTAATGAATTAATCAACCTCGAAGGGCAAGTCCCAAAGACACCTGTGAACGATACACAGGAGATGCAAGAAGTTTCTCCAACCATAGTCAGCGTTACCACAGAAGCAGAAGACCTCTCCATCACTCCATCCTCAGAACTTCTACTCAACGTAGAAGAAATTCCCCCACTAGATGTGTTCTACAATCCCCAGCACAAAGCAGTTGTGAGAAGACCCAGAAAGAAAAGAAAGCTCGAAAATGCACTGTCTCAAGACGCTGAACATTTAGACGTCTTGTGGAAAGACCCAAATAATAATCCAACAGAAAATCTTACGAAGCTGTCTCAAATTGCAGGAGCGTATGCTTCTGCAACTATTGACAAGGCGTCTGAAGTTCAGCAGCTCTTAAAGGAACAAGAAAATCACATACAACTGCTATAAAAACAGTTACAGCAAGCCAACGCAAACAATGAAGCTTCCAGACAGCTCGAAAAGCTCCAAGAAGACTTCCAACAGATGCAAATAGGCTACCAAAAGAGTCTTGAAGAAAAAGAAAAACAACTGCAGACGGAGCAAGAAATGCACAAAGATGAACCTAAGCTTGCAGAGTTTATTTCAGAGTCCATCAGCTTGAACGAGCAACTACTGCAGCAACAAGAAGAATTGGGGCGTAAAATATCACAGTGGAGGCACTTCTGTGAGCTAAGCGACAAAATCACCAGTCAGGTGGTGGAATTGCGAAGCGAATATGATCAGAACGACAAGAGGGTGACAGAGTATCTGACTTGGCAAGACGATGAAGAGGGAAAAGGAGCAGGAGCACCTAGACTTAATGAAAATCATAAAGAAATGTTCTTTAATAAATGGGACAAGCAGATCACGCAGGCAGAGCAAGAAGCAGAGACAGCGGCGACACAGGCAAGTATTCTTTTTTTTTTCTAAATAAGATTGAACTATTATATTACAGCAAGAGAAAAATTACATCAGCAGTATTACAACAGGGCCGAGGCCCTGTAAAACTTGTCCTGGGACAGACAGTAAACTCGGGAGTATTCATTCCAGGATTACAAAAGATGGCAACCAGAGTGATACTCATGTAACCAACACATGGACTGTAGCAATAGGAGACTGAAACAACAGAAACACATGGAGGACATCGACACCATGACAGAGATAACAGATAACCGACACCATAACAGAGATGGACAGAGATACATAGTGACAAAGAGCAGACACATATATGATCGCGAAGGGAGCTGACAGAGAGAAAAATTCGTGCAGTGAAACCTGGAGCGCGAGCTGGGCATGCTAATCTTCTTCCGTAGTCTGCGGTTCATCCTCCATCTTGCTGCAGGGAGGCTGGAGTATAGCCTTACCAGCATTGCGCTGCACAGGTTCACTCGGGCCTGCTCCAGGATCATGTACAGGCCTCAGCATATCTATGGCGGGAAATTCCATGTCCACTGTGGGAACAATCCCAGGAATACGCGGAGGGTTGGCACGAGGAGCTTCATCTTCACCCCACGGATTGCTGCAATGCTCCACTGAAACAGTTACGAAGAAAGTGGAATTGGACAAAGTACATGGAAGGCGGTATCTTACCATTGGGTGCTCAGTGTGCCCACATTCCATTCTCTCTGGAGGTTCCGCCATTCTTCCTCTGCCCGGGGGCCTTCCCCTCGGTCTTCTGCGTTTAGACGATTCTTCAATTGAGGAAGAGGGTGAAGGGGCTCTTCCACTGTAGCTGCCACGCCGACTTGTTCCCCTTTGGCGTTCACGCTGCATACTGAAAATGAGTGGGTGGCGAGTGTGCACACACGGATTGTCCCTCTGAACTAGACGCCCAATCCCCCAACCAGAATGTGGATGGCAGGTTTGCAACACCGCCAATCTCCCAGGTTCACAACCAGACTGCCCGTAAGCTCTCCAATTGCCCAAGTCTATGGCCTCTAAACCATCCCAGTCGCTCTCAGAGCCTGAATGAGAGCCGAAACAATGAGCCTCCGCCACTTCCCTCAAGACAAGAACAGGAGCAGACGAGAAATGCGGGAGAATGTCTGAGAACTTCCGGCTATGAAGCGCCATGTTCCGTTTCTCAAGGCGAGCAGTGAATGTCGAAGGGACGTCTCTGCAGTGAACCATAACTCCTCTCCTTAAATGCTGCATGCCGGAATAGTTAGGGCGAGTCCTCCTGGTATACGTGGCTTGTCCGGGCGGACACATGCCCTGCTGACAAGCCATGAGCCATATGTATCTAAAAACC
This sequence comes from Pinus tabuliformis, assembly GCA_031772625.1. NCBI lineage: Eukaryota > Viridiplantae > Streptophyta > Pinopsida > Pinales > Pinaceae > Pinus > Pinus tabuliformis. The sequence continues at coordinate 459,282,271 of CM062819.1, read as the reverse complement.
ACCCGCATCCGGGGGACACAGGCAAGTATTCTTATTGACTGTGTAAATGAAAATTTACAGAGGGCCAATTTGATTTCAGAGACCACCCCGGGATATCTACCAAACAAGTTGCAACTGGAGACAGAATGGAGGCAAAAGGCACAGGCAAAGGGAAAGCTATCCAAGCACTGGCTAGACTGAATTGGGAAAATTACTGGATGTACCTGGTTAAACCACATAGCCAATGGATGATGGTAAAGTGTATCATGAACGCAGCCGAGAAGGTAGCGCCAGCTCTTATAGATGCCGTTTTCGCAGCCCAGCTCAGAACGGAAATTAACCAGCTGACTATTCTCAAGCCTATGTTAGAAACATGCAACTTCAAAGACCAAGTCCACAAGTAGTTTTATTTAGAATGTTGTTTCTTTTTGTTTTAAGTTATATTAGAAAAAGGACGGTCATTTGAAAACCGAATCCTTAATTTTATAATAATACTATTATTAGAATTAGGACATAGTATTTTAACCCTTCTCATTGCATTGGAGAAGGGTCCAGAAATTTGTCAAAAACTTGTCCTCAAAACATGCAAACAGGCACCTGAGAGGAGGTTTTGATGAATGGAAGGATCGGATTTATTTATATTTGCATCTTAATGTCTGCTACTGATTTTGCATTTCTGTACTCTTAGTAGGTGTTAGAAATAAGTAGAAGTAAATCATTATTGCTTGAAGTTTGTGAGTAAAAATTAGTCATAAATGGTACTTTTATCTCTTGATGAATTTCTACTTATTTGCTTAAAGTGATATACAGCTGATGTTATTTATATGTTAATGTATAAATGTGTGGTTACCATTTGGCACTTTTGTACGATGGAGTCATTTGTTCATGCTTGACATATGAATGATTTATCATGCGATATGCAGTCCACAACTGTCCTGTTTAACTTCTTATGCAGAATGGTTTATCTTAAATGGTTTATATTCTTATAGTAGCTGAATAATCTTCATTACCAGTTATTATATGAAATATTTTTAGATTGCATGATGGAAAAGATATACCCCGGGTTAGCATAGATTGCACATGTTGTTTTCATTAGATTTCAGCAGCTTATAGTCAAATCATGAGTTAGATTTAAATTAGCTCTCAAAAGTTCTCAAGAAACAACATAATCAAACCCTACACACACACACACACCCCCTTAGATCAGGAAGCTGGTCCCGTTATCCCCAGTCGGACCCGCTACACCAAACGGGCATGGAGCCGCCAACCAGGTTCCGGACCGGGAGGGTATCCCCCTTGTTGTTGACCCGATTTCAGGGCCCTCAACATATTTGGCGCTAGAAGGAGGGCCTGAGCATAATACCTGTTGGAATGTTTTTCGAATTATAAATCTTGAAACAGGATGACTACTCATGAAATTCCTATTTTGAGTTGCATCTATGTTCATACCTCTTCCAACATTCCACCGGACGTGGTAAGGCTATTGTCTCAGGTAAAGTTCAATGGTAAGAAAAACTCTTCCACATTCAATCACGCCCTTCAGTTCATACAAAAAGTTTCAACTTCTGATACTCAGAAGATTGATGAAGGCGTTTTGTGCAGGATTTTTACTCTTACCTTCACAGCAGAAGCTACAAAATGGTACAGAACCCTCCCAGTTGCATCAATTCACAGCTGGGACCAGTTCGTTAAGATTTTCATCTTGGAATTTGATTGTTATGATTACGACCAGGTATATGATGAAATTGATTATCTTAGAGAACAAGATGAACCCGTAAGGGATTTCAATATGCGATTTCATCTTAAATGCCTACAGTATGATCTCGAGAATGAGCTCACAGACGAAGAATCTTCAAATTACGATGAGTATTTCCTACCTCCTCTGTCTGACCAATCAGAGATTAATTCTACCTTTGCTAGCTTTTCTTCTAATATGAACGATCATTCCAAGTCAAATACACAAAGCATCCATAATGAAGAAAATCTACAAAGCCTGGGAGTCATGCATGCTATACTACCAGAAAAGAGAGATGAGGATGCTAAAAAGAAAATTACCTTGGAAACAGAAGATGACTCTGACAATATCATTTCAAGTCAATGAATGCACATGCCAAGGTTAGATCAATCAACTGTTTCTCTTTCAAAAAGTATCAGCGCAAAAAGGTATGATCTAAAGCCCGACATTTATGATGGATCTGATGAGCAAAGTTTCTTTCATGATGTTTTCAAATGCATTGTTCCAGATTTACATTTTTCTCTTTATCCTGATGTTTTTAGTGATGACAATATTTCCCCTCTTAATATTCAAGATATCTCAAAAACTACAGAGGGTTATTTAAATGACTCATCATTAGGTTTTCAAGTTAAAGAGATTGCATTAACACAACTTTCGATCAATGACAAAAAGGAATTGCCTAACCTCCCTTGTCAGAAAACATACAATGAAAAGGAGGAACCTCGGGAAATCTGTAGAGTCTTTTGTGATAGTTACTTTGACAATGATGATGTTGTTGAGTTTTCTCAGATAACTCAACTAGTGTCAGAAGATAAAGGACATCTTAAATCAAAAATCATGCCAGTCCACCCTCATCTCGAAGTAGAAGATCACTTAAATGATTTTACTATCCCAGGTAATACCCCGATCTATGATTCGTATTATGAAGAAAGCTCCATCCCTGTTTGTAATCATGACCTAGTTCCCTATTCACATAACCTGGCCAGTTTTTGTGAAAAACAAGATGTTACAAGTAAAACCCAGCCGTGCTGTAACACTATTTGTATAGATTCCCAATCATTCCTTTCTCACTCAAACTCATTATGTACAAAATCGGATTTCTTTTCAAATCCTCAAACTTTTGATAGATTATGTTTTAGCGACTTACATATGAGAATTTTCTTTTCGAACAAAATCACAAAAAACTCGAAATTAACAGATAAAAGGTTACAAGTCATTGAAATCAAAAAATCTTGTCCACAATTTGACTTGTTATCCTTCCTATTGCGACATCATCAATTCACAACTGAAATTCATTCTGATTTTTACGATCCAATAGGTACCCAGTTGGAAACAACTTTGCATAAGAAAAGAAAATCAGCCAGAATTCCAATTGAGGTTCTGTGTTTTTATTTCTTAGCCAACAATTACGATCCAAGAAAAATTCGATTCTTTTCATTAATGCTTGGAAGATTCATTCGGCTAGGGATAAAAATGAATAGATGGTTCCATTGGAAATATCATTTCACATAGTTATTTCCTGTATATGGTTAGAGTAGGAGTAGGAGTAGGAGTAATTTAGTTAGGTTTCTATTTTTAATAACTGATAGGCAAAGCTATACATATTCTCTCCATAACCTCAGAAAATATTTGCCTATCATTCCTTTTTAATTTCCTCCATAATAATGTTTGTTCTGGTTCAATGACATTTGACATTTACTGAAGATACCTTGTCTCTGTTGAAAATTTGGAACTTTTGCTACTATCAACAGTGAATCTTTTAAAAAAGTTTGATCTTTATTATCATTAGAACTTCAACCCATATATGATGATAGTTTCAAACTCCAAAATTTTAAAGAAAGCTCTCTCAGTATAGGATTTGTTTTAAGTCAGCACAATGAAAGGTATCAATTTTAAGATAAGTATTCTCTGTCAAAACAACCTTTATTAAAAAAATCGGCCCTATCATTGTCGTCCAGAACTTTCTTAAGGAAAAACAATGACTTCCTCCCTGCTAAAAGGAAATTACAGCATTCAGAGAAACAACCCAAGGAAAACACTATATCTCAAAGAATAAGAGGTCTCATCACGAGCCGACTTATCATGATCACAGATATTATAACTTGCTGACTTTGCCAATACTGTCTATCAAAACAGGGCAACGACTTAAGATTGTTGCAATCAAAAGACAAGAGGTCTCATCACGAGCCGGCTTGTTCAGCAAAAGTGTAAATCAAGTGAATGACTGTGTCATAATTTGTCCACCAAACCAAGACATTGTTATTTAGAGAATTAAAAAAGGAAAAGTGTGTCAAAAAGGATTTTTCTCTGGAATGTTTCGAGTAACCTCAAGCAGGATAAAGGATCATTGCTGGTTAAAAGGTAACCCTGTCGAGGCTATGGACGCCTCCTGGCAGCAGAGGCTCTACCTGCGACTAAGGAGCATACTAAAGGACTGATAAACAGAGAAGACTTTATTTTATGTTTCACAAAGACCAAGTAATAGCTGATTTAGATGCAAAGACGAACTGGGTGTACAAATAATTAAAATGGAAAGAGGTTGAAACGAAACATCATAGGTAGTTTTGAAGTCTCAGTTGTCTTATCTTTTTATAATAAAGTTCAAAATTTTTAATTTTTTCAGAAGTTTTTAAAAGCATCAATAGAAATGCAGAGATAACTGGTTCTCCCAAGTGAATCGCCAATTGTTGTGGCCAGCAACAACCCCCCCCCCCCCCCCCCCCCTTTTTTTTTATTTAGTATCAAATAATGATACGAAATGAATGGGGACCCTTAGATAAAAATTTTAGGAAAAGCTAGACTTTCTTTTTGAAGTTACAAATCATAATTTAGAAAAGGCATCTTAGATATTTTTCTATGGTAGACGATAGGTCTTTTAAAGTCGCGTATGCAAAAAGATAGGAAACATCTCCGTTACTCTTCTAAAATCAAAATACGCGCCACCCTCATGATTAATAACGACATCGCACCGCACCATACTAATGTCCATAGCGAAAAGCCAAGAAAATCGCCGATCTACGATATTGCGATCGCTAGATCGCATATCGCAGAAACAAGCCAGACGAGGTTTGGCAAGCACTAAGTTTTGCGATCTGCGATATTGCAATCGTGTGACATGCGAGGGTCCATCAGCAAATCATAAAATCACCTTAGTACGAATCCTTCGGGCGCGCCTTTCAAAGGAAAAGCCACTTACCATAACATGACCTGAAATCATGCGCTTTTAATGTTAATAAATGAATTGGTTGTCAGTCATTAAGATGATTAAAGACGCGTGCCTTGTTGGATATTTGCTTCACGTAAGGTGGCGTAATTGATTTATCTCTTGCATTTAAAACTCTCCCATCACCTTTCTGATCTGACATTCCATTTCACTTGTAATCTGCAGGAACAAAGTGCAAAAACGACTTAGAAAGAAACACAAAGTAAAAATGGGAAAGAAGAACAAAGCTCAAAGCTACGAAGCAAGAGAGAAGAGCAAGGAGATGGCGCCCCTATACACAGATACAGCCTGCAACCGAGATGCAGGAATCTCCACATGGGAAGGCATGTACAGGCTACTAGAAAAAGAGAAGCCGAGAATAATGAAGGTGACTGCCGTTGTAGGTGCACCACGCTCCTCTGAAGCATCCCTAGAAGACCAAGCATGTTCATTCCTTCACAGAATAGCGGAAAGGCCTAAGATTCTACCATACACAGATATGGTCAAGTGGATTCTGGATGATGCAGAATTAAACAACAGACAATTCAAGATTCAGGGACATGGGCTCGTGGGATCTTTCGCCGCCCAAGATCTGAAGCTAATGTACCATCTGCCCGAACCGCAAGCGACCTATAATGCACAATTTGATAAGAAGTTTGCAATGGAGAACCCAGATCTATCGGACACCACTAAAGAATGGTCTAGAAGAGATGAGCCGTTAAAGAAGGATAAGAACGGTATGTACAACACTGGTTCCCTTACTTCTCCATATTGTTTTGCTACAGCCATGCTGTGTAGGTTGTTTGGTATGCCCGATATCAACAAGTTTTCATCTGAGTGGCTACCATTAATTGACGCTGCCACAAATGCCGATATAGTAGATTGGGCTAAAATTCTTTCTGATACTCTATATACGGCTGTGGTTAGTTACAGTCCAAAAGATCCTTTTCTCAAAGGGTCTATCCTCCTTTCTATTTGGCTGCCTATGTTATGGATTTTGTTTGCCTTGTATCTAATTTCCCCATTATGGGATGGAAATGGACTACCCAAGACCCTTTGCCTATTCACATCTATCACAAAGTCTTATGGGATTCCCAGTTTGCCCCTCATTTTTACCAGATTTTCCATGGGCTTATATTGCCCATATATAGAATGATATATGATAAGGACGCCCCAAGGTGCTCTCCCGAAGCCGAGGCAGACATCATCCCCATCGCAAGATGGTTTGAGGAAGAATGGTTTACTTACATTCGAGTTTATGGAAGCACCGTACCTCCACATGTCCTACCCTTGTATGTCCCAGATAAGCTTTTGGCTCGAGAAATCGCTTATCAAACTTGCTCTGAAGGCGGCTTAACCAAAGAATTAAAAGATAGGAAAAAGGCCATTTGGCCTCAATTTCCCGTCAATTGTGGGGCCTTCTCTTTATTCGATGTAGGACACGCTTTTGGTGAGGTGGAAAACGTGACGTGCCTTCAATTATATAAGTTCCCGGTGAGGCCATTCGACCCAAATAAAGTTGCCCAAGAGTTTACTACGAACGTCAAGATAAGAGTGTTCTTCGGACACAAAGATTTGTTTGATGATATCTTTCAGGGTAAGAGCTCACTCAAAGAGATTTTGCGAGAAGCTCAGTCAAGGTTATCTCCAGGTGACCTCCAGAAATTCACGTCATATAGAGATAGAAGGCTGGCTAGCATTCCACTAGAAAGGTTGCGAATACCTACTAGAGAGCCAACTCCGAGCATCAGCCTCAGTGAGAACTCCAGCACTTCCAGATCTAAGTCCAACGCCGCGCAAGAAGGTTTTGAACATCCTGAAGAATCTGTGCATGACAAAGGAATTAACGAAGAAGCAGTCAAAGATACAGCTCGGTCAAGTGTAATGTCTCAGCAACAAGTTATCACCTCGCCACCAAGAGATGTTCCCCCTCCGGTTATCGAAGCTCCTCTTTTCACAGCAGAGCTAGATAAAGAGTGGGAGTCCTTCATTGAATTAATCATCCTCAAAGGGCAAGTCCCAAAGATGCCTGTGAACGATACATAGGAGATGCAAGAAGTTGCTCCAACCATAGTCAGCGTTACCACAGAAGCAGAAGACCTCTCCATCACTCCATCCTCAGAACTTCTACTTAACGTAGAAGAAATTCCCCCACTAGATGTGTTCTACAGTCCCTAGCACAAAGCAGTTGTGAGAAGACAAGGAAAGAAAAGAAAGCTCGAAAATGCACTATCTCAAGACGCTGAACATTTAGACGTCTTGTGGAAAGACCCAAATAATAATCCAACAGAAAATCTTACAAAGCTGTCTCAAATTGCAGGAGCGTATGCTTCTGCAACTATTGACAAGGCCTCTGAAGTTCAACAGCTCTTAAAGGAACAATAAAATCACATGCAACTGCTACAACAACAGTTACATCAAGCCAATGCAAACAATGAAGCTTACAGACAGCTCGAAAAGCTCTAAGAAGACTTCCAACAGATGCAAATAGGCTACCAAAGGAGTCTTGAAGAAAAAGAAAAACAACTGCAGACGGAGCAAGAAATGCACAAAGATGAAACTAAGCTTGCAGAGTTTATTTCAGAGTCCATCGGCTTGAACGAGCAACTTTTGCATCAACAAGAAGAATTGGGGCGTAAAATATCACAGTGGAGGCACTTCTGTGAGCTAAGCGACAAAATCAACAGTCAGGTGGTGGAATTGCGAAGAGAATATGATCAGAACGACAAGAGGGTGACAGAGTATTTGACTTGGCAAGACGATGAAGAGGGAAAAAGAGCAGGAGCACCTAGACTTAATGAAAATCATAAAGAAATTTTCTTTAATAAATGGGACGAGCAGATCACGCAGGCAGAGCAAGCAGCAGAGACAACGGCGACACAGGAAAGTATTCTTATCGACTGTGTAAATGAAAATTTACACAGGGCCAATTTGATTTCAGAGACCACCGCGAGATATCTACCAAACAAATTGCAACTAGAGACAGAATGGAGGCAAAAGGCACAGGCAAAAGGGAAAGCTATCCAAGCACTGGCTAGACTGAATTGGGAAAATTACTGGATGTACCTGGTTAAACCACATAGCCAATAGATGACGGTAAAGTGTATCATGAATGCAGCCGAGAAGGTAGCGCCAGCTCTTATAGATGCCGTTTTCGCAGCCCAGCTCAGAACGGAAATTAACCAGCCAACTCTTCTCAAGCCTATGTTAGAAGCATGCAACTTCAAAGACCATGTACACAAGTAGTTTTATTTAGAATGTTGTTTCTTTTTGTTTTAAGTTATATTAGAAAAAGGACGGTCGTTTGAAAACCGAATCCTTAATTTTATAATAATACTATTATTAGAATTAGGACATAGTATTTTAACCCTTCTCATTGCATTGGAGAAGGGTCCAGAAATTTGTCAAAAACTTGTCCTCAGAACATGCAAACAGGCACCTCAGAGGAGGTTTTGATGAATGGAAGGATCAGATTTATTTATATTTGCATCTTAATGTCTGCTACTGATTTTGCATTTCTGTACTCTTAGTAGGTGTTAGAAATAAGTAGAAGTAAATCATTATTGCTTGAAGTTTGTGAGTAAAAATCAGTCATAAATGGTACTTTTATCTCTTGATGAATTTCTACTTATTTGCTTAAAGTGGTATACAGCTGATGTTATTTATATGTTAATGTATAAATCTGTGGTTACCATTTGGCACTTTTGTACGATGGAGTCATTTGTTCATGCTTGACATATAATGATTTATCATGCGATATGCAGTCCACAACTGTCCTGTTTAACTTCTTATGCAGAATGGTTTATCTTAAATGGTTTATATTCTTATAGTAGCTGAATAATCTTCATTACCAGTTATTATATGAAATCTTTTTAGATCGCATGATGGAAAAGATATACCCCGGGTTAGCATAGATTGCACATGTTGTTTTCATTAGATTTCAGCAGCTTATAGTCAAATCATGAGTTAGATTTAAATTAGCTCTCAAAAGTTCTCAAGAAACAGCATAATCAAACCCTACACACACACACACCCCCTTAGATCGGGAAGCTGGTCCCGTTATCCCCAGTCGGACCCGCTACACCAAACGGGCATGGAGCCGCCAACTAGGTTCCCGACCGGGTGGGTATTCCCCTTGTTGTTGACCCAATTTCAGGGCCCTCAACAGAGCCGCAAAACTAATTTACGCGAGGAGCTGCAGAACTGCGAGAAACCGCTAGAGGGTGAAAATGTTGGTCCAAGTAGATGTAAGCAAATCCAGATAGTTCAAGAAGAAAGCCAGACACCAACTAGAACTTATCCATTACCACTTATCCATCTGATATTCCAGATGAGCTTCCTTGGGAGAAAAACCTTAACCAATACACATTACAAAGGTGCAAAACATACATATAGAACTGAGATTAACATAAACCTATGCTAGTAAGTAATTCAATTAAAATTTTGAAAGCTATAAACATGTTTATCCACATAATTAATATTTCTTTTAACCATTTTAACTACTTTTAATATATTTAAATTAAATTGTGTCACGTACATTCTATACATTAATATAAATATTTTCTTAAAATTAAAATTGTAAAATACTTAAAAAAAATAATATAAAGTTTAATTTTATTAGACAAAGTATTTTAAAAATGATTTAGATACAACATTTTATATTATTTATTAATGTTTGTATTTCTTTTTATTGGGTTAAACACCAAATTTTTAATTCAAAGATGAACTCTATCTTTTAAAAATGAGAAGTTTATTTGAAAGATTTAAAGAGACAACACATATAGACATTTGAGATGGATATTCTAAGTATGTGGACGGGAAAACATCATTCTTTTATATCGATACTTACGGGGAATGCTTTTGTGCACAACTATCGAAAAGATAAATATATTAATATTTGATTTAAAATGATATATTATAAAAATCAGCAATTAATTGTAATTGCAAGTTGATTAATTATAATTGCTCCGATCGTTTGGGGAGCGTTTTGTGAATATGTTGTCAGTTTTCATTATAGGAATTCGAAAAGGAGCTTTTTGTGAATATGTTTTCAATTTTCATGAGAGGAAATTGAGGCGAAGCGTTTTGGAATATATTGTCAGTTTTCAGCAGAGGACTTGTAAGCGAACCGCTTTATCATTTGATTCATCTCTATATAATCCCTAGGAATACAGGCAAATCTCTGTGAACTGGGAAGGGAAAAGGTTGCAGATATTGATTCATCCAATTGCTCCAATCATGTCAACTCCACCAGGTTACATCCCCCTCCACCAGGTTACATCCCCGAGATTTGCGTTTCACGGATGACAGTATCAAAAATTCCTTCAGCGAATACCACGAAGGCAGGATGTTGAGAGAGCGATGAGGGCCATTAAGGATGGAAAGTTTGAACTGAGCCCTTTTAATGTCCGTAAAGGAGACGATGGCCACCTCTATGATGGCCACCTTCGACAACAATAGAAGTCTTTATGTGGCCGGTTGGAAGAATCACCTCACTTTATGGAATTTGTAATTTCTACTCTAGGGATTTAGTTATTGGTTTGAAACGTTTACCAAAATATGTGGGTTTTGGTGTAACGGAAAATCTCTGTCTAGTATGAGACCCTCGACCGAGGTGGGTGTTGGAAGAATCACCGTACCTCTATGGAATCCGTAATTTCCACCCTCTGAATCCTACTTACTAGTTTGGAATGTTTACCAACTCCTATGGGTTTTGGTGTAACGGCAAACCTCAACATCGTTACACCAAAACCTGTAGGTGTTGGTACACGTTCCAAACAAGTAACTAGGATCCCCAGGATAGAAATTGCAGATTCCATAGAGGTGTGGTGATTCTTCCAACACTCCCCGCCCCCGCCCCCCCCTCAAACGCAACTAGGGGGAATCGACTCTGGGACAAGGCTCTGATACCATGAAGAGGTTTTCCGTTACACCAAAACCCACAAGTTTTGGTAAATGTTTCAAACCAATAACTAGGATTCTCAGGGTGGAAATTACGGATTCCATAGAGGTGCGGTGATTCTTCCAACACGGCGCGGGAAGTCGACGTTGAGTTAGTTGAGGTGAAGATAATGTCGGACGATTCCAAATCTCGCCATTTTGGAAGAGAAATGAGGGAGACGCTGAGTGACCCCAATTTTGTTCCCAAAGTACGGGGCGCTAGACCATGACACCCCAGACCTTACAAAGGTTTGGTGGTATGGATGCAACTAGCTGCTTTGTAGATGGCCTTTTGTTTTAAATTCAAGTGATTAACTCTCCCTCTTTTTGCAATGTGTTTTTAGCTTTGTGACTATTAATACATATTACAAAGTTTGTTTGTGTGTCATTCTATGGTAAATATCTATTTGGACTCCGTGATATTTTAATTTTATTGGTAAAAAATTTATTTTTGTTTTTTTTAGAATTTTTTGAGCGGAGGATCTTATTCTGTAGTTGAGTGAAGGCACTGTGTAAGTATGTTAGTGCTCAATTTGGAGTTAACCAGTGTCCCTCTTGAATACAAATAAAATATTCTCTAAATTGAAAAGCAACTAAATACAAATAAAATATTCTCTAAATTAAAATTCAAATGTTGGATATAATAAAAAATAATATACTATGCATGTTTAATTAGTGGTTCATATAACTTAATATAATTTCATCTAAAGTAATCAGAAGTAAAAGAAAGGAAAAATGTTTAAACGTGGTACTTTTCAGAAATATTTTAACACTATATTTAAATAAATTATTTGAATATCTATGTTAACCAACTTAAGTGAATATCAAGTTCATATATATTTATAAATAATAAAAAAGAAATGTTAAAAGAAAATATTTTAATATTGTGTACAATAAAATGTGCTATATAAATTATGAATAAAATATTTCAATATGAATTAATAATGTAATATACTTAAAATTATAAAAATATATATCATTCAACAATATAATTTATACAATAAAAAAATACACATATTTTTTTCACTTTAAATTTGTATCCTAAAAAATTTAAGCTTAATTTACACTTCAAAAATTCAAATTCTCTCCAGTGAAACTTAAATCATATAAAATTACATAAATAACTAACTGAAAGCTTAAAACATATAAGCATATATGCAAATGCATCCTCCAAATCATTATGGTTGCAAAAGGTTTTGGAATACATTTACGTCATACTGCTTCCGAATTTAAGACTTAAAAAATGCATTTTTGATATTCTCTCTCATGATTTTCCCCTTTTTTACTTACACTGACATCTTCTTTCACCCTTACAATCTATACAAAAATCCATATAAAATCTAGCTACTTATTCACGTTGCTATTATTCTTGTTTATGGCAATGCATGTTGCTGCATTTACCTCGGCATTCAATCTTGTCTATGGGACTACTCCAAAGCTGTATAGTGAAAATTGAGATTTATATGGTTTTGAAAGTCTATTCGTCTCCTATTACTAGCGGCTGGTTTTCAGTTTTTTTAATAGGTTAATTAAATTAATTAATTAAAAAAAACTTATTAAGAAGTGTGAATTTTATTTTTAGGAAATGTAATATTAATAGGCAATAGTAAAATAGAGTAAATCTTTCTTGTTAAGAATTTTGTTGCGTATTTTTTTAGATGTATATATGTATGTTTTTTTCTTTTATAATTTTCAGGCAAGAAATTTATTTTAATGCTTATTATAGATTGATGTCTATACACATTCACTAGTCATTTAATTCATACAACTCAGCTTATAAGTAATTAAATGGTATGCTTTACCACCTTATACTATGATCGCTTCTGGAGGCCAACTATGTGCCATTTTGTCCATGTTCAATGTGGAGTTGACATGTGTACCGTTTTAAATAAAAGTAAAATATATTCTAAATACAAAAACAATGTGATTGGTTTTGAATGAATACACATATTTTGTTAGTTTTAATTGAAGGCATAGTAAAACATCAATATTCCACTTTCATTGTAGCTTAGTCAGCTTGTGGTGTGTTAATATTACAATGCAGTATGAAAGAGATGGTGTGAAAAAATTCACTATAACTTTCAGAGCCATAAATACTAGCAATTGCACCACATGTTGCAATGGAGCGTATGAAAGAGTAGCATAGAATATGGAAGTCAAAACTTTATGCAATTTTATTTATTTATCAGCGTTTATGTGAGAAAATCTTTGAAATTTAAATTTTACAGAATTGAGTTATATCATGGATTATAATTGCAAGATGGGTTCATTACTAATTAATAGACTATTTTATTGAATGTTACATCATTTCAATATACATGATTTATTTCAAATTTGTATGGATAATGTCAATAGATTTTGTGGAAAGTTTTTTGAATGATTGAATAATGAAATTGATATAGTGTTTGCAAGGAGAAAATCACAAGCTTGCCTCATCTTTACAAGTCGAGCTCAGTATAATATTAGCAACACCATCTAAATAATCCAAAATATAATTCTATGGATAAGGTGTTCTATGTTGTACAAGAGGACTTCAACATAGTATTAGATACAACCTAAGATGATTTCCATGTTAGCTAACATGAATTCCTCTTCCACATTTTGCTTTCTTTATCCTAACAATGGGAAGACATAGATATTTAAAAGCATATGAGAAGCTTCTTTATTGGACATGACCAATCCTACCCATTCTAAGAAGCACGTTGTTGATTTTGTAATGAAACTTGACATTCATTCACTTCACATATGATTCATAATGAGATTCATAAACATAAAATAGGCTATCAGGCACTATAAATGGCAATATATCAATGCAATTAAAAATCCTTTTTAAGTTCTCTCTACCAAATGTTTTCATGTCAACAACTTCTTCACTACTTGTAAAAATCCACAAGTCTGTGTTTTCGTATCAAAAGTGGCTTAGGTTGTGGCTTCTAGGAACCAAATCTTTCTAGAGCATACATTAGGAGTTTTGTTAAACAACTAGCCTCATCTAGAAATCATGTAATTCGTGGGTGTTTGTACCCCACTTCCAAAACTCTGGTAAAAGAGGATTCTATGATTGACACGTGCTCAAGCTCCAACACATATTGATCAAGGAAATGGCAATATGATGAAGTTGTCATCCAAATTAGATGAACAGGCTATGATCAAGGAAATGGAAAGATGATGAAGTTGTCATCCAACTTAGGCGAAGGCAGTGATGAAAATTATTCATTCGAAGCAGAAGAGCGAAGAGCTTAATTTGTCTATGTTGTTTTATTTCTATTTCTTACCAATTGGATGTGGTTGTTTAAATGCTTTCTTTACTTTTACTGCTTAACATTGGCAATTTTATTTAGCGGAGTAATTTTGATAGGCACATATTTAGCGGAGTAATTTTGATAGGCACATAAATCCAGATGGGTTTTCCCCTGTGTTGTTGGGAAAAGTATCTACTCAGAATGCCCCTATCCCACTCTAAGGTGTGACAGTGCCTTAGCAACAAACAAGGAAAACTATTTTCGTATTCTTCTTTATGAAATGTAAACGAAGAGGAAGGATGAACAAACCTGTGTCTTGCGCTAGTTTGTTGATCCAATCGCTCTCCTCTTTTCTTGCTTTCCGCTACCTGCTCCCTTATTCACCCAGCTTCACCAAGTTCCTGCAAGATCACAGAAGAAGAAAACTACACAAAGACATAGATTTACATTCATAAATAGCTTAGGATCAGATTTAAGCTAAACATGCAAATATAACAAAACATCATTGATACACAAGCATGTAGGAGAAACTCAAATAGTTTTATTGATATAGTAAGAAGATCCAAGAGGAGATACAACCAAGTGAGTCCCGATCCCGCATCTACCTCACAGCAAAGGAATCCCTTCTTCACCTCCAACAAAGCATAAATCACCCAATGCACTAATCTCAATCTCAAAACCAACAACAATTCTCTACAAAGTACAAAATTCCAGTCTCTGGATCTCTGGGATGAGGGATCCATATATAGATGTAAGTAGAGAGGATGAGTCAGCTTATGTTTTGACTTGTGGCTTCTCTCTGTCAGTTCTTGCTTCCACTTGGATACTGAGAGCCTCTTACTCATCCCTAGTCGAATTCAGTGAGACAAGTGTCATTGGAGAAGATTCTGGAAGCTTCCATTGTCTTTCCACCTCGTTGAATGACTTTGGCATTTGTCATTTCCCGCTCAACGCACCCTGGTAGTGCATTCACCTGTGTTGCAACGCACCTAGCCAGTGTATTTGGGTGCTTTGCAACGCAGGCAGCTAGTGGAGCATCTGAATTGATCCTGATTTGACTAGTTTTGAATAGTTTCTGGTGGAGAACTTCTGGGAGAAGCTGTAATTTGTTGACCTTGTTTCTTTAGGAGCTGGAAAAACATCTTTAGGGACTTCAGATCCCTTGGTTTATGGACATTTAATGCTTATAGCTGTAAGGCACAAAAATGTCTATAACAGTTGCCCCCTAAAGTATGAGGCCGTTTTATCGGGTGAAATGCTTTATTAGGAGGATCCAAAGTTCTTTCAATGCTGGGAGGAGACCTGTAATAAGATACAATACAATACATTATTTTCATACTATTTTCATGATCTAGCTGAGGCGGGCATTCCTATGCTCAACTTTATAAATTCATTTTCACTTATATAGGACAGACAATCGTCTGATGGTAGACTGATGATTCTATGATTCTGGTGAAGTCATCATCCTTTTGGTAGGATGATTATCTGTGCTGCAATGTTGCACATGTCAATGTTTTTATTTTTCCTGAATATATATCGCAGCCCGGATGGATGAAACTAGATCCGGGGTCTTCAATCTCGTCCGATCTTCACTCTAAGTACAAGTCGATCCATGTGAGAAATGTTTTGAAGTCGAACATGGAAAGACATTGCTTGATTACCAGTCAATGATGTAAACTGTTAAAAAGCGCGAGAGGAATCACCGATAATGATAATGACCCTCAAGGTACTGCAGTACAATTCACGTGGTGTGAATAAAGGACTTGGCGTTGAACACCACGCAAAATCTTTCGGTCGAAGGTCAAATATGTATACCTGTCGTCGGAAGTGAGAAACTTGCCATTGAGGCATGCAAGCTTCAAAGTACTGAAGGGGTGTTCCTAGATCAACTTCTTGGATAATGAGCTGATGTCGACAAGAAGCGATCCGTCAAAGGAGGGCCTTGATGTATCCCACATCAATGACACGGAATGGAGCAAATGATTTTGATGGTGGTGAAAACGATCTGGTGATATATGGTTCAGGGTGGCGGTCATGAAAGAATGAAGTATAATGTATGGTAGTGGATGGGACACGGGTGACTTCTATGGATGACTTCTCTTGAACATGTCGGCGACACTTGTATGATGGATTGGTAGCATTTACCCCAAAAGTGGATGGTATGACGAGACCATGGTGATGTGACCGGTGAATGAAACAACCCAACCCGACTCAGGCATGGAGTGGAAGTGTCATGTTCAAGAGCGACTTGCTACCAATAAAGATTCTTTGAGTTTCTTCCCAATTTTTCCCCAATCATTGCTGACTAGTACCTCTTTATTTTTGTCAAGCTTGAGGAGGATAACATATGCTTGTTCTATCATTTACCCTTCGGGAAAACCCATCGCTATGTTTTAACGAGCCTAGTGATAGTGAAACTCGTTCTCGCCTAAAGACAAGTTTGTCGCTATTAATGTTTTTAACGAGTTTAACGACAAAGATAACTCGGTCCTTTTCCTTTTTAGGGAGTCTGAAAAAGAACATAAAGATAACTCCAGAATTCCTTTTTCGTCATCTAATCCCTTAAGTCCGAAAAAGTATAAAACAATACAGAAGGGATGAGTTTTCGATAGTTTTAACGAGCCGAACAAAACAAGCACTCGATCTTTTTGTGCAATAATCCCTCAGGTCCAAAAAGATTAAAATCTAGAGGAGGGATAGCACTTCCCGTCGCTTTAACGAGCTGGAAGGCCAAAACTCGGCAATCTTTTCATATTTTACGAGTCAGATGAAAAGAGCTTAAAGAAGACTCGTCTTTTGAGGAACTAGTGATAAAATGGGTAGCAGCTGATTCCAAGTAAGGTTTGGAATTTCCAAATCACGGCAGTGTCACAAGGATGGCTAGTGAAATCACTCTTCGCAGCTGTTCCTCAAAATGGGTAAACAATCAAATGGAGGTGAATGATCGGCCAATGAAAAAGTGGAGGTGACGGTGCAAACACGACCAAGGCTTCAATGGCTGATAATGTTACATTCACGGTGGTTATTTACCAGAGGATAGTTCATTTTTTAACAAGCTTAAACGCGGGAAAACACTGCTCGATCCGTGTTTATTTTTTAACGAGCTTGAATCTTGCGGAAAACACTGCTCGATCTTATGTTTATTTTTTAACGAGCATGAACTATGTGCTAAAACTGCTCGATTAATCCAGTCATATGATAAGAATGTCTCATCGAAGATGCCATTTTTTATGGAGCTTGCACCTTACAAAGCTTTGCCCCGCATCCTTTCTTTATGCAAGTTAGGAAACAACTAATCCAAAAACAGATAAATAACCGCTCTTTGCTTGCACTCCAAAAGGTTTGCATGCCCCCAGGTATAAAGTACGATTTCAAGGTTACCCCTCAATTTGCAGATAAAACATTCATTTTACCAGGAAAGGCCTACCTCTTACAGGTTACCCAAAGATTGTTCTATTCGCACAGCAAACAAAACACTTCCTCGGCGATGCCTACCGAAGCAGACAAAGGTGAGTGACAACGAGCGCCACACACATAACTTTGACAAGAGAATCTTATTCTAGAACAACCCCTCTTCCAATCACGGATGGGGTACAGACTAGTCATATTCTCTCGCGGAAACCTACCCTATACCCAAAGTTTTCCTGCCGAAGCAGACCAAGACGCATGCCCCCTGGGTTACAGTCATATCTTTCCGAATCACTCGCGCTCATCGGGAGGAAGGACCGTGACTTGAGACATTTCTTGTGTGAAGAGACCATTTAGGGATGGTATATGACTATTTGCGATGTGTGATCCGGGAAATGAAAGCTGGTCCACGAGCTTGACCACTCTTCCTTCGTGCGGAAAACACATTACTCTAAAGAGTGAGGAGACGATGGCTACCATGCAATAAATATAGTCTCGCCCAAGGAGTAGGTTATAGTCCAAGTGTCCTTGAATGACCATCACGTTCATTTGAACGGTCTTCCATTTCAATGTTATGGGCACATTGGGGAGGATCCCTAAAGGTCGACTGGTTCCTTTATCAAAGCCTGTCAGATTTCTCATTTCAGGCAACAACGATGGCGAACCAAGCGCTTTCCAAGAAATAGAGGAAAGGATACTCACAGATGCCCCCTCGTCGATGATGGTACCAGCCATGACCATTTTGTATATTTGAACGATAATTCGGAATGGTATGCTTGCTAGCAAACGGGGTCTGCCTAGTTGGTTCCAGTCGAAGGATACAACAAGGTTGCTTGGAGGTGGGACCGAGTAGACGGCCGGGTATGACTCTGACGAACTTCCTTCCTGCGGTAAAGGAATGGGTAGATTTCCCCCGTGTTCGTCGGAGTCTGTGTTGATGAAGAGAATTTGGATGGTGTCATCCTTGTTCTCTTCAGTGACTGTATCATCCGAAGATAAAACCTCTGAAGGCAAGACCGGGTCAACTGCTGCCTCGACCTTTTGACTTTCATCTGGTATGGATTCAGTTTGTTTATCTTTAATGATAGACGCTTCAGTTGACCACTTGAGCGGGTCAGCTGGATTCTCAACTAGTGACGGACTTGGCAAGAGTTTTTTGTATCCAGGAGGAATTCGTAACGGTGAAACCGGGCGATCTTCCAAAACTCTTTTAGCCTCGTCTAAGAAGGGACAACGGTGGAGGGCATGGTTGCCTTCGCACAGTCTACAGGGAAATCTAGCTTTCCCTTTTTGTCCTGGGGTTTCACTTTCACTAGTCGATGGTGTGCTTTCAACATGGTCTCCAGAGGTTGATGACACCGGATTGTGCAAACGAGGAGACTAGTCCCTTAGTATCCGGGGGATACAAGGACAATCTCTGTGAAAGTGGTCTCCTCTACAAATGACACATGGCAATTTAGGCCTGGTCAGTGCTGTGTGTGGATTTTCATTAGACGACACTCGTTTTCCCTTATTTGCCTTTGGCTCCTTCTTTTTCTCTTTCTTCTTCTTTTCTTTCTTCTCCTTAGGAACTAGGTTTTTAGCTTTACCAGTCCCGTCAAGCGAAGAGGAAGGAAGAGAGGGAGAGTTAGAGGAAGTAGAAGGTTGGTGGGAAAGTCTGGACTCGTCTAACTGTTGATTCGACTGTTCAGGAATAGTGGTGTTCTGAACGACATTGGTTGAGAAGAGCCAAACTGGCAAGCCAATTGTCAGTCCTGGAAGCGACAATGTGGCCATATGGGGCGCACCAACATCTCCCCAAGAGGAGAAGGGACTAGGGTTTCCACCAAGGGGAACTCCTTGGTTGGTAGGCTCCATTTTCTCAACCTAAAGATCAACGCAGGAAAAGGGTATGAATATTCCGTTTAAAATAAATTTTAACACGCTTTGACACAACTTGTTTTTTTAGTTTTAAAGAGTCAAGAAAAAACAAAAGATGACTCTCGTCTCCTTTGATTTTTAATGAGCCTGAAGTGACAAGTGCTCAGATGGACCTTTTCTGTTAAGGAGTCTGAAAAGGAACGAAAGGGACT
Organism: Pinus tabuliformis; assembly: GCA_031772625.1. Classification (NCBI taxonomy): domain Eukaryota; kingdom Viridiplantae; phylum Streptophyta; class Pinopsida; order Pinales; family Pinaceae; genus Pinus; species Pinus tabuliformis. The sequence goes on along the minus strand of CM062819.1, from coordinate 459,262,693 downwards.
GCTCTGGAGTTCTAGGTAGAGGGTGTGCCAAACCAATCGCAAAACCGCAGAATACTTTTTAGGGTACGGGCGGTCAATCTTCCCGAATGCTGTGTTCAGTGCATTGCGATCAGTAGGGCGGCCGACACAGTTTCCTATGGATAAAGGTTTTATTCCTATAGGGGTCTCCCAATATATACTTGACGGTACGTGGGAGCACAATCCGTACTGGAACTTATCGCGTCACAGTGGAGGAATCACCAAACCACCAGTGAGGACAACAGTTACCAGGCTTTACGACGTCGGAACACGCCTCTAGCCTAGACCTCTATGTTGTGCGTTAAGTTACAAAGTGTTGTTAAGTTCATTCAATTTATTTTAGGTTGATATTTCTTAGAAGTTTGCCTTTTTGGATCACCATGAGATGTAGATGTAATTCCTAAATGCAGTCTAAAGATGATAAGCAAGCTTTTATCTCTTTTCAACAATGAAAATCCTAGCTACAAGGGGAAAAGAAAGACACAATCTTTTCTCAAAGAGCAAAGAGCACACTGTAAATGCACTTTTCCTAAATCAAACCATACAAACTGTCAATATGAAAATGCACTTGTGCATGTATTTGTTTTTCACTTTCTTAATATTGATGCCTAAAAAGAAAGTTGTTGTACAAATTTGAATTCGATTTCAAGTGAAAAGCACAAACAAGCTTCTTTTCGAAATCAAAACGTAGAGAAGATTACGACACTTTATGATTTTGAAGTAAACACTTGTTTCGACACTAGAAATTCACAAATTCAAACCAAAAGGCAAAAGTAAAAGCGCAATCAACTGTCAAGGGCAAATAAACTTTCTCCTAAGATCAAAACGACACTTACGACAGATCTAGATCTAAGGGCGACAATACGACCAGTTTACTTTTGCAATGGGAAACTGTAAATGACGTAATAAATAAACAAAAACAAATACAGTTTCTTTTATACAACTGAGGCGGAATTAAGGCAAAGAAAAGGGGTTTTTAGATAGGTACACACACTGATAACAGGCTGCAAAAATCAGAGGCAAAACTAGAAAAAGTGAGCAAAGAACCTCAGCTAGGCAGGGCTAGGCTGATCAACGCACCTGCTACACAGAGAAACTGAATTGCAGCGCAGGTAGCCTTCTCAGGACCTGCGTTGAAATGCAGAACCTCTTCACAGAGCCTGCGCTGAAGAAGAAACGAGAATTTCTTCTGGGTTCTAGGTCACGGTTTGCAGTTTAATCTATGGTTTTTGGCCGGATAAAAGCAATCAGTAAGGTACAATCAGAGGGATGATTTAAAGGAGGACTAAGAGCTATCACAAAGGGAAATTAGAGCATTTGTGGATCGATTGTTCAGATCATAAACAGGCCCAGTGAATGGACTAGAGTAGCAGATCTCTACTTTTCATTTGTAAATGGCAAATGCAGTTCGATTCGCCACTCCTGAGTTTATGAGATGAACAACAATAGAAACACAAATAAACTAACTAGACATGCTCCCCAGTATGGTCGCCATTTTGTTGTTGGGAAAAGTATCTACTCAGAACGCCCCTATCCCACTCTAAGGTGTGACAGTGCCTTAGCAACAAACAAGGAAAACTATTTTCGTATTCTTCTTTATGAAATGTAAATGAAGAGGAAGGATGAACTAACCTGTGTCTTGCGCTATTTTGTTGATCCAATCGCTCTGCTCTTTGTTTGCTTCCCACTGCCTGCTCCCTTATTCACCCAACTTCACCAAGATCCTGCAAGATCACAGAAGAAGAAAACTACACAAAGACATAGATTTACATTCATAAATAGCTTAGGATCAGATTTAAGCTAAACATGCAAATATAACAAAACATCATTGATACACAAGCATGTAGGAGAAACTCAAATAGTTTTATTGATATAGTAAAAATATCCAAGAGGAGATACAACCAAGTGAGTCTCGATCCAGCATCTACCTCCCAGCAAAGGAATCCCTTCTTCACCTCCAATAAAGCATAAATCACCCAATGCACTAATCTCAATCTCGAAACCAACAACAATTCTCTGCAAAGTACAAAATTCCAGCCTCTGGATCTCTGGGATGAGGGATCCATATATAGATGTAAGCAGAGAGGATGAGTCAGCTTATGTTTTGACTTGTGGCTTCTCTCTGTCAGTTCTTGCTTCCACTTGGAGACTGAGAGCCTCTTACTCATCCCTGGTCGAATTCAGTGAGACAAGTGTCATTGGAGAAGATTCTGGAAGCTTCTATTGTCTTTCCACCTCGTTGAATGACTTTGCCATTTGTCATTTCCCGCTCAAAGCACCCTGGTAGTGCATTCACCTGCATTGCAACGCACCTAGCCAGTGTATTTGGGTGCTTTGCAACGCAGGCAGCTAGTGGAGCATCTGAATTGATCCTGATTTGACTAGTTTTGAGCAGTTTTTGGTGGAGAACATCTGGGAGAAGCTGTAATTTGTTGACCTTGTTTCTTTAGGAGCTGGATCAACATCTTTAGGGACTTAGGATCCCTTGGTTTATGGACATTTCATGCTTATAGCTGTAAGGCACAAAAATGTCTATAACACCCTGTTGAGGATAACCTAACTTAATATATGATTTTCAAATTAACAAGTTCGGAGATCATCATATGATGATTTAAGGAACTGAAATAACACGATATCTCTAGTGACTTAGACATCATTTTATTCTTGCTTCTATAGTACCTTCCATCATGACTCAGGATCTCAGGGATATAGAGGAATTGTTAAGGAAGTTGTACAAGGTGTGCAACCCATCCATTTTTCTAGCAATTTAGGGGTTTGGATCTCATCATATTTCTTTCTGGTTCTCTCTTTGCAACTTGCTTCTAATCATACTAATGCTAAAACACTGAGCCAAGGAGAAATTATCTAATAACATCAAATAAAATAAAATAAATGATGTCTGGTAGCTATGATAGTAATGAACAAAGTGAATGTTCAAGCCTAATATCTTCCATGTTGTATTTTTTTTTTTCCAAAAATAGGTCATATATTGATTGTGTTTCGTACTTTTATTGACTGAGATTCATATAGAGAAAGTATTGTTGCTTTAAGATATATTAATATATTTAAAGTCCCATACATATTTTGAATCATAGATTGAATTCAATCCTTATTTTTGACCTTGAATCCCATTGTTATTGTTTACCTTGGCACCTCCAGGCTAGCAAACCCCTAACCTTTCTACTGATCTTCTGATCAACGGCTCATCAAAATCACTCACCTTCATCCAAATTGCACACACATTACAGTATCAATTACTTATAGATAGAGAGCAAGTTGTCTTAGGTAGCCATGGATGTTACAGTTAGGTGAATTGAAATTCTCTCTTTCCATGCATTTCCCTTTCTATTTAGAAAGAATAGGCCACTTTCAATTAATAAAGTAATTACATACCAATATTATTATTTATTTTTTTCATTTTTTTTACAGTTGCAAATTTACATAATGGATTTCCATTGAAGGACATATAAAATGTAATCATCTAACAAGAAAAAGAATTATGTTATTTTCTCCGAGACCATTTTTTTTGGGGAGAGATTTCTATACACTTGGATTAATAAGAATTGAAATTCTCTCTTTCCATGCATTTCCCTTTCTATTTAGAAAGAGTAGGTCACATTTAATTAATAAAGTAATTACATACCAATATTATTATTATTTATAATTTTTTAGTGTTGTAAATTTACATAATGGATTGCTATTGAAGGACATGTAAAATGTAATCATATAACAAGCAAAAGAATTATGTTATTTTTTCGAAGACCATTTTTCTTTGGGGAGAGATTGCTATGCACTTGGATTAATAATATCGAGTTTCTATAAATTACAAAATTGAAAAAATAACCTTCATTAATGCTATAAATTGAATTCATTTGTTATTTTGGGTGAATGAAGTCTGAGGTGATAGATAGTAATTGAAGTTTTCATGAGAGGAGTTAATGTTAAGGATGATTATAAATATATTTGAGATAAAGGATAGGGGAGAGATTCTTATTGTTGTGCAGGGACCAGTAATTGATATAGTACTGGTCCCACCAAACCACCAGTGATTGAGACTTTTGAAACCAAAATTTAAACAGAAATAAATAACATTATGTATAAATAAGTATTAAATTATGTCCAAAAATCACCCATACATTGACTCGGCCCACAACTGTCCATAAATAGTATTTTACTACTTAATACTGCAAAACATATTGACCCGAGTAGAAAAAAGCTAGAGCCATAAAGGCTTCCAAACTGGTCTATTCCAGAAGTACAAAACAGCAGCCACTTCAACCCCCACTCATCAGAACTGCAACTTTGCATCCCAAATAAATATGCCTACCTGCACATAACAAAAGGAATGTATGTCAGCCATAACTGTTGTGTTGTTCAACAACTAAACACCCTATGTTCAATAAATGACACCCAACCCAATAACAATTAAATCCACTTTTTTCAATAAATGACACCGAGACCCAATAACTGCAATAAATGACACCCAACTCACTCCATTTCTCATTAAAACAGATCAAAGCACATGGGTCAACAAATAAACAATTCCCAACCATTAGATCACATCAAATTAAATCCACACCACACATTCAAAATGAAGCCATTGCAATCCATGTGCAGCCATGTCCACCAATTAAAATCAAGTCCCCAAAACTATAAAAGAAGTCCACCCACTATTGAAGTTGCATCTTATGCTTTCAAACTATTCAGCAAACTTGAAGACAACATCACAAAACAGTGGCCAATATATTCAAGTTAGTTATATGAATTACAACTCATTCTTCTTATAGTTCTGTTTTCATTGTTTTCATTTATCAGATATCTTACATTACAATTCTGTCCATAGGGTTATGGCTAACCTATACAGTTACAGTTAACCTTTTTTATACAGAGTTTATGTATGTGTTCTAGCTTATTATATCATCAGCTTCATAGTGATTACAGCTTACATATCACAGAGCTTACGTATGTATCCATCTAATCAACGTCACAGGTTGTTTACCTTAAAGGAATTGAACCTTAGCTTACAGGAATTATTCGATCATCAGCTTCATAGTGGTTACAGCTTACATTTCATAGAGGTTATGTATGTCGTGTTAGTACTCTAGTCATAGCTTGTTTAGCTTACAGGAATTGAACCTTAGCTTACAGGAATTGAGCGTAGCTTACAGGAATTGAGCGATTATTATGGCTTGGGTTCTATGCAGAATGAGTTAAAACATAGAACAAAAACGAATTGTAACTTTAATGACTCTAATAAACTTAGTAATTTTTCACATATCTTCATACCTTGACAATCATCATTGAGACATCACATTGAAACATAATCGAAAGACATGTATTTTCAGAAGCATGAAGCTATTGAGAAAGCAAAAAATTTGATATTGAGTTGAAAGAATGCAAATAAGTGAATTTCTACTACTGATGAATGGACCATAGAACTGAGGAATGGTTTCTTAGAATGGAAGCCCGAGCAGATGACCATTTCTCTTTATTGGATTAGATGACTGTAAGATTTTAGATAATGAGAAAACACAATTAAAAGTAACATAGCAGATGACAGTCTTATTGGCCTTCATATCTTTTCACCTCGTCAAGCTCGAGACCTTAGGGTATGGAGAGCCCGAGCCATACGGAGTTGTAAAAGTTGGACCAAAGGAATGGGGATTTATATAATTCAGCAATGCAAATTAAGTCACAGAAAATGGAGAGAAATCTTGGAGCAGAGATTGTTCTTCTCAATATTCAAAATAACTAAATAAATTATATGGAAAATATAAAAAATAAATGACTGCAACGAAACTCGATTAAACTGAGGTAAAACCAATTGTCTATGACACCTAGGAGACCATAGAATCAAATGTGATAGTGATTACAGCTTACATATGTTGTGTTAGTACTGTAGTCATAGCTTGTTTAGCTTACATGAATTGAACCTTAGCTTACAGGAATTGAACCTATTGAATAAATCTCATTCATCTTATCACTATTAAGCTCTATACACTAAAATGCTCGTATTAGTATCTGACCATGGTTTCAGTTCACCCTTATCTATGAGTGAGCTAGAACAAAGCTCTGTATAATTACATATGTTATATGTATATTGAAGCTGAATCCAGTCTATTAGGCAAATAACCAACCTGTGATACAGGTACTTTATCATATCCATACATGTATTTCTTAGGTTAGTACTGATAGGTCAACCTTTAGATGATGTTACATAAAAAATATCTGTGCTATTACTTATGCCGAGTGTTATGAGAACGAGACAAGCAAGTGATTAGGTAAACAAGCATGGTTAGAAAGAGTCATGTGTAACTACTGTGTTCTAATTCCATAGCTTGTCATAAGCTTAGATAAGGTACAAAGGTGACAAGCTAATCAATATACAACATGATATCCCGGGGTTCTCACTCTTAGTCATTCCTATTATATAAATACCTTTTTTCTTATTGCTATATAGAGTACCGTTCTCTCCATAATCAATACTTAATCAATACATATGGATAGACTGTAATCACTGTATACGCATATCCTAATGTAATACATAATCAATACATATGGATAGACTGTAATCACTGTATACGCATATCCTAATGTAATACATAATCAATACATATGGATTCACTGTAATCACTATATACGCATATCCTAATGTAATACATATGGATAGACTGTAATCACTGTATACGCATATCCTAATGTAACAAGCTCTGTTTCCTCATTACTTTGATTTCCATGGTTCTACTTATGGCACTGATTCAACCATTAGTAATGATTACACTCTACTCTATAGGGTAAGTACATATTGAATAGACCTACTTATTACTTGTATTCCCTAATCTTTAACAGATATAAGGAGAATGACGTAATTCATACATGTTTACATACCTCATTGGTTTAGCTGTATAAAGCTGTTGAAAGTAAATGGAAAATGATATATGAAAACAGTGACATACATGTTGATAATTTCCTGTAATAGAGGAAAAGTATTTTTGCAAAAGTAATAAAGCATAATTTGACATATATTCTAATGTCTAAATGCAACATACATGTTGATAATTTCCTGTAATAGAGGAAAAGTAATTTTTGCAGAAGTAATAAAGCATAATTTGACATATATTCTAATGTCTGAATGCAACATACATGTTGATAATTTCCTGTAACAGAGAAAAAGTAATTTTTGCAGAAGTAATAAAGCATAATTTGACATATATTCTAATGTCTAAATGCATGCAATAATTTTACAGGTTGTTGCATCTATGGCAAAAGGAAGTTACTCTGCTCGTACAAGGAGAAGTGGCAAGAGAGTGACAAGGGGTGCGCAGCTGCGATGCACATCGTCTGATGATGACAGGCCAGCTGATGTCAATGCTGGCAATGCACCAGGTAACATTGTTGAAGATGACCATGTGACAGCCGCTGATGTTAACACACCACCAGCCACAAAACCACCATCAACAACAGTCCAAGGGGCAAGCTTAACTAAGAAGATCAGTGCTATAAGAGGATGGACAAAAGAACAAATGTTAGTTGCAATTGACGACATAGAGTTTAATGGATACTCAGTTCGGGCATCTGCAAAAAAACATTGTATTCCTCCCTCATCAATACATTAATGGATAAATGGACTGACTCATACAAAACATAGAGGGCCTCTTACAGTTATGACTGAGGAGGAAGAGGCCGAGGTGGTTGAGTGGTGTAAAGAGGTGGCCCAATTGGGACATGGGCTAGAGTTGATACAACTCAAATCAACAGTTGCTCAAATCTGTCAAGGGAGGCCAAACCCATTCAAAGATGGGTTTCCTGGTAAATCATGGTGGTTTGGGTTTAAAAAAAGGCATCCAGAACTCTGAGGGCCTTGACAGAGACAGAGCATTAAATTTGCGCCCTGCAGTTGTCCAAAAATTCTATGACACACTTTCTAGTGCTTACGATAAACATTCTTATGGAGCAGACCATATATGGAACTGTGATGAAACAGGTTTACAGGCAGGGAGGAATTGTGGCATGCGGGTAATTTCCAAGAGAGGGAGCCGAAATGTGCCAAATATTTTTCCCAAGAGCAGGGAGTGGATAACTATTTTATGTTGTGTTAATGCAATTGGTACTTCAATCCCAGGATTTTATCTATTCAAAGGTAAAAATCAACTGAAAAACTATATACAGAACTGTGAACCAGGTGCATGCATGGCTGCACATCCCCACGCATGGATGACTAAAGAACTGTTTCTAAGTTGGCTTTTTCACTTTGCTGCATCGGTACCAGGTGGTGTCTCGCCTAATAACAGACACCTTTTGATATTAGATGGCCATGGGAGACACATGGCTGTAAAAACAATCGAGGAAGCAAACAATTTAGGCATCAACCTGTTGACATTTCCCACTCATACCACTCATAGGCTGCAACCCCTTGATGTTAGTGTGTTTGGCCCTTTCAAGAACTATTTCAGGTCGGAGTGTGCTGCATGGATGGCAAAGAATCTAGGGGTTGAGGTGAAAAGGTTTGAGCTACCATAGCTTGCAAGTAAAGCTTTTAAAAGGGCTTTGACACCATCAAATATCAAGGCTGGATTTAGGAGGATAGGAATCTGGCCACTGAACTATGATGCTCTTATGCATGATACTGGTTGTAGCCAAGTGTTTCATGTGGATGGTCAGGAAGAAGGGAATGTCCAAACAGGTGTTGAAGTGCAAGAAGTAGATGACCAAGATGATGTTGTTGCAGCTGGTAATATGATTTCCCTGTCTCAAGGACACTTATATGCTGAAGATGATGAAACTGTATGTGAAACACAATATAACAATGAACAAATTCCTAGTAACATGGAGATTGTTCCACCAACTCAAGAACATGAAATTCTTGCTGTTGATATTGCTAATGATATTGTTGAACATGCAGTTGACAATGACCAATTGAAATTGCCAAGCCAAGTAACCCCACCTTCATGGCTAGCAGAAGCAATGATCAATAAGAATGCACATAGTGTCTCAGAAACCAATGAAGAAAGCATGAACATGCCCTCACAACCAGCAGAATTGAACAGTGAAATTGTTCATTTTTTTGTGGACAATAGATCAATGGAAGAAGATGAAGGACATAATGAGGCATCAAATGAAGATAATGATATGGTTCAATCATTTCCAACAGATACTGAAAGGGAAGTAGCAAGCAATGACATGCAGGTGGGAGGGGTGGAGAAGACACTTGGACGGTTCCTAAAGCTACCAGTAGAGAGAGTATCAATGAAAAAAAGCAAGGTGCATCGGGTAGTCTTCGTCTGGGCCGAAGCTCACAGTTACTCACCTCAGAGGAATATATAAACCTGTTAGTTGAGTCAGAAAAAAAGAAATTTGAAATGCAAGAATTGAAACAGAAAAAGAAGGATATAGTCAAGGAGAAGAGGGCAACAAGGATTGTTGCAGCACAACGTCGAGAAGAAGAAAGGATTGAAAGAGATAAAGCAAGGCAAGTTAAGGACCAACAAAAGAAAATGGCAAGACAGGAAAAGGAAAAACGAAAGGCACAACAAATGCTTGAAAAGGAACAAGGGATGATCAACGATACAAGAATAGCTGATGAAACCAGGATTATTTCAAACTCATTGGACTCCATTGCAGACAATACACCATTATTCCAAGATCTCATAAAAATTCAAGTGCCCCACTATCAAACTAAGGGTTTACCCACTTGCCTTGTTCCTACCAGAGCTGGTGTCGATTCTCTGTATGCTCATTACACACCTCCACTTAATGCAGGGGTCAGTAGGGAAAATGTGAGGTATGGGTACTCAGTACCTCCATGGTTGGAAGCTGCAAATTGGAATCAATCATATGGCATCAATCAACCATTTCCTAATCAGCCCTTGATTGGTAGGCCAACCTACCTGGCTCAAGAAGGTAACTCGGGGAGTTTTGGCACTCAATATTCTCAGGGCCATAAAGAATAGGGATGCCATATGTTTTTGGTTCTAACCACATTATGATGTGGATTTTGGATGGATTGTATATTTTTCTTGGCACAGAAACATTTTGGCTTACAACACTAGATTGTATCTTTTTCTTGTCACAGAAATATTTTGGCTTACAACACTAGATTGTATCTTTTTCTTGTCCCAAGAAACATTTTGGCTAACAACCTAGTAGTAATTTCTTGTGGCAACCTAACTATGTGTTGATAAGAAATTTTCAATGGAATATATCTTTCTGTAAAATATTAATTATGATAAAACTATTTCTATAAGTTATTTTGTGCGCCCTCCCCGCCACGTCAGAAAACCACACGTAAAAGCACATGGAGCCGGTACAACACCTATCCACCATGGAGCTCATGTGTTGGCCATCATATCATTGCATAAAACTTTGTGTTTGCGCCATTTCACAGGTTTGTTTGGGGTCATTGCTGCGATGTTTTGGAATTCAATAATAACATTTCAAGTTGCATATGAAAAAGGATAAATATAGAAATCAAATGACCAGACAGTCTTATTATGATTTAGAGCACTCATTATCAAGTTGAGTATGAAAAAGGCTAAATACAGAAATCAATGAGGAGGCAATCTACCTCATAATAAGTTTTATTAAATGTGAAAAATCCACTAATAATTTTATTGATTGAGGGGACACTTGAGAAATTGAGAGCACTCATTATCAAGTTGCATATGAAAAAGGCTAAATATAGAAATCAAATGACCAGACAATCTTATTATGATTGAGAGCACTCATTATCAAGTTGAGTATGAATAAGGCTAAATACAGAAATCAATGAGGAGGCAATGTACCTCATAATAAGTTTTATTAAATGTGAAAAAGCCACTAATAATTTTATTCATTGAGGGGACACTTGAGAAATTTAGAGCACTCATTATCAAGTTGCTCTCATTATAAAGTTGAGCATGAAAAAGGCTAAATAAGTGGACCGTTATCTAAAGGAACATCACTCAACTTGATAGCTCATGCTTCAACCATAATGCTTACAAAGAAATTTCTACCCATTGTATTCTGTAATAGCTAGTCAGTGAACCCCAAGACGGGCTAGAAACAGAGACTACTTCAGATATTCACACAATGAGTAAACTATTATATCATATACTAATTTACATTAGAACTTTGAAGTGAACAACTGAATCAGAGGGACCTAAGAATAAGTCATATTTTCTCATTTACATGATCCACATCCTTAATTAAATTAAAATGAAAAGTAAGGCCACTGAATGTGCAAGCCTCATTCTTGGGAGCAATTGGAGGGATGACGTTGTTCGCTGGAAGTGAACGAGGGAGAAGTATAGCTTTGTCCACTCAACTCCCTCACAATCAGATGGAAACCCTGAGACAGATACTCTTGATCATCCCGTATTGAACATTCTTTCGATTTCTATATGTGGTTCCATATTAATATGTCTCGGTTCTTCTACTTAGTGGACAGTTCGCACCTCAATGGCTCAATGGATTTTCATGTGGTCAATAAATTTTGACATCAGATGTTAGGAGAGATGGGTTTGACACTCAACCCATTAATCTTTGGATGATCTTTTCTCTATGAGCATTTTATACATTGTATTTTTTATGCCTTCGATCTCAACATTGAAGGCATCAAATTTGCAGCACTGTACAAAGCTCTAAACTCACTTATGGCTCCAATAAGTGGACCGCTATCTAAAGGAACATCATTCAACATGATAGCTCATGCTTCAACCATAATGCTTAAAAAGAAATTTCTACCCATTGTATTCTGTAATAGCTAGTCAGTGAACCCTAAGACGGGCTGGAAACAGAGACTACTTCAGATATTCACACAATGAGTAAACTATTATATCATATACTAATTTACATTAGAACTTTGAAGTGAACAACTGAATCAGCGGGACCTAGGAATAAGTCATATTTTCTCATTTACATGATCCACGTCCTTAATTAAATTAAAATGAAAGTCATTGATACAGTAAGGTTTTATTGTTGGAGCCCGAGAAGGGTTAGTTATTGAAATGCATTTTATGTATGAGAACATAATTCATTACTAAAAATATTTATTCTCTTATCTCTGTAACCATTAGTAACCGGTTTTGGAATTGACTGTAAAATGCGTGAACTCCTTTTTTTTTTCAGAGAAAAAAGCATCACAGATTATATTGAAAATATAAAAAACATCATAAGATACAAAAGGGTGGCATATGACAGCCACTGTCTGAGACATCTCGAGGAAAGGCAAATGTCAGAGGTCCAAAAACATATACGTCAGGTTCAGGAAAATAGCAAAAAGCATCAAAATTAATAACCAGGAGTAACAAATTCCAGAAACGAACAAGACTTCTCTTCCTCCATAGTTAAATAACTGCAATGGTAGACTTATACTGCCCCATACATATGGCCATTAAAGAATTTGTTATTTTCAGCGCAACAAAAAAAAACACCAAATTTGCTTAAACTGTAAATATACTCAAATTAGTCAATTGTGAGCAGCGTCAACATGGAAACAAAAAGGACTGTGTATACAGGATATCCATATTGCAAAACATATACATCAGGTTCAGGAAAATAGCAAAAGCACCAAAATTAATAAGCAGGAGTAACAAATTCCAGAGACGAACATGACTTCTCTTCCTCCATAGTTAAATAACTGCAATGGTAGCCCATACATATGGCCATTAAAGAATTTGTTATTTTCAGCGCAACCAAAAAAACTCCAAATTTCCTTAAACTATAAATATACTCAAATCAGTCAATTGAGAGCAGCGTCAGCATGGAAACAAAAAGGACTGTGTATACAGGATATCCATATTGCAAAACATATACATCAGGTTCAGGAAAATAGCAAAAAGCACCAAAATTAATAACCAGGAGTAACAAATTCCAGAAACGAACAAGACTTCTCTTCCTCCATAGTTAAATAACTGCAATGGTAGACTTATACTGCCCCATACATATGGCCATTAAAGAATTTGTTATTTTCAGTGCAACCAAACAAACTCCAAATTTTCTTAAACTGTAAATATACTCAAATTAGTCAATTGAGAGCAGCGACAGAGGGTTTCGAGGCTTCATTTCAAATACAAAGAGTGAAGTTCCTGACAGAAGCTTTCACGGACGAGGAGAAGATAAGTTATGCAAGTCAATTGAGAGCAGTGACAGAGGGTTTCAAGGGTTCGTTTGGGGTCATTGTTGCGATGTTTGAGTTTCCCTTTGTCTTTCTGCTCAGGGGCCGAGGGCACGGGACGGCCGAGGAGCACGGGACGGCCTTGGATAGCACCGAAAACAGCAAAAATAACAGTGAGGGCACGGGACGGCCGAGGATAGCACGGGACGGCCTAGGATAGCACCGAAAACAGCAAAAATAACAGCGAGGGCATTGGACGGCCGAGGATAGCATGGGACGGCCTAGGATAACAGCGAAAACAACGAAATTTCAGATAAACCCTAAACCTTCAACAACAAACAACATCAAAATATCCCATAAACCCTAAACCCTCGGAAAAAAATCCTCAAAAAAATGCCATAAAATGCCATAAAAGTTTACAAAATATCCAAAAATAGAGATGCTTGTGTTGAAAAACACAGAGAATGCTGGTAGGATTAAAATCCTACCGGATACATGGTCGCCGACCTCCCCCACCTTCCCCGGAGCTCGCCAGACCTTCTCCACACCTGCAACGACCTTCTGCACACCTGCAACGAGAAGAAAAATATATATTAGGGAACAAAAAACCACAAAAACACTACCACAAAACAGCAAATTAACAGCAAAACACCATTTGACCTCGAGCTCAATAAAACAACGACCGACTCCCCAAACAACAAAATCGTCGAATAAGACCAGCAACAGAGAAATGCTAAACAACTGGCATTCCAGAACGAACAAGAACTCCAGGCGGAAAAGCACAAGAAAAGCAGAAGCGTTGTGCCAACCACAAACCCTGAAACTCCTACAAACATTCGCACCAGCACCTCCATACCAGGCGAAGCGCGCAGATCCACAAACCATGTCAATCGAAAAAACACCTCAAACAGCACACGAATAAACGACGAAGCGCGCAGGTTCCGGGGCCGTCCCGTGCCATCTTCGGCGGGGGGCTTCGCCCAACAACCGGCCCGAGCAGAAAGACAAAGGGAAACTCATACATCGCAACAATGACCCCAAACGAACCTGTGAAATGGCGCGAACACAAAGTTTTATGGGTTGATACGGTAGCCAACACATGGAACTCCACGGTGGACAGGTGTCGTACCGGCTCCATCTGCTTTTACGCGTGATTTTCTGACGTGGCGAGGAGGGCGCACATGTAATGGCGACCCTCCCCTATTCTAGGATGATTTTAAATATTTACATGGAAGGTGTTCCTCGAAACAATTCATTTGCCAGTATTGAGTGACATTTGTCTGGATGTACACTGACAACTTTTGTCCAGTGGCATGCTCATACTTGCTAGAATCCATGTTCCATTGGGGCCTCCACACGTCCCACGCAGAGGAAACAACTATCATTATTTTTTTTTTCCACCGTTGGTTGGAGTTGGGGGTTGTCCATACTCCCCCGTTTTTTTTAAAACAAGTTTTCACGTCCCGCGCAGAGGAAACAACTATCATTATTTTTGTTTTCCACCGTTGGTTGGAGTTGGGCGTTGTCCATACTCCCCCGTTTTTTTTAAAACAAGTTTTCAGAGTTTTTAATCTGTGAGGTTTCTGAGGCCGGGAGAAATCTTGAATATAATCATGACCACTGAGCACTCTATCATGGTGAAATTGAACACAAGCCTCACGAGTGGACATGCATGGCAGGGCAACAACAGGATGCCTCAGCCAATGCAACACATCATTTTCAAAGGCATGAGATACAACCTGGTATGGTACATCGGCAAGCTAAGAAACGGGAAGAAGTTAAGGGTGAAATTCATGTTGAGCCAGAGGTAAACACGCAAGCCTATGTAAAAAGTAATGCAAAAATATTGCGAGGAAGGCAAGCAATTCTAGATTTATTGATGAGGGTTGAAAGGGGGGCAAATAGAGCTGGAGAGACTGTTGGAGCATCGGGCAGTTTCAGACTTTTCACATGGCAACCGTATAAAGGTTAGTAATGGATGATTTACTTGGGATCGTGTTTTTTCATATTTTGTTTTCTCTGTTTCAAAGATGCACAAAGTAAATTAGTGACTACTATTTTTTATGAAATTCTCCCCGAAGTTTTATGATAAACACATTTTAATAAGCTTGCATTTATGCTCAAAATGAACATGTCTTTCGTCCTGGAGTCATTTTCTCTTTGCATGTTTGTCTATTTTATTTGATTATGGTTGGAATGATACTTTTGTGTATTCCACGGATTATGTTGATTTGGTATGAAGATTTTGTAGTGTTAGTTAACCATTGTGTTTTAATTTTCTTTTAATGATTATTTTTTTAACCATCACTTTTTGTCTAGTCATTTTATCATCATCATATATTCGGCTTCCATTCACTTTCTGATATTTTCAAAACTTATTCAGCAACAGTTCAGTTTCTACTCAGATATTCTGAATAAAAAATAAGCCTTATATTTCTTGTTGGCACTGTTTCAAAAGGAATGCCTACGCGATCCTGTTTTCGCTAAAGTGAAAATTTCCCATCATATCATGATGTGGCCAGATCCCTACAGATTTCCTTTGTCGAATGCCCGTTATTGAATCCTCCCCTGGCTGCGCTGCAAGTAATATTATCTTGAAATTTTGACTTTTAGTTATATTATTTCTATTAATATAATTTCTAACAATTTTAAAAGATGTAATGATATTATTATAGATAGAGAAAATTTAGACATTTAAAATATTATACTTTAATAATATTGGTTTATCGTATAATTTTATATTTTAAAAATTATTTAAAATTACATTTACGAATATTTTTAAAAATAATGGTTGCCTGTGTTATTTTAAAAAATACAGTTATAACGTGGGCAATTGATTTGTCAAGTTTTGTCTTATTTTCACTGCACCAAAACTCCATATGGTTTTGTCATGAACCCCTCGTTCCACTCTAATAATCTGACAAATTTTTTTGTTGCTCACCACCAGAGTTACTGGTTTCACCAATTTCTCCTTATTTTTTTCATAAACTCTAGAATGTCCTATCTTGGTTCCCACGAAGACTCCCTCACAAATCTTAACCTTTTCCCCTCATTAACTAGGATTCTGGCTTGGATATACATATCTACACTATAAATAGTACTCCCCCTTAAAGAGGTGACTATGGCAGTTGCTTCATTGAACCATTGTAACTATACTTGTTCTACATATAGTTCCCTGAATGGTAAATCGTTATACTCTTCCTTCGATACTTTTGCTCAAACTGCAGGATATGCCATACTCTTAATATATATAGGCATATTATTTCTTTAATCACTTAGGACCCCTATTGCTCTTTTCTTATACATATTAATGATATAATGATCCTTGAATACTTATATGTGCCTTGCTAGAAAGTATCTCGCCCTCTTAATCTTATGTATGGCTTTGCATCGGGTTTGGTGGTGTAACTAGGTGAATGAATCCAAACCTACTTCTTATCATTGTAATGAGGATTAAAATAATACAAACCCATGTGGTATACCATTTCCATGCTCAGAACCTCAATGTCATATGTGGGCGATGCCTTATCTTTTTCATTCTATCCTTAAATTATCTTTAGTATGCAACCTATTAGCTTTCATATAGTTTTAAATACACCGAGTTGATTAAGTGCATTGTCAGCTCAAGGTTATTCATGGATACTTAATGCTATAAGCAGTGTTAACTGATGGAGACTTTATTTATGAGCATAGCCACCATTCCTTAATTTTAATGTCTCCATACTTTAATTAAGTGCTCACCTTCTCCACCGTAGAATGGTAAGTAAGATTGTACAATTGGAGAATGACGTGTTCAACATTGCAAGGCTGATCTAGGGGCAACAAATCACACCCCATATGCTGGTCACATGGGCAATGTCCGAATTTTTGTTTTTGTGTATAGCTCAGGTGGCGTGAAGTGTTCCTATTGTTGGCAATACCTCTCTTCCATGCCCAAACCTTTCCACTTCTCTTTACTTATGTGCTCTACCAGTTAAACTATACCCTATTCTCTACCACAATGATAAATGGGAGGTTTGAACAGGCGCCTTGGTTACTTGAGTATGCCTATGCACATAATCTGTTCCTTTTTCCACAAGTGCAAGACTAGGAGACTAAGGTTATCAATGGCCTACAGCTTTAGTGTTGTGTTCTTACCTCTGGTATTATTTTTTATGATGATTGCAGAGGTATATCTAGTGCAGCACGTTTCCCTTCTCTTCAAGGTGAAATTCTCGGGGTTTAGCTCGAAATATGTTGTAACCAGATTCTTCGTGACTGATGCACACTGCAACATTTCTTGACGGAAATCTCTCCCAACTTATTTTTCATGTCGGGGAATGGTAATGCTTCAGGTAACCCTACCTGTGAATCATTTCTTATCTTTTATACCCATATTGGGATTGTGCCATTCACATATTCCCTCTTACTTGTTATTGTAGTTATAATAACTTTACTAAGGTGATTTCCAGGTGTGTGGGCATCAATCCCTCTTACCGATATTTCAACAAAGGTTCAGGTCATGCTCTCCTATTGGCACGATATCTTTACCACTGAGGAATATTTTAATAGGTAAGGTGCATACTTGACTCCGGGGTTAATCTGAATGTTATCTTAGGCGTGCTTATCTAATGCCTTTTATGTGTGTCTATGGTTGAATTTGTCTTTGGCAGGGTTTTGAACCAAAATCATGAAATGGTGGTGCTATGGTTGGCAGATTACACAGACCGGTGCCCTCATTCCCATCTTCTATGTGTACAAGAACTACCATCTCCCCAAGAAAATTTGGTTCGCTAACAGGTGCAATGAGGGCTTCCATTTTCCACTTGTCGTTTTTATGGATTTGTGTTACCATCTCTTAGGTTTCATTTCTTGGTTTATTTTTTTATGTACATTTTCTAATTCCTTTTCTCTTGCGATAGAGACTGAAATGCAACTGGCAGGTTAATCCTCTTTCTGACTGGTAATTTGCATCCTCTTCGGTGGATTATTCATATTTCCCACATTAATTTAAAGCTATAAAACTAGTAATGCTTACTTGGGTAACTCTCTTCTTCTTCTTGCAGGTACACTCTATTCCTATAGTGGTTCGTTGGATTTATGGACTTTATACCATTTCTGGGTGCCACAGACTAATAATTTCAGCATTTGGGGCATTCCAGGTTTGTTGCTACACCTCGGCGGGGATTTCGGCATAGTTACTTTCACCATGCTTCGTGAGATACAAGAAAAGAATCATTGGCATGTTGTAGAAGTTTGTTATTGCAAAACTTTATGCAGGTTTTCATTTCCAGTGAATTTTCAATTGGTAGCTTATACCAATAACGACTTCTCACTTTCCCTCGATGCTAATCTCGTTGGTTGTAATTTATTAAATTCAAGTGCCCTTGATTCCAAGTTTCAATTTTGTAGGCTTTACCGAAGCCCAAGTCTCTGATACTATTTCCATAGCGTTAAATATTTTTAGACATATTTTAATGGGTTATATTTTATTTTAATTGCGCCATAATAGCTGTTGATTTGAAGTTACTACCAACTGGGTTTTTAGCCTGAACGTTTCAATATGTCCTCATTTTTGTATACTGTATTCAATTCGATTGTTCCAAGTTTTACAAGTTTAGGAATCATGATAGTCACAACGACATGGTAATAAAGTGACTAATTCACTGTTATTATTATTTCGTGCATTACTTACATAGTCGTGAGAAATATACTACCCCTAACTATTGTACTCGAAGTATTTATCCCCCAATTTTGTGATAAGATTCTATCTCGCTTATATAGAATGTGCTTCTCTTGTTGTTCCATTTTCTAAGGTAATAACTAATACGTTTTTCTATACAACATCATTATAATACTGGAGTTTGTGTGGGAAGAAATAGGGATTCCCACGGCGAGGAGAGGAAAGACGGCGATGGCGAGAATTGGCATATGCAGAGAGGCGAGGGCTTATGGCTCTACCATTCTTTGCGAATATGGTATGTGATGTATTAAACCTCTGACTAATGACAATTTTGGCTACGCATTGGATGTTAGGGTAGAGAAGATCTGTAGCTATCACCCTCCAACTGAAGTATTTTTGGGCCCTAAAACTGTTCTATCAATGGATCCAAGATGCCGAGACAATGATGTACAGGTTTATTTTCCCATATTTCGATACCCATGCCCACGGATGCATATTGCGGTAAGATCTATCCACGGATCAGTCTCATACTTGGAAGGCGAGGGAACATATATAATAATACAGTCTTGGTTCTACACACTCGAAAGGCACCTATCTATAACTAGATCTAGTATTCGAAGTTGTGTGATGGCTCCCATGGAGCCAAGCTCTTCAGATTTGTATACGGGTAACAGAAGCCCCAAAAATTTGGCAACATCATTAGAGGCAAACTCCTGCATTACCATCTTCACTGAAGGGATGACGAGGGTTTATGTACTTAGTGGCTGCTTAGGAGCTTTTATTCTCCCCAGAGATCTCGCACACAATAAAGGCAGAAGGGAGGAATTTCATAGACAACAGTCTCGAAGAAGGAGCTGCCACTGATCACGAACTGAAAACCTGCCGAAAATATTGTTTCAGGGCAGAGAGGCATATAAAGCCATAGGATATGGCTTACCTCTGGCATGCATATGGTGAATACTGGTGGGTATCGCGAGCCTGCAAACAAATCAATCCAAATCCACAACAAGCATTGGCGATTGAACATGAACCACAGGAAGCAACGATCAACTCTCCACTAGATCTGGAACTTCAGTAGCAAAGTCCCTCGAAGGTAAACAAATTACCCTTTTCATCAGATCCATAGAAGGAAACATAGTATGCTTAAAAATAGGGAGCTTGGAGAAGATCAAAACCCTCAAACAAAGGATACAAGAAAGGATGGGCATTCCACTTTGCAAACAACTCCTGACCCATGCAGGAAAATTATTGCAGGATGAATACAAGCTAAAACAATACAACATAGGCAGATACTCAACTATCTACCTCAATACAAGACTCTATGGTGGCTGCTCTGGTACAATCTCCAAAGGACCTGTTTCTTTCAAAGATGCAGTAAAAGGGAAAATGGGGCCTCAAATGCAATAAGAACAACAAGCCACAACTCCTCGTGCCTACATCATCGAGCAGACAACTCAGAATCCTGCTCTATCGATTGCTATACCTGAGGTAAATGAAATACATGATGATTATTTATCAAAAGCAGTGATATGCAGATTTAACGGGTTTTGGCTCAAACCAGAAGCCCTAAGTCAATGGATTTACTGAATATGGACAAAAAACTATGATATACACCTAAGCTCAAAAGGTTTCTTCATTGTCAAATTCTACACAGTCAATGACAAGGAATACGCATTGAATGAGGAACCATGGTTCTGGGGAAATGTTGGCCTTTTCTTGACATCATGCTTTCCAAAATTTGATCCAAACACCATGGTAGTCTCCAAAATGCCTGTGTGGGTAAAACTATATAACCTACCTCTGCATTTTTGGCACATCAAAGTATTAGTAGGCATTGGCAATGCTCTTGGGAAATTTTTAAAAGTAGACAGTGAGCATCTTACCAAGGATATATACACTTTCGCCTGAATCTATGAGGAGGTTGATCTCAATCAAGGAATTCGGTGGCAACAAGCGAATACACTCAACAGAAAGTTAAGATTCTGACAAAGAAACCCAACTACTACCAAAGAGGCAGAAATGTCCATTGTAACATCCACTCTCAACACTGGAGGTTGGAAAAAAGTTGAAAAACAGAAAGGTAGGAAAGCATAGATAGTTCATAAATTATTGTCTTTTTTACATCTTGTGCATCAGGACAAGTTTATACAGCATATGCTAATGTAGCATCTACAACATGTAATTTTTCTCAATATGAATAAAATTATGATTTTTCTTTTGGGGAAAAAAGATCATTATAATACTAGACTTCCAGATCCTTTGTATTGTTCTAAAGAAAATACCAAAGTTTGCATGTATCTTGGTGATACCATATTCTGTTTATAAAAACTTTCCTAGTATTTCTAAAACGCTCAACTTCTATTTTACCAATTGTTCTATGTGTTGCTATTCATAATTTTACTAATTTTTTGAAAAACACAATATAGGTATTGTTGAATTGGCTTGATTATACTACACTCCATTATATTCTTTAGTCGTATCTGAATTCCACTATTTCTAAGTGCCATTCTTGTCTTCTATTATATGTATGTGCATGTATACAAGGTAATGTTTATTTCTCATACCTTTTTATTTATTCCTAATGCACGCTTATCATCTAGCGCTCAAATATGTATACCTCATCTAGAACAATACCCATTTTTTGTTTTTATTTTCATTCTTTTGAATGAAGTTCTTCTCGACCATCCTAAGTTAAATACTCGGGTCTAACTATCTTCCTCATGAGCATCCTGGTTATGAAATCAAATCGGGAAATTCCCATTTAATGGAGAATCCTAAGCACAAAATTTACATGTCAATGGTATTTTCTTAGGGATTTCTATCAAAAGTGTACCAATTATATCTACAATCAATAAGGCTTATAACCTCCCAATTTTTCTCTAATTGAACTCCTATTCAATAGTAATTCATGTAAAACTATTGATTCACCATTATAGCCACATCGTTTTTGGATGCATATAAAACAAAACAATATTCTACTAAATACAACCATGGAGGCCACATATTTTCTGCATGTAGATAAAGTAAAACAACATTCTACTAAATGTAGAAAATTTGTGATATGTTAACCTGATAATGCAATATAAATCAAAGCAGAATACTATAACATACTTCTACTATTAATTTGTAGAAGCTTAAAGATCGAGTTGAAAAATATAACCAGAAGAATAAGAATCAATGGCACAATACACATGAAAATACTTTGGGGAAATCCTCAGCTAAAATCCCCACACTACTATATTATCATACGTGGTGGAAATGCATAGGAATTATGCAAAGCCTTAGCTCTCACAGCTAGTCAGCTCTTAGTACAATCCTCATAGATGCTCACAGGAAATCTTGGCTTCCCTCCAACCTTCCTCCCTCAAAGCTCCTATTTCCTTGCGCTATTCCTTATGGATGATTAGCCTGTCATTAAGTGGAAAACCAACCTTCAAAACCGTGTAATCCTCGAGGATGAATCCTTGAATGCATGCATGAGTTTTCTCCATAAAAAAACACATGAAACTAATAGTATAGCGTCCTTGAACATTAATCTCAACTGGGTCTTTCTTAGAATAGACAATCATGAGTTTCTGATGAGGGAATCTTCAGTTAACTAGAGTAGCACTAGTTGAGTGCATTAATGCATCAACTAACTGTTAACTCACTATTACTTCCTCAAACAATTTGGAACTAATTTAACTGGACTTAACTCAATAAACTGAGTTAAATAATTACAACTCAATTATAACTCAATCTTATCTCCTTAATTTAAGGGATAACTCTTGCACGACTTCAGAAAGACTTTTAACTTGAATTTCTCCAACTAATTAATTTAAAAAAAATTAATTAATTATTTCCAAGTAGTTGTTAAGACTAAATTCGATTTTAATTCACAATTTAATTTAGGGACAAATTACATTGGACTATTATTGTTGCCATATTTCAACACTAAATACTATTGTTGTTGTTACTGCGAACAACTAACATACCTCTTACACCATACAACATAATTTCCACACAAAATATTAAGTATTCTAGTTCAATTCAACAGGTACCTAACTAGTTGAAATAAAATCATCGAGCAAATAATAAAATGGAAAATTAATCATTAGAGGAGTACTTGGATGAAGAATAATCACAAAGCCATATAACCATATGCACAACAAATGAACACATAAAAATTAAACTGACGGAAAAGGCAGAGAGCCATCATGTACTCTCTCATGCTCATGTAATTCACATTATTCAAAAAATTTAATAATACATTTAAATATATGAGTAAGTGGTCTTAAGATAGTGCGTCTATCTTAGACTCACTTGGTTGAGACAATTTATCAACTTACACACTAATTTAGGAGAGGTAGTTGGAGAGAATCTCTCATCCAAACTAGACTCCTTAGTTTGAGGAATTCTCATGAGTTTATTTATTTAGTTTAATAATTGGATTTATTATTGATTTTTAAGAGAGTGAGGCTAACATTCCCCCCCAATGATAAATCCAAAACGAACAAGGAACCATCTTCCAAGTTCTCAAGTTGATCCTCAAAAAACATTTCCCTGAAAAACCGCCAAAGCTGGATGTTAAAGAAACTACAATATGAAGAGACCATGAGTTAGTTGCATGACTGATTCATCTATGAATGTCGCTTGACAATTCCATCATGTTCCAAGCCACTAATGGATCCAACGGTCCTTTCCTTGAAAACAACATCCAGTCTCCACTGACACAATTTGATGAATGCCCACTGGCGTATTTGTTGATGAATGCCCACTGGCGTATTTGTTGATGGTTGGTAAGGTTATAAAGGTCATTACATAAATTGAAGATGTTGCAGGTGTTGAAGTACATTGGTATGCCACAAATACACACCCATTCAATGGTTTGTACAAGCCAGAGATTGTACAGACCTATTAAAATTGAAGGATGTTGACATACATGTTTATTACTTCAATTTAACAAAGAGATGAACTATTCACTTCAAGATGATAGAGATTCTGAAGAGGTTGTTACGAGAAGAAATAGTGTTGAGATGGGGGTCTGCTAAACCCAATCATAAATCTAGAAGAATTTTGAAACTTGAAATGGTGGGCATGCATGTGGACTCAGATAGGGAACTAGTTGATGAAAGAGAAGAAGATGGAACATCTTCATTTGAATTTAGTCATTCATACGAAGATGTGAATTTTGATGGATGAAAATTTATGGAATTTTAAAGTGTTTTGGATCCCATTATTTTATCTTTATTGTCATTAGTAAAAAATGTTGAAATTATACCTCGGAAAGAAAAATATTATTCTACCAAAAACATTAGTGTTTTTTTTCATTTATTTTACACAAAAAAATTGTTTCAATGCCATTTTTTAAATATGTCGAAAATTAAACCTCAAAAAACATCGTTCCAGAACACAGACTTTTCATTTTTTGGACTGTTTTTCATGTTTTTTTTCGGGTTTTTTTGCTAGAATTTCCAATTTTGAGATTACAATTCCCATTTCAAAGTTTACATTGTTTATCGTGTAATATTTTCTAAAGTGATAGATTCACTTTGTACTAGAAAGAGACATGCAAACTTTTATTTCAATCCTCCACCTTATCAATTTGTTCCAGGTCACTTTTGCTTCCCTTTACAACATGATTGCCTTGACGGTGATGCGTGATGGCATTACATACAAGATCTTTCTTCCCTCTATCTATACAAACTCTTCTTGGAACAAGGATCTTATTTGCCTCCTAAGATGAGGTAGAATACACTTAGTTGAAGGTTCTTGTACTTTCTCTTTTGAAGTAGCAATTTCTTTTTGAGATACATCTTTTTCATTTCTATTTTGTTGGGTGCATGAGATTGAAGCTAATTAAAGTGTTCGCATTTCATTGTCATTTATCTTTTCTGTTTTAATTTAATGTTATTGGGTTGCTAATTAGAGTGTTTGCATTACCTTGTCATCTATTTTTGGTGTTTTAATTTTAATGTTATTGGGTTGACTTGTTCTACCTTGATTTATCTCGTAGAACAACCTTGATGTTTCTTGGTAACATACTTTTCTTGCTTACGTTGTTACATGTTCATTTATGTTTCCTTTTTCATTATGTGTAATTCACTTCAAGCTTTCCTATTCTGCTTGTAACATGGGGCTTACTATCTTCCTAAAATGAAGAAAAATACACTTAATTGAAGGTTCTTGTACTTTTTATTTTCAAGTAGTAGTTTCTTTTTGAGATGCATGTTTTTCATTTTATTTTGTTTGGTGCATGAGATTGAATCTAATTAGAGTGTTGGAATTCCTTTGTCAGTGTTTTAATTTTAATGTTATTGGGTTTCTAATTAGAGTGTTGGCATTGCTTTGTCATCAATTTTTTTAATTTTAATTTTAATGTTATTGGGTTGACTTGTTCTACCTAGATTTATCTCGTAGAACTATGGTCCAAATGCAGCAAAACGCTCCGAAGAGAAGCCCTACAATTATCTGGAGCCACTACTTGATCAAACTGTGGTATCCTGAGAATATGGGCATATGATGTAGTGCCAAAGAACTATAAATGATGCACCTATCATTAATTCTATTTGGATATCCGCATCTTCTCAGCACATAACATTCTAATCGAAAACTGAAAAAAATAATCAATGAAGAGGACGTCAATGAAAAAGATGATAGCATGGCCATTGAAAAACCTTGATTGCTTTGTCATCTATTTTTGGTGTTTTGATTTTAATATTATTGGGTTGCTAATTAGAGTGTTGGCATTGCTTTGTCATCTATTTTTGGTGTTTTAATTTTAATTTTATTGGGTTGACTTGTTCTACCTTGATTTATCTCGTAGAACAACCTTGATGTTTCTTGGCAACATACTTTCCTTGCTTTTGTTGTTATATGTTCATTTATGTTTCCTTTTTAATTACTTGTAATTCACTTTTCTTCCCTATTTTATTGGAAAATGGGTCTTATTAGCTTCCTAAGATGAGGAAAAATACATTTAATTGCAGTTTCTTGTACTTTCTCTTTTCAAGTAGTAGTTTGTTTTTTAGATACATCTTTTTCATTTCTATTTTGTTGGGTGCATGAGATTGAAGCTGATTAGAGTGTTGGAATTGCTTTTTCATCTATTTTTGGTGTTTTAATTTTAATTTTGGTGGGTTTCTAATTAGAGTGTTGGTATTTCTTTGTCATCTATTTTTGGTGTTTTAATTTTAATGTTATTGGGTTGACTTGTTCTACCTCGATTTATCTCATAGAACAACCTTGATACTTCTTGGTAACATACTTTCCTTGCTTTTGTTTTTATATGTTCATTTCTGTTTCCCTTTTCATTATATATAATTAAGTTCAAGCTTCTCTATTTTCTTGGAACACAGGTCTTATTAGCTTCCTAAGATGATATTGAATACTCTTAATTGAAGGTCTTGTACTTGCTCTTTTCAAGTAGTAGTTTCTTTTTGAGATACTTCTTTTTCATTCTCATTTTGTTGGGTTCATGAGATTGAAACTGATAAGAGTGTTGGCATTGATTTCTCATCTATTTTTGGTGTTTTGATTTTAATGTTAGTGTTTTAATTTTAAGAAGGCAACATAGATATTAAATATACTAGAATAAACCTCGACCTATCTTTTCTCATTTTACTTTTTTTCCTCTTTCTTAACTATATTTTGAAATAAGCATATATAAATAGACCAATTTAGACCATATAATTAAACATGTATTAGATTGTTAGTAAGTAAATTTTATAACAAAGTAATATAAGTGTTAAATTTACTAGAATAAAACCGGCCTATCATTTTTCATTTTAATTTTTTTTTCTTTGTTAACTATAGTTTTTAAAGAAACATATAAATATATCCATGTATGGCATATAAATAAACATGTATTATAGCTTCAATAAACAAATTTTATAACAAGGAAAAATACGTGTTAAATTTCCAAGACTGATAATAAAAATAAATTAATAAATACTTTCAAACTTGGGTGATTTGGAGCTAATTCGAATTAGAAGTATTGTATCTCTCGAATGAACATAAAAATAAATTAGTAATTACTTTCAACCTTCAATTGAATTGAAGCTAAGTTGAATGAATTAGATAATTTTAGTTGAGTTGAATTAGAGATCTCTAATTGTCTTCTTCTTGCAATTCTCTAACCATCCAACCAAGTAGAAACAACCTTAATTGTTACCAATCCTTCTGACAAATGTTTCTAAACAATTATCTTTTGTAAAACCTTACAATACATGTATGAATATGTTAAATTCATTTTATTGAATTTATTTTTACAGAGATCAAAAAACCCATTAAACATGGTTGAAAAATGGACATCATACATAGAAGTTTCTTGTTATCCCTATCGAGGGCAAGGGGTGATTACTTATGCTCTATGAAATATTGTGAAGAACCAAGTCCCCCAAACGAAAACGAATATACCTAGAAGAACAACAGAAAATGGAGCATATTATATTGCATTTATAG
Organism: Pinus tabuliformis; assembly: GCA_031772625.1. Taxonomy (NCBI): domain Eukaryota; kingdom Viridiplantae; phylum Streptophyta; class Pinopsida; order Pinales; family Pinaceae; genus Pinus; species Pinus tabuliformis. The sequence continues at coordinate 459,235,478 of CM062819.1, read as the reverse complement.
AAGGCTTAGGAATAACTAGGGGTTATGGATCCAATGGAATTGTAGCCTTCACCAACTCCGAACATGTGTGCAACCAGATGAAAGCTGTGTACCAATTTAAAAAAGAGAAATTAAAACAATTGAATGAAGAAGAAAAAAATATTGTTATTCAACTTCAATCATTTAGCATAAGATATTGTGAAAATTTTAATAAGATGTCTAGTGATGTATTCTATGGGGAAATGCCAATTCAAGATTTGTGTGTGAAAGATGAATTGGTGTCATTTTTGATGACCATGTGTTTTTTTCAATTCTATACCAAGTGTTCCCCCGTTATGTAAGCACAACCGATGAACTTGACATGTCTTAGAAAATTTTGTATTTAATTTTCAAAATGTGTGTGCTTTAACATTTGTGTTTTTAGTCTTGAGTATATTTTAAATGAAGAGTTTTGGATTGTTACATTAATTTTCTGGATTCTTTCAATGTTTTTAAATAGCAATTTGAAGATCTTAAAATGCATGATGTAATTTCAAGGGTTACATCAATTAAATGCATGAGGTCACTTGAAGAGTTATATCAATTTTCTAAATTTTCTTAATCTTTTTAAATAAAAATTTCAAGATTTTTAAATGCTTGAGGTAACTTCAAGAGTTACAATAATCTTTTGAATTTTTTGAATTTTTTTAAATAACAATTTTCAAAAGAATTGTAAATGCATGAGGTAGATTTTTTAATATCATGCATCTATATATCTATAGACATCCATATCATGGATGAGCATTTGTCACATGATCCTTTGAGGTGAGCATTAATAGAGCCTCGTGCATCTACTAGAAGGGGAGGTCCATCGTTCACATCGTGGTGTATATATATATGCATGTACTTAAATGAAAAATAAGTAGAATCATATTTATGTACACATATATATATTGAATTGATTTTCTATTTTTTAAATGCTTTGCTTACTATTTCGTCGTGGTCAGCATTCTCCAAGTGGTCATCAATCTCAGGGTGGTCAACATTCTCCGAGTGGTCATCAATATTCCATGTGGTCATCAATCTCAATCGGATCATCATGATCAACATAATTTTGATAAATTATATAAAAAAATTATGTTAAAACAAATTTGTACATGTAAATGCATGTACATGTCTATCTTGCATATGTGTATGAATACATTTGTTCACATGTTTTTATATTTATGTAATTTTATGATGATGATGATGATGGTGGTGGTGGTGGTTAACGTCCACTGAGACCAAATTGGTCTATCGGACCTATAACTTTCCTAGTTTTTAATTATCTGGCTCCTCGTCTTGCTTGGCGAGATTCGTGTTGTAGCTTACTTTTTTTTCTATACGGTCTTCCAACTTCCTTTATCTTGCATCTCCTTCATCTCTTCTGGTTCTTGAGACATTGGTGTCTTAGCTTCGCGATCTATTGTGTTTGTCCTTTTGAAGATAGACGGAGAAGAAGTCTGGTCTAGGAGATCTGCTTTGCTGTTAAATGGAGATTTATTTTGTACGGTATTCAAATCCTCATAACTGTTGATTTGTTGGGCAGGGCTTTCTCCCTGCTTGTCTTGAGAGTTGTTTCTTTCGTGCCCAATTACTTGTGATTCAAAGCTTTCTCTAGAGTATTCTTCTTTGATGACAATGTAGTGTTCTTTTTGTGCTCCTTCCCACCATGTAGATCTGTGGTGGTTTTTTCTAGTAGAATTTTTCTGGGAGGCTTTTGGGCAATATTTCGCTAGATGGCCTGTCTCAAAGCAAGATCGACATCTAAAGAGGACACATTCATAATCGAGTTTCTGGTTCCACACATAGTCTTTACTTGTTAGGTTTATTTCAGCTGGGAATCCAGCGCTGAAGTCCGTTTCCACACAGATGCGTGCATAGGTGGTTCTGGCATATTCCTCTGTTTCTGGACACCTGCAGTAAAATTTCCCAATTGCATTTCCAATGGATTTTAGCGAGGAGAGATTCCAGAGGTGCAATGGTAGGCTTGGCAAGCTCACCCAAACTGGTGCTGAAGTTATGACTGTTGTAGAGGGATCGAATGATGGGTTCCATGGCTTCATGAATAGGCCTGATTTTTCCGAAAACCAAGGGCTAGAATCTAGAATACATTGTCTGCTTTCAGGATTTTCAAAATCTACTATAAAGAAACCCCTAGCACAGGGGTATATATTAATTTCATCAGAAATGACAGGCTTCCATACCTCCGATATCCAATTGTGGAGCACTATCAGCCGCGGCCAAAAACCATTGAACTGGCAGATTAGGGCACTTTCGAAAAACTTCAAAGCCTCATCGAGTGAGGCCTGTACCACCTGAGCAGTGGGAGTTAGGGCTTCATTGACGATATGGGCAGGAGCTTTCCCTCCAAAAGCTGATGAGCCAGCAGCTATTTTCGCGAAGCTGGAAGCCATATTTTACCTGCCCATAGAACCCAACCACAGAGAAATAAGGCAGAAGATAAGCTTAGATCTAGATCTAGCCGCAAAAGATTAGATCTAAAACCTAGCCGCCTATATCTAGATCTAGCCACAGAAGATTAGATCTAGAACCCAAAATGTGCAAACAAACTTATTCACTCAAAATTTTCAGATGTCGGTGACTAACCAGATCCTGATCACTATCTTCGTTTTCGTCAGAGATCTCCTTAAGCGACCTGCCCTTCGTCTCCGGCACTAGAAATGTGAAGAAAAATCCCAAGGCACAGGTAATCGCGAGTAGCAGCAGTGCATGATTTGTTCCTCACTGCAAGCCGCAGATAATCGCAAGGAGCCACAAAACTAATCTAGTCGCACAGACTAATTTACGCCTCGAAATAATCTAGCCGCGAGTAGCGGCAGAGCATGATTTGTTCCTCACTCCAAGCCGCAGATAATCGCGAGGAGCCGCAGAACTAATTTACGCGAGGAGCTGCAGAACTGTGAGCAACCGCCAGAGGGTGAAAATGTTGGTCCAAGTAGATGTAAGCGAATCCAGATAGTTCAAGAAGAAAGCCAGACACCAACTACAACTTATCCATCTGATATTCCAGATGAGCTTCCTTGGGAGACAAACCTTAACCAATGCACATTACAAAGGTGCAAAACATACATATAGAACTGAGATTAACATAAACATACATATAAGACTGAGATTAACATAAACCTATGCTAGTAAGTAATTCAATTAAAATTTTGAAAGCTCTAAACATGTTTATCCACATAATTAATATTTCTTTTAACCATTTTAACTACTCTTAATATATTTAAATTAAATTGTGTCACGTACATTCTATACATTAATATAAATATTTTCTTAAAATTAAAATTGTAAAATACTTAAAAAAAAATAATATAAAGTTTAATTTTATTAGACAAAGTATTTTAAAAATGATTTAGATATAACATTTTATAGTATTTATTAATGTTTGTATTTCTTTTTATTGGGTTAAACACCAAATTTTTAATTCAAAGATGAACTCTATCTTTTAAAAATGAGAAGTTTATTTGAAAGATTTAAAGAGACAACACATATAGACATTTGAAATGGATATTCTAAGTATGTGGACGAGAAAACATCATTCTTTTATATCGATACTTACGGGGAATGCTTTTGTGCACAACTATCGAAAAGATAAATATATTAATATTTGATGGAGTTGTCTATAATGCGACTTTTTGGAGATTCCGGTGATAGAATCCGGCGGACGAAATTGAGGTTAAATCTTGATTTTTCGCAGTTAAAATGGTTTTTTAACTGTATATTTGGATTCAGCACCCTCGAAAACCCCTAGGACACTTTCACTGTGCAGAAACTAGCTATCAAACTTGCGATTCCAATAAATTCCTGCCGGATTTCGACCGGAAAAACCCACCGGAAAGGCTTTCAAAAAGTCGCGTTATAGACTATTTCATATTTGATTTAAAATGATATATTATAAAAATCAGCAATTAATTGTAATTGCAAGTTGATTAATTATAATTGCTCCGATCGTTTGGGCAGCGTTTTGTGAATATGTTGTCTGTTTTCATTATAGGAATTCAAAGCGCAGCTTTTTGTGAATATGTTGTCAATTTTCATGAGAGGAAATTGAGGCGAAGCGTTTCGGAATATATTGTCAGTTTTCAGCAGAGGACTTGTAAGCGAACCGCTTTATCATTTGATTCATCTCCATATAATCCCTAGGAATACAGGCAAATCTCTTTGAACTGGGAAGGGAAAGGTTGCAGATATTGATTCATCCAATTGCTCCAATCATGTCGACTCCACCAGGTTACATCCCCCTCCACCAGGTTACATCCCTGAGATTTGCGTTTCACACATGACAGTATCAAAAATTCCTTCAGCGAATACCACGACGGCAGGATGTTGAGAGAAGCGGTGAGGGCCATTAAGGATGGAAAGTTCGAACTGAGCCCTTTTAACGTCCGTAAAGGAGACGATGGCCACCTCTATGATGGCCACTTTCGACAACAATAGAAGTCTTTATGTGGTCGGTTGGAAGAATCACCTCACTTTATGGAATTTGTAATTTTTACTCTAGGGATCTAGTTATTGGTTCGAAACGCTTACCAAAATATGTGGGTTTTGGTGTAATGGAAAACCTCTGTCTAGTATGAGACTCTCGAGGTGGGTGTTGGAAGAATCACCGTACCTCTATGGAATCCGTAATTTCCACCCTCGGAATCCTACTTACTAGTTTGGAATGTTTACCAACTCCTATGGGTTTTGGTGTAACGGAAAACCTCCACATCGTTACACCAAAACCTGTAGGTGTTGGTAAACGTTCCAAACAAGTAACTAGCATCCCCAGGATAGAAATTACAGATTCCATAGAGGTGTGGTGATTCTTCTAACAATCCCCGCCCCCGCCCCCCCCCAAACGCAACTAGGGGGAATCGACCCTGGACCAGACTCTGATACCATGAAGAGGTTTTCCGTTACACCAAAACCCGCAAGTTTTGGTAAATGTTTCAAACCAATAACTAGGATTCTCAAGGTGGAAATTACGGATTCCATAGAGGTGCGGTGATTCTTCCAACACGGCGCGGGAAGTCCGCGTTGAGTTAGTTGAGGTGAAGATAATGTCGGACGATTCCAAATCTCGCCATTTTGGAAGAGAAATGAGGGAGACGCTGAGTGACCCCAATTTTGTTCCCAATGTACGGGGCGCTAGACCATGACACCCCAGACCTTACAAAGGTTTGGTGGCATGGATGCAACTAGCTGCTTTGTAGATGGCCTTTTGTTTTAAATTCAAGTGATTAACTCTCCCTCTTTTTGCAATGTGTTTTTAGCTTTGTGACTATTAATACATATTACAAAGTTTGTTTGTGTGTCATTCTATGGTAAATATCTATCTGGACTCCCTGATATTTTAACTTTATTGGTAAAAAAATATTTTTGTTTTTTTTAGAATTTTTTGAGCGGAGGATCTTATTCTGTAGTTGAGTGAAGGAACTGTGTAAGTATGTTAGTGCTCAATTTGTAGTTAACCAGTGTCCCTCTTGAATACAAATAAAATAGTCTCTAAATTGAAAAGCAACTAAATACAAATAAAATACTCTCTAAATTAAAATTCAAATGTTGGATATAATAAAAAATAATATACTATGCATGTTTAATTAGTGGTTCATATAACTTAATATAATTTCATCTAAAGTAATTAGAAGTAAAAGAAAGAAAAAATGTTTAAACGTGGTACTTTTCAGAAATATTTTAACACTTTATTTAAATAAATTATTTGAATATCTATGTTAACCAACTTAAGTGAATATCAAGTTCATATATATTTATATATAATAAAAAAGAAATGTCAAAAAAAAATATTTTAATATTGTGTACAATAAAATGTGCTATATAAATTATGAATAAAATATTCCAATATAAATTAATATTATAATATACTTAAAATTATAAAAATATATATTATTCAAGAATGTAATTTATACAATAAAAAAATACACATGTTTTTTTCACTTTAAATTTGTATCCTAAAAAATTTAAGCTTAATTTACACTTCAAAAATTCAAATTCTCTCCACTCATATTATATTTATACTTAAAATAAATCTATAATAAATTAGATACTTAAATCATATAAAATTACATAAATAACTAACTTAAACCTTAAATCATATAAGCATATATGCAAATACATCCTCCAAATCATTATGGCTGCAAAAGGTTTCGGAATACATTTACGTCATACTGCTTCCGAATTTAAGACTTAAAAAATGCATTTTTGATATTCTCTCTCATGATTTTCCCCTTACACTGACCTCTTCTTTCACCCTTACAATCTATACAAAAATCCATATTCTCTCTCATGATTTTCTCCATATAAAATCTAGCTACTTATTCACGTTGCTATTATTCTTGTTCATGGCAATGCATGTTGCTGCATTTACCTCGGCATTCAATCTTGTTTATGGGACTGCTCCAAAGCTGTATGGTGAAAATTGAGATTTATATGGTTTTGAAAGTCTATTCGTATCCTATTACTAGCGGCTGGTTTTCAGTTTTTTTATTAGGTTAATTAAATTAATTAATTAAAAAACACTTATTAAGAAGTGTCAATTTTATTTTTAGGAAATGTAATATTAATAGGCAATAGTAAAATAGAGTAAATCTTTCTTGTTAAGAATTTTGTTGCTTATTTTTTTAGATGTATATATGTATGTTTTTTCTTTTATAATTTTCAGGCAAGAAATTTATTTTAATGCTTATTATAGATTGATGTCTATACACATTCACTAGTCATTTAATTCATACAACTCAGCTTATAAGTAATTAAATGGTATGCTTTACCACCTTATACTATGATCGCTTCTGGAGGCCAGCTATGTGCCATTTTGTCCATGTTCAATGTGGAGTTGACATGTATACCCTTTTAAATAAAAGTAAAATATATTCTAAATACAAAAACAATGTGATTGGTTTTGAATGAATACACATATTTTGTTAGTTTTAATTGAAAGCATAGTAAAACATCAATATTCCACTTTCATTGTAGCTTAGTGAGCTTGGTGGTGTGTTAATATTACAATGCAATATCAAAGAGATGCTGTGAAAAAAATCACCATAACTTTCAGAGCCATAAATACTAGCAATTGCAGCACATGTTGCAATGGAGCTTATGAAAGAGTAGCATAGAATATGGAAGTCAAAACTTTATGCAATTTTATTTATTTATCAGCGTTTATGTGAGAAAAGCTTTGAAATTTAAATTTTACAGAATTGAGTTATATCATGGATTATAATTGCAAGATGGGTTCATTACTAATTAATAGACTATTTTATTGAATGTTTCATCATTTCAATATACATGATTTATTTCAAATTTGTATGGATAATCTCAATAGATTCTATGGAAAGTTTTTTGAATGATTGAAAAATGAAATTGATATAGTGTTTGCAAGGAGAAAATCACATCTTGCCTCATCTTTAGAAGTCGAGCTCAGTGTAATATTAGCAACACCATCTAAATAATCCAAAATATAATTCTATGGATAAGGTGTTCTACGTTTTGCAAGTGGACTTCAACATAGTATTAGATACAACCTAAGATGATTTCCATGTTAGCTAAGATGAATTCCACTTCCACATTTTGCTTTCTTTATCCTAACAATGGGAAGACATAGATATTTAAAAGCATATGAGAAGCTTCTTTATTGGACATGACCAATCCTACCCATTCTAAGAAGCACGTTGTTGATTTTGTAATGAAACATGACATGCATTCACTTCACATATGATTCATAATGAGATTCATAAACATAAAATAGGCTATGAGGCACTATAAATGGCAATATATCAATGCAATTAAAAATCCTTTTTAAGTTCTCTCTACCAAATGTTTTCATGTCAACAACTTCTTCACTACTTGTAAAAATCCACAAGTCTGTGTTTTTGTATCAAAAGTGGCTTAGGTTGTGGCTTCTAGGAACCAAATCTTTCTAGAGCATACATTAGGAGTTTTGTTAAACAACTAGCCTCATCTAGAAATCATGTAATTCGTAGGTGTTTGTACCCCACTTCCAAAACTCTGGTAAAAGAGGATTCTATGATTGACACGTGCTCAAGCTCCAACACATATTGATCAAGGAAATGGAAATATGATGAAGTTGTCATCTATGATTGACACGTGCTCAAGCTCCAACACATATTGATCAAGGAAATGGCAATATGATGAAGTTGTCATCCAACTTAGATGAACAGGCTATGATCAAGGAAATGGCAAGATGATGAAGTTGTCATCCAACTTAGGCTAAGGCAGCAATGAAAATTATTCATTCGAAGCAGAAGAGCGAAGAGCTTAATTTGTCTATGTTGTTTTATTTCTATTTCTTACCAATTGGATGTGGTTGTTTAAATGCTTTCTTTACTTTTACTGCTTAACATTGGCAATTTTATTTAGCGAAGTAATTGTGATAGGCACATGAATCCAGATGGGTTTTCCCCTGTTGAGGATAACCTAACTTAATGTATGATTTTCAAATTAAGTTCGGAGATCATCATATGATGATTCAAGGAACTGAAATAACACGATATCTCTAGTGACTTAGACATCATTTTATGCTTGCTTCTATAGTACCTTCCATCATGACTCAGGATCTCAGGGATATAGAGGAATTGTTAAGGAAGTTGTACAAGGTGTGCAACCCATCCATTTATTCTAGCAATTTAGGGGTTTGGATCTCATCATATTGCTTTTTGGTTCTCTCTTTGCAACTTGGTTCTAATCATACCAATGCCAAAACACTGAGCCAAGGAGAAATTATCTAATAACATCAAATAAAATAAAATAAATGATGTCTAGTAGTTATGATAGTAATGAACAAAGTGAATGTTCAAGCCTAATATCTTCCATGTTATAGGTCACATTTAATTAATAAAGTAATTACATACCAATATTATTATTATTTACAATTTTTTAGTGTTGTAAATTTACATAATGGATTGCTATTGAAGGACATGTAAAATGTAATCATATAACAAGCAAAAGAATTATGTTATTTTTTGGAAGACCATTTTTCTTTGGGGAGAGATTGCTATGCACTTGGATTAATAATATCGAGTTTCTATAAATTACAAAATTGAAAAAATAACCTTCATTAATGCTATAAATTGAATTCATTTGTTATTTTGGGTGAATGAAGTCTGAGGTGATAGATAGTAATTGAAGTTTTCATGAGCGGAGTTAAAGTTAAGGATGATTATAAATATATTTGAGATAAAGGATATTCTAGGATGATTTTGAATATTTACATGGAAGGTGTGCCTCGAAACAATTCATTTGCCAGTATTGAGTGACATTTGTCCGGATGTACACTGACAACTTTTGTCCAGTGGCATGCTCATACTTGCTAGAATCCATGTTCTATTGGGGCCTCCACACGTCCCGCGCAGAGGAAACAACTATCATTATTTTTGTTTTCCACCGTTGGTTGGAGTTGGGCGTTGTCCATACTTCCCCGTTTTTTTTAAAACAAGTTTTCAGAGTTTTTAATCTGTGAGATTTCTGAGGCCGGGAGAAATCTTGAATATAATCATGACCACTGAGCACTCTATCATGGTGAAATTGAACACAAGCCTCACGAGTGGACATGCATGGCAGGGCAACAACAGGATGCCTCAGCCAATGCAACACATCATTTTCAAAGGCATGAGATACAACCTGGTATGGTACACCGGCAAGCTAAGAAACGGGAAGAAGTTAAGGGTGAAATTCATGTTGAGCCAGAGGTAAACACGCAAGCCTACGTAAAAAGTAATGCAAAAATATTGCGAGGAAGGCAAGCAATTCTAGATTTATTGATGAGGGTTGAAAGGGGGGGCAAATAGAGCTGGAGAGACTGTTGGAGCATCGGGCAGTTTCAGACTTTTCACATGGCAACCGTATAAAGGTTAGTAATGGATGATTTACTTGGGATCATGTTTTTTCATATTTTGTTTTCTCTGTTTCAAAGATGCACAAAGTAAATTAGTGACTACTATTTTTTATGAAAGTCTCTACTCAGATATTCTGAATAAAAAATAAGCCTTATATTTCTTGTTGGCACTGTTTCAAAAGGAATGCCTACGCGATCCTGTTTTCGCTAAAGTGAAAATTTCCCTACAGATTTCCTTTGTCGAATGCCCGTTATTGAATCCTCCCCTGGCTGCGCTGCAAGTAATATTATCTTGAAATTTTGACTTTTAGTTATATTATTTCTATTAATATAATTTCTAACAATTTTAAAAGATGTAATGATATTATTATAGATAGAGAAAATTTAGACATTTAAAATATTATACTTTAATAATATTGGTTTATCGTATAATTTTATATTTTAAAAATTATTTAAAATTATATTTACGAATATTTTTAAAAATAATGGTTGCCTGTGTTATTTTAAAAGATGTAATGATATTATTATAGATAGAGAAAATTTAGACATTTAAAATATTATACTTTAGTAATATTTGTTTATCGTATAATTTTATATTTTAAAAATTATTTAAAATTACATTTACGAATATTTTTAAAAATAATGGTTGCCTGTGTTATTTTAAAAAATACAGTTATAATGTGGGCAGTTGATTTGTCAAGTTTTGTCTTATTTTCACTGCACCAAACTCCATATGGTTTGGGCAGTTGATTTGTCAAGTTTTGTCTTATTTTCACTGCACCAAACTCCATATGGTTTTGTCATGAACCCCTCGTCCCTAATCTCACAATTTTTTTTTTTCTCGCTCACTGTAGTATACACCAGAGTTACTGGTTTCACCAATTTCTCCGTATTTTTTTATAAACTCTAGTCCTATCTTCGTTCCCATGAAGACTCTCACAAATCTTAATCTTTTCCCCTCATTAACTAGGATTTTGGCTTCGATATACATATCTGCACTATAAATAGTACTCCCCCTTAAAGAGGTGACCGTATTTTTTTATAAACTCTAGTCCTATCTTCGTTCCCACGAAGACTCTCACAAATCTTAATCTTTTCCCCTCATTAACTAGGATTTTGGCTTCGATATACATATATGCACTATAAATAGTACTCCCCCTTAAAGAGGTGACTATGGCAGTTGCTTCATTGAACCATTGTAACTATATTTGTTCTACATATAATTCCCTGAATGGTAAATCGTTATACGCTTCAATGGTAAATCGTTATATGCTTCCTTCGATACTTCTGCTCAAACTGCAGGATATGACATATTCTTAATATATATATATATAGGGGCATATTATTTCTTTATTCACTTAGGACCCGTATTGCTCTTTTCTTATACATAGTAATGATATAATGATCCTTGAATACTTATATGTGCCTTGCTATAAAGTATCTCACCCTCTTAATCTTATGTATGGCTTTGCATGGGGTTTGGTGGTGTAACTAGGTGAATGAATCCAAACCTATTTCTTATCATTGTAACGAGGATTACAATAATACAAACCCATGTGGTATACCATTTCTATGCTCAATGTGATATGTGGGTGATGCCTTATCGTTTTCGTTCTATCCTTAAATTATCTTTAGTTTGCAACTGATTAGCTTGCATATAGTTTTAAATAAACCGAGTTGATTAGACGCATTATCGGCTCAAGGTTATTCATGGATACTTAATGCTCTAAGCAGTGTTAACTGATGGAGACTTTATTTATGAGCATAGCCACCATTCGTTACTTTTAATGTCTCCATGCTTTAATTAAATGTTCACCTTCTCCATTGTAGAATGGTAAGGAAGATTGTACAATTGGAGAATGACGTGTTCAACATTGCAAGGATGATGCAGGGGCAACAAATCACACACAATATGCCAGTCACATGGGCAACGTCGGAATTTTTGTTTCCGTGTATAGCTCAGGTGGCGTGAAGCATTCCTACAGTTGGCAATACCTCTCGTCCATGCCCAAACCTTTCCAATTCTCTTTACTTATGTCCTCTACCAGTTAAACTATACCCTATTCTCTACCACAATGATAACTGGGAGGTTTGAACAGGGGCCTTGGTTACCCCAATACGCCTATGCACATAATCTGTTCCTTTTTCCACAAGTGCAAGACTAGGACACTAAGGTTATCAATGGCCTACAGCTTTAGTGTTGTGTTCTTATGGCTCTACCATTCTTTGCGAATCTAGTATGCGATGTATTACACCTCTGATTGATGATAATTTTGGCTACGTATTGGATGTTAGGGCTGAGAAGATCTGTAGCTATCACCCTCCAGCTGAAGTATTTTTGGGCCCTAAAATTCTTCTATCAATGGATCCAAGATGCCGAGACAACAATCTACAGGTTTGTTTTCCCATGTTTCGATACCCTTCCCCATAGATGCATATTGCAGTAAGATCTATCCACAGATCACACTCATACATGGAAGGCAAGGGAATAGATAGAATAATACACTCTTGGTTCTACACACTCGAAAGGCAACTATCTGTAATGGGATCTGGTATCTGAAATTGTATAATGGCTACCATGGAGCCAAGCTCTTCAAATTCGTATACGGGTAACAAAAGCCCCAAAAAATTGGCGACATCATTAGAGGTGAACTCAAGCATTACCATCTTCATCGAAGGGATGACGAGGGTATCTGTACTTAGTGCCTACTTTGGGGCTTTTATTCTTCCTAGATATCTCGCACACAATAAAGGTAGAAGGGAGGAATTTTGTAGTAGCCACAATAGTCTGGAAGAGGGAGTTGCCTCTAATCATGAACTGGAAGCCTGTCGAAAATATTGTTTTAGGGCAAAGAGGCATATAAAGCCACGGGATATGGCTTACTTCTGGCATGCATATCGTGAATACTGGTTGGTACCATGAGCCTACAAACAAATCGGTCCAGATCCACATCAAGCATTGGCGATTGAACATGAACCACGGGAAGTGGAGATCAACTCTCCACTGGATCTGGAAGCTTAGGTAGCAAAGCCGCTCGAAGGTAAACAAATTACCCTTTTCATCAGATCCATAGAAGGAAACACAATATGCTTAAAAATAGGGAGCTCAGAGAAGATCAAAACCCTTAAACAAAGGATACAAGAAAGGATGGGCATTGCACTTTGCAAACAACTCTTGACCCATGCAGGAAAAGTATTGTAGGAGGAATACAAGCTAAAAGAATATGACATAGGCAGAGACTCAACTATCTACCTCAATACAAGACTCTGTGGTGGTTGCTCTGGTACAAGCTCCAAAGGACCTGTTTCTTTCAAAGATGCAGTAAAAGGGAAAATGGGGCCTCAAATGCAATAAGAACAGCAAGCCACGACTCCTGGTGCCTACATCATCGAGAAGACAACTCAGAATCTTACTCTATCGATTGCTATACTTGAGGTAAATGAAATACATGATGATTATTTATCAAAAGTAGTGATATGCAGATTTAATGGGTTTTGGCCCAAACCAGAAGCCCTAAGTCAATGGATTTACTCCATATGGATAGAAAATTGTGATATACACCTATGCTCAAAAGGTTTCTTCATTGTCAAATTCTACACAGTCAATGACAAGGAATACGCATTGAATGAGGGACCATGGTTCTGGGGTAATGCTGGCCTTTTCTTGACATCATGGTTTCCAGAATTTGATCCAAACACCATGGTAGTCTCCAAAATGCTTGTGTGGGTAAAACTATATAACCTACCTCTGCATTTTTGGCACATCAAAGTATTAGTAGGCATTGGCAATGCTCTTTGGAAATTTTTAAAAGTAGACAGTGAGCATCTTACCAAGGATATATACACTTTCGCCTGAATCTATGAGGAGGTTGATCTCAATCAAGGAATTCGGTGGCAACAAGCGAATACACTCAACAGAAAGTTAATATTCTGACAAAGAAACCCAACTACTACCAAAGAGGCAGAAATGTCCATTGTAACATCCACTCCCAACACTGGAGGTTGGAAAAAAGTTGAAAAACAGAAAGGTAGGAAAGCATAGATAGTTCATAAATTATTGTCTTTTTTAGATCTTGTGCATCAGGACAAGTTTATACAGCATATGCTAATGTAGCATCTACAACATGTAATTTTTCTCAATATGAATAAAATTATGATTTTTCTTTTGGGGAAAAAAGATCATTATAATACTAGACTTCCAGATCCTTTGTATTGTTCTAAAGAAAATACCAAAGTTAGCATGTATCTTGGTGATACCATGTTCTGTTTATAAAAACTTTCCTAGTATTTCCAAAACGTTCAACTTCTATTTTACCAATTGTTCTATGTGTTTCTATTCATAATTTTACTAATTTTTTTAAAAACACAACATACTTATTGTTGAATTGGCTTGATTATACTACACTCCATTATATTCTTTAGTCGTATCTGAATTCCAATATTTCTAAGTGCCATTCTTGTATTCTATTATATGTATGTGCATGTATACAAGGTAATATTTATTTCTCATACCTTTTTATTTATTCCTAATGCACGGTTATCATCTAGAGCTCAAATATGTATACTTCATCTAGAACAATACCCATTTTTTGTTTTTATTTTCATTCTTTTGAATGAAGTTCTTCTCGACCATCCTAAGTTAAATACTCGGGTCTAACTATCTTCCTCATGAACATCCTGGTTATGAAATCAAATCGGGAAATTCCCATTTAATGGAGAATCCTATGCACAAAATTTACATGTCAATGGTATTTTCTTAGGGATTTCTATCAAAAGTGTACCAATTATATCTACAATGAATAAGGCTTATAACCTCCCAATTTTTCTCTAATTGAACTCCTATTCAATAGTAATTCATATAAAACTATTGATTCACCATTATAGCCACATCGTTTTTGGATGCATATAAAACAAAACAATATTCTACTAAATACAACCATGGAGGCCACATATTTTCTGCATGTAGATAAAGTAAAACAACATTCTACTAAATGTAGAAAATTTGTGATATGTTAACCTGATAATGCAATATAAATCAAAGCAAAATACTATAACATACTTCTACTATCAATTTGTGGAAGCTTAAAGATCGAGTTGAAAAATATAACCAGAAGAATAAGAATCAATGGCACAATGCACATGAAAATACTTTGGGGAAATCCTCAGCTAAAATCCCCACACTATTATATTATCATACATGGTGGAAATGCATAGGAATTATACAAAGCCTTAGCTCTCACAGCTAGTCAGCTCTTAGTACAATCCTCATAGATGCTCACAGGAAATCTTGGCTTCCCTCCAACCTTCCTCCCTTGAAGCTCCTATTTCCTTGCGCTATTCCTTATGGATGATTAGCCTGTCATTAAGTGGAAAACCAACCTTCAAAACCGTGTAATCCTCGAGGATGAATCCTTGAATGCATGCATGAGTTTTCTCCATAAAAAAACACATGCAACTAATAGTATAGCGTCCTTGAACATTAATCTCAACTGGGTCTTTCTTAGAATAGACAATCATGAGTTTCTGATGAGGGAATCTTCAGTCAACTAGAGTAGCACTAGTTGAGTGTATTAATGCATCAACTAACAGTTAACTCACTATTAGTTCCTAAAATAGTTTGGAACTAATTTAACTGGCCTTAACTTAGTAAACTGAGTTAACTAATTACAACTCAACTATAACTCAATCTTATCTCCTTAATTTAAGGGATAACTCTTGCACGACTTCAGAAAGACTTCTAACTTGAATTTCTCCAACTAATTAATTTAAAATTAATTAATTAATTATTTCCAAGTAGCTGTTAAGACAAAATTCGAGTTTAATTCACAATTTAATTCATAGCCAAATTACAATGGAATATTCTTGTTGCCATAATTCAACACTAAATACTATTGTTGTCATTACTTCGAACAACTAACATACCGCTTACACCATACAACATAATTTCCACACAAAATATTAAGTATTCTAGTTCAATGCAACAGGTACCCAACTAGTTGAAATAAAATCATAGAGAAAATAATAAAATGGAAAAATGATCATCAGAGGAGTACTTGGATGAAGAGGAATCTCAATGCCATATAACCATATGCACAACAAATTAACACACAAAAATTAAATTGGCGGAAAAGGCATAGAGCCATCATGTGGTCTCTCATGCTCATGTAATTCACATTATTCAGAAAATTTAATAATACATTTAAATACATGAGTAAGTGGTCTTAAGATAGTGCGTCTATCTTAGACTCACTTGGTTGAGACAATTTCTCAACTTACACACTAATTTAGGAGAGCCAGTTGGAGAAAATCTCTCATCCAAACTAGACTCCTTAGTTTGAGGAATTCTCATGATTTTATTTATTTAGTTTAATAATTTGATTTATTATTGATTTTTAAGAGAGTGAGGCTAACATCCCCCTTCAATGATAAATCCAAAATGAACAAGGAACCATCTTCCAAGTTCTGAAGTTGATCCTCAAAAAACATTTTCGTGAAAAACCGCCAAAGCTGGATGTTGAAGAAACTACAATATGAAGAGACCATGAGTCAGCTGCATGACTGATTCATCTCCGAATGTCACTTGACAATTCCATCATGTGCCAAGCCACAAAAGGATCCAACAGTCCTTTCCTTGAAAACAACATATGGTGTCCACTGACACAAATTGATGAACGCCCACTGCTGTATTTGCTAATGATGATCACCCACTGGCTGCTTCATTGATGTTGTCGAGAATTTCAGTCTGACAATCACTTTTCAATTTCATTGACATTTCCCCCCCTTTGTCAGCTAAAAGGAGAGGCAATCTACTCCAAAATATATCTGAACTCACCCGTTGTAGGTGGAGGAGTATTTCACTAGTGTACTCCCCCATTCAACTGCACGAGAGTACCACCTTCATTTGACTATTGGTTGCAATATGTGTGAATGAATTCGATTGTAAAACTTATACAATCGTCTAACTGTGGATGGCCATTCTCAGGGATCAATCCATGAATAATTTATCTTCAATCTGGCTGACTGTCGTTGGTTGCAACATTTCTCTTATGTATGATTTGACTTGCCACAATGCTTACAAGGATGGAGATCAAAACATTGATTTTCCAGATGATACTGCTTTGACAATGATAACATTTCGGTTTGTCTGCAACTTGAGTTTGTGTTCATTTATATTTGTTTGAAACTTCAGTTTGTGTGCATTGACATTGGTCTGCAAGTTGCTTAGAACTTGATGAGGTGATTTTTTCAAGTAATCTAGCACTGACGAACCCAATGGGCTTTGAATAATTAGGGGTATGTATGTTGTTGTTATCTTTGACATATCCTAAGCCGTGTCAATTTCGATTACTTTGAATTTCTTCCCGTGGCTTGATTATGGGTTTGGAAGAAAGTTGAACTGGAACAAATTCAACACTTGAAGCTGGTTGGATGAATGAAGTCAAATAATCTGCTGTCTATGGATTGGTCAAAGACTTGGAAGCAACATGCTTCTCTTGCAACTCATTTCTCTGCAGTTGTGACTCTAGTTGAAGGAACTCAATCTTTTCATGTGCATGTTGAATATGCACTTGAATGTCAGCGAGAGTTGTTTTGTTGATGTTCACCATGTCGCCAGTTGATGATAAAATAAAATTGATAAGAATTTGGGACAATTGAATGTGTGTCACCATGTTAGCTTGCTCACTTTGAATTTAGACTTGCTTGCACTGTTGCTTATTGTTGATGCTTTACTTGCTAGAGTTTTATAACTTGTTTGCTTGAACTCTTGATTTCACGCTTGCTTGGTGATGATTGACTTGCTTGAAAGCTTCACTGACACTTTGTGAATGCCTCAATCAACTTCGCACTGGCTCGTTTGTTGTAGATGTCGTGCTTTTAACTTTCGCACTTGATTTTGACACGCTTGCTTGCTTGGTTCTTTGAATGACACACTCGCTTGCTTTGTTGTTTGAATGACACACTCGCTTTAAACACTAGCTTGATTTGATGCTTACTTGAACTTTCTTGATTGGTTACTGACACTTGTGATTTATTGAATGTACTCACTGAATGTGATGATTTATAAAAAAAGGAAAGGGTGTCGAACACTGTCGAAAATGCACCCAAGATACAAATGACAAGTTCAATCTTGATGACTCGGTTGAAGACTTACTTTGACTTAATGTATTCACCTTAACAATTCAAAGCTTGGGTGTCGGTTTCAAGAGAGAATGCACCCTTACAATTCAACTGAATTTGACATTGATTACAATGCAACTTACTAATTATGATGTGCAAGTTGCAGTTTTTGTATTCAGCTTATTAAAAAATAATGGTGCAAGTGCAATTTCCAAAAAAAAATTTGTTGGATTGCTGCAAATATGGTTTATGTAGATGATAGCTTGATTGGATGTTGATGCAGAAATGTCTTGACTTGAAATTCTTGATTTTGTAGCGTCCTTAACTTGATTGATTTTATTATGTGATGTGAAATGTGCTTGCTTGGAAGATCATCTTATCAAGTTGATGATGTGACACTTTGTGCTTGTGTGCTTAAGCTTGATTACAAGAGCTTGATTAAGTGTTCTTTTACTTAAGCTTGCACGTGTGCATGTAGTTGTTTAAGCATAATACAAAGAGATAATTTGAACATAATTCATGCACATGCATACATTACACATGGTGTACCTAATATCCCCTTATTCAATTTCAAACGGATCTAGGACACAAGCACCACAAAAAATTATGATTTTATTAATTAATGGAGTACATCATTCTTTAATGTCTCAACATTGTCGTGGAAACTTCTCAATGAGAATGTCACACTTGCAAACTTTGGAAGTAAATTATCTTCAAAAAACTTTCAGCACTGACTCAATCGCTCTCAAAGTAAAAAATTACTTTGGATTAAAACAATGAGTTTCACTTATCACTCCAAATACGAAACTTCACTTATGACTCCCAAAACCACTTCAACGAGATTGACATGTATATCTCGGCCAAAGTTTTTGCAAAAACATACTACAAAATCCACTGTGATATCACCTTTTTTCTCCACAAATATTACAACTTATTACTCCAAAATACAAATGATAAATTATCACTCAAGAAAACAATTCACTTTGTAAAGTGATTTTATTTTGTAAAACTCAAATTTTGTTTACATTAAAAACACACCTTATCTTTCCAATAAAAAAATCCTTAATGCACCTTATTTCTCCAAATCATTTATTGCACTTTATCTTTTGTGGAGAACAAAATCAACTTTCCCAGAAATATTAGTTTACACTTTTTGCCCATGAAGTAATAGATTTAATAAAAATAAAAAAAATGCCCATGTTAAAAGCTTCAAACGTAAACTTCATGTGTTGACTTATTAATGTGTTAGATGATGATCTGCGCTAGTTCAATAGAAAGTGTAAACCGCTGACAGGAAATGTTGAGCAAAATTCTCAGGAAAGGATTAAGAGTGAAGTTCAACTAGATGTTTCATGAAATCAAAGCCTGTATCACATTTATGCCACAAATGTAGAAAAAACAAGATAGGATATGCGGATGGCCAGCAATAAAGATGCAAAATTACCCATTCAATCTGAAATTTAAATAAACTAAAAACTGAAGATGTGCAGGCTTATGCAAATATTTATGAGGTGATACCTGTAGCTTGTTGAAATCTCAAATAATGTTAGAAACTTGAGACACTGTCCCTCAAATTTAGGCACGGGTATTTGGGGGAATTATCATGGTGTTGTTCTCTCATTCACCCCTTGGGGACTCTGCTACTTTAACCATCATGCATAATTGTTCAGATTTGGAATGCCTCTATTTCTATAGTAGTGGTTGATCACTCAATGTTCTGGCCCAATCAAGGATCCAATTTAAGGAGATTAATGTGATATTCGGTTAGGGGTTTAAGAAAAAACAGATTAGAAGCAAGGGAGATACAGATAAGAAGTTGGACACCATGAATCCACCACCACATTCTGACAAGAAGAAAAGAATTATTACTGAAGATGATGATGATGCAACATTGAAAAACTAATTCAAACAGACGGGCTGCACATTTTAGCCCAAAACTACCAGATAGAGTTGAACCTTCTCAGTTTCAGAGTAAATCCAAAGCTTCGAAGATGGAGATGGGCATGTGAAAAAAGGAATGACAGGCATGTTGGTAGGCATGTTGGTCTATCTGCCCTTCAAAATAGTGGTTGAGAACATATCTGCGATCTCACCTTACTAGGATCACGTTTTAACTGGAGTGATTTCCCTTATTCTTTGCGATGTCCACCAGCTTAAATAGTACCTCTTCAAAACTCACCCAAACCATGATCATGCTCCTTTGGGAGAAATTAAGCAAGGAAAACAGAATATGAATTATGTTCGTATAATAAAACTGCTTCAACGTCTTACAATGCTCTACCCAGATCAATTTCACGCCATTAAATTCGCCTGCGTAATCCATGTGCTCCACTACTAACCATACTCACACAAATGACCTTTGATCCAATAAAAAATAGAACACAGAGAAGACTCAATTTGTCATTAATGCCTTTCTTTAGCACAAGCCTTCTCAAGCCTTCTAAATTTCGACTACACAGTAGGATTGTCTACAGATATTTCTAGAGACATAATCCAGCAATTACAATACATATACTTTAGATCTCCAAGAAGATCTTCAACCACAGAGCATTGGTTAATTTTCCCATAAATGACGATTTGTTCAAACCTTGGTCACGATTTTTTTCTGGGCATAAACAATGGTGTTTTCTCTCTCAGATATCGCATCCTTCATCTTTCATTAATCCATACTTCATACTTTATACATAGGGTAAAAATCTAATTACACAATGTGAACATAATTTGCCCCTCTTTTGACCTCTGTTTGATTGACTGAGATCCCTTGGTGTTTGTCTTCATCCACGACAATTCGTCTTTACACCAGTGAACTTATTATGGCATCACTACAACAACGACGAATGGTGTGGTTCCAAGTACCATGCAGCGAGTGTGGAATCTATTTCCAAATCGAATGCAGGGAAAACCAGCACGGATATTGGATAGGTTAACTCTCTTATCACTCAAAATTCCAATGTAGTGACACAACAAAACCTAGGCTCCAATACCACATGAAGAAGAATCAAAAAGCGATATAACCATATGCACAACAAATTAACACACAAAATTTGAACTGGCGGAAAAGGTAGAGAGCCATCATGTGGTATCTCATGCTCATGTAATTCACTTTATTCAAAAAATTTAATAATACATTTAAATACATGAGTAAGTGGTATTAAGATAGTGCGTCTATCTTAGACTCACCTGGTTGAGACAATTTATCAACTTACACACTAATTTAGGAGAGCTAGTTGGAGAGAATATCTCATCCAAACTAGACTCCTTAGTTTGAAGAATTCTCATGATTTTATTTATTTATTTTAATAATTGGATTTATTATTGATTTTTAAGAGAGTGAGGCTAACATTGGAAGTTCACACCTTCTCACCACCCAACCTAGAATTGTTCTCCTCAATTCACCTCCAAGCCAAATTCTCCTTGTTAGCAATCAACAACCCCATGTTGATTGCATCATCAAGTATTTAATACTTGTCTTTCATAATAAAGTTCCTTTTAGTGGTGTAAGCATTTGTGGATCTTTTTTTATCAATTTTCCTAGGATTTTCAATAAAATCCTGCCATTCTCTCATGCAATGCTTTTATGTTTTTTCCAAGCTTAACATCTTTCTCCAACTAAGAGATTTAATGGATCTTTCTCTCCCGTCCATTAAGCTTATCTAGAATTTTAACTAGATTACTTATCATGAAAGAATTACCCAATCTCATTTACGTATGAGATTATATTCTTTTGTTTTGGAAAGATTCTTGTTTATAGGTGTCTCATTCCAAGTAGCTATGCTTTATTTATTTATTTATTATCAATGTTTCATTTATATCACTGTTCCCGTATTTTTCATGGATTTTCCACAATTCTAGTAAAACAAGATTACAGTGCTAGAGGGATATTACATTCTCCTCCCCTTTTATTAACATTTTCCTCGGTGTTTTCTATCTGATTCCACATTTCCCTGAACTCTTGTTGTATAACATTCTACAACTTCCCTTCACATGTCCATGTAGTTTCCTCAGAAATACAATGTTTTGCTTGTATTTCAGCCTAGATTTGCTCTCTTCTAGAACCTGGTATGAAGGAGTTCGATCCACCTATCTCCTTCAAGTGCTACCCACAACATTTGTTCAAGCACCACTGTGAGAGTAATCACGAACACCTTTTTAAATTACTGCTACCCAAACTAAAATATGATGAGCTTTATTTTAACTAATAAAAAGGTTTTGTATTTTTCTCAATATTTCTTATTTTGACTTCCCTTGAGTTTCTAATAGCAGAAAGGAAAGTTCCCATTTTTATAATATGTGTGTACTCATGCTCTACACTTTCTTCTTGCAGTTCTTATGTAGTCATCACCTCAATTCACATGCATGCCAAGCACTGTGATATTAGTAACTTTAATATATTATCATAACGCTACCATAATTTCCTTTCCATTCTTCTTATTCACACTATATCCAATGTCATTCATATGAATCTATCGTAAAACTCGAAATAGAACTTTTCGTATTACTTCCCGGAAAGTCATAGTAATCAATCAACTATTTGTTTTAGTTCATTTGTCAATATGCATCTAGTATGCATGTTTTTAGTGAATGATAGTTTATTTCTGCTAGTGTTATGCTTCACATGTACTTAATCAATCCCGATCAACTTATTTTGTTACATATTTCCATGCCCTTCCAGAAATAAGTGAAAGTATATGGCTATTTATAATCTAGATACTTATGGAGTATATTGATACATTTGATCTTCATGGTTAGGGTCTAATTTCCTTATTCGTACCACAAAAGATTCTGTACTTCGTCATTCTTACGTGCTTCTGTTTCTAACTTAGTTCAAAGATTTTCTTCCTTTATCTGGATTGTACCCTTTTACTTATTGTTATTTAACTATTTTTCCGTTTGATTTGGATATTTAGTTGATCTAAATGTATCGGTATTTCTATTTCCAGTGGTTTATGGTCATCGTTTTTTTTTAATCACATAGTGACAATGTGGTTATCCACATTTCTCTACTGCATCTTTTAGTCTATCCATTTTGTTTTCCAAATTGACAATACATATCCATAGTTGTGCATGTTGCAACATTTCTAAAACAAATATACTTTAGACATTGTTCATAAATTTAAATTTGGCGTGACTCAACCCTACTTGTTACCGAGTTATGTATCCACCATTGGCTACCTGTTGTGTTTCTTGTTTTTAAAAATGAATATGATGGTATACTACATATGATGTGCATTTCATCCATACCCAACAACTCTTAATGCAGAGTTGAACAAGATCAGTAACAACATCATTGTACCATATATGATGTTCATATAATCACTCATCTAGTTGTATGACCACTGTTATATGTGACACAAAAAATAACGAATGGCATTTCCACCTTGCTCATATCAAGGTACTATCTTTAGTAGTTTATTGGGTTCATATGATGTCATTAGTTGTTCCTTTTTATATTTAAATAGATTCGATGGTTGCTATCTTATCATCAAAGCAACTTTAATGGGACTTAGCTATGTCCACTTTTGATTTTTTTATTTTTATTTTTTCCAATTTCAGAATACAAGTTGAAATCATTTCATTCATATTACTACAATTTTGAAGTTTCTTATATTCTTATTAGGAGCTAATGGGTTGTAAAAATATGACTTGTGTACCTTTAGGAGTAGAGAACCTTACTCACCATTCTCATATCTAGTTGGTGGTATCCCAAGATAACTTAATCAACCGATTCCTATAGGCTGCCAATGTTTTCTTAGGTATACCCTTGTTTTCAACTTGATGGTTTATGTATCTGCTCGAATTATTATGAATTGTAGGAAATTTCCAGTCTTCATTTTCCTTACAGAAGTGTTTTTAACCCCCCTTTTTCGTAGAATGTGAATTTTCCATAGAACATGTTACTGATTTTGGTGACTTTGTCCCTCGTTTAGCCTTATATATCTCTCACCACTTGTCCTAAGATGATCTTCTTTGTACTACTTGGGATTACAAGTGATAATAACCCTGACATGTATACATGATTTTGGGTTAGTTTAGATGAAAAGTTTTGCAATCTACTCCGGGGACACACAATTTTCTTAGTCATAGTGCCCAGAAATGATGTCTTATTCATTGCACCATTTAGCCTTTATTAACATAAAAATTGGATCACATCCTCCACTTATACATACCCTCAATTGGGTTGGAAAATAATGTTTATTTATTAGAGGTCTCATATCACAAGTACAAGAAGTTATTTTTGCATCATGGCCCAAGCCACTTCTATAATTTGAAACATGTGTGGATTCTTCTTTTGCCCAAATCCCTCATATATTCCTCTTTTATTGTCTATTTATTTTAATACTAAGGTGCAACAACCAAGTAGTGGAGAAGAGATCAATCTGTTGTAACCTTCTAACCAGCATTCTCAACTAAACTTTGGTGGCAAGGGTTTCCACCATATATTAATATCTGTCAGAGAGGAGCTTTGGAATGTAACCCCATCAGCATAAAGACAATCCAAATGATATTGCACATATAGTAAATCATTTTGGGAATTGGCATTAGTCAGGTTGATATTCCTCATTAATCATGAATACACATAATTACTGTCAATTTGCATTATCAACTTTGACTTCCAAAGTAACCTTTAAGGTTATACAATTAAGATAACCAACAAGCTGGTAGAGTAAATACCTCCATTTTTGCTGGCTTGAACACGCTAAGAAAGGTTGGTTATTCAATGGTAATTACTTGGAAATTTTATATTCTTCTTCTCTATCGTCCATTTCCCAAAACTCAGGTTATGATTATAGTAAATTTAATATCTTGATTCATCATGAATTTTATATAAACAATCATTATATAACAATCTTAAATATTTGCATGACACACCTAATCATGAGCATTTCCATCGCTATTGGTATTTTTTGCTTTGTAGTTGCAGTTTGGCCATTGAGTTCATCATCGAGTGTATAACCTTGTTATCCCAGTCAATGCTAGTTTTTGAACATTAAGTTGTTAGGGAAACTTTTAGTTATATAGCGACATCTATGATATGTTGTTAAATTGATGCACTCTACATATCTAGTTCAATGACTTGTAACCATGCTCTTTCCTTCCCATTAGGTTCGAGATTTCAATGTAGGCTCCAATACCACTTGTCATGAGCCCCTTGTTCCACTCTAATAATCTGACATTTTTTTTCCATTCACTGTAGTATACAACAAGGTTAAACCAAGGTTACTGCTTTCAACAATTTCTCGTTATTCTGCTATAAACTCTACAATTTCCTATCCTCCTTGCCATGAAGACTGCCTCACAAATATTAAGGGTGAAAGCTGAAATTGGGTTACGCTTTTGTGAGAAATGGCCCTAAAAATTTCACAATCTCAATTTTTTTGCTGAACAATTTCATTTTTTTGACCGAATTTTCTAAATTTATTCGGTTGAACCATTATACTAATGTTCAACCAAAATTTTGGCTATTTAGTCTGGCACCGATCGTTAAACGGAATGTTTTCCTTAGTTGAAAAAATCGATGAAAAAATATTTGGCCAAACTACTGTTTTGGTCGAATTATTTATTCGGCCGAAATTTTTTTTATACATACGATTGGCTAGACCCTCCTCTGAATTTTCCTGCTCTGTTGATTTTTGAGTGTGGTTTGTCAAGCATTGTGAGATCTGTTGATTTTCTAATGTGGTTTGTGGAGTGATGTGAGCTATGTGGATTTTTGAATTTGGTCTGTCGAGCGCTATGAGGTTCATTCATAATTTAAATTTACTACTTTGTTGAGCATTATTGGTTTGAGCTGAAGCCCTGCCGAATGTTGTGAGGTTCATTCTTAATTTATATTTTCTGTTTATAGGAATTTTTTAATTGGAATTTTTTATAATATCTTTTATTTTTTTGCAGCTTGGCACCAAAGGAATTTTGGTTGGTTGCACTCGTCACTAGCAGCATTCTCAACCTCCTCATCCAGACCAAGTAAGTTGCCCAAGGCTCCTTTATCCCTATAAATTGGAAGCTCACCTATTGGAATCTCATTTAAATATAAGAGAAAAAATTCTACCATGCCTCATATTTATATATTTGGAATATGGAATTTTGTTTAATCTCGATCAGTCAAACTTAAAAATGTATTGTATCATGTAGTATTTCCTAAAGTGCTAGATTAACTTCGTACTAGAAATTACCTGCAAACTTTTGGTTCAATCCTCCACATTATCAATTTGTTCTAGGTCACCTTTGCTTCCTTTTACAACATGACTTCCTTTACGGTAACTCCTAGTGGCATTACAAATAGGATCTTTCATCCCTCTATCTATACCAATTTTGCCATGTATTTATTGGTGGATCCAACGATCTAATGTCGTCCACCTGTCAAAGACTGTAGTTGTAAGAATGTACTTTATTTTGTAGTTTTATGTTATTTCCTACTGATTTTACCATATAAACAATGTAAACTTTTAAATGGGAACTGATACCATTACTCCTTTTTTGAGGTAGCAAAAAAATCAACCAATTTTTAAAATCATTGATTCAGAATATATATCTATATATATATATATATATATATATATATATATATATAGCATACTTTTGACACTTTAAGGTTTTTTATGTACATTATTTTTTAGAATGTTAGTGATTTGCACGTTGATTTTAAAAAGTGTTTACGCTGCTCTTTTTTTAAAGGAATTATATTTTGACTTTAAATTTTCTAATGTATTAAATGTGAATAATTAATTTCTAAATTTAACAATTTTTTAAGTAGTCTTCTTCTTCATAATTTTTTGTTTTTGTTTTATTTATTTTTTTATAATGAGATCTTTATTTTTTTGCATAGGTTAAAGAAAAAGGTCGATATATTAAAGTTTCGATATTCTACATATTTATATACAGTTAATTCATTTTTCAATGTACATCCAATAATTTTCTCTAAAAAACAATAATTTTTAAAAATTGACATAAAAATAAACATCTTGAACATACATATAGAAAAACAATTACACATTTTAATAATTTTTTGCTAGAAATGAGAGGTCAAAATCATAATTTTTATAGGAAAATTTTAACAAAAAATGGTTAAATAATAGTTTTTTTTTTTTATGAATTTCATGTCAAAAAATAATAATAGTCATGGTTTTTTTCAAAAAATAATGATTTACATAAAAATTGAAGAGAAAATCACATAATACAAAAATTGAACATATAACAACATTAATTGAATACTTATTCTTCTCATAAAATGTCAAAATCAAAACATTACAACCATAACGAATTAATAGTTACAAAATATGAGCTTGATTTCCAATCATAACTTAAATTTAATCAATAATATCACGTAATCCAAACTCTTCATCTTCTAGAGTTTCATCATTGTCTTCTTCCACAATATTTTCTGCTTCAGTTTGCTCATTTTTCTCTTCCGATGGATCTTTGATGTCTGCGAATCTCCCAATGTATGCCTTTCCAAGCATTCCATCTAATGGTGGATGGGGCTCCTTTTACTTTTTTTCTACACGTGATTCATTAAAATACCCTTTCCTCAACCAAATTTATTGCATTGCATGTGAAAGAAATTGAAGAGTATTAATTCTTTGCTAAATAAATTTGCATTGTACTGAGTCTTTTTAAATGACAATGAAATTTCTTCTTTTTTGTGGGCAAAATGCTTGTGTTGTACCTAATTGTCAAGCACAAAATAAATAATGAAGTAAATTAGTATAATCACATATAAGTTAAGAAAGATGTTTTTTAAATTAAATTTTATACAATAAAACTTACCTAAACCTAAGAATAAGTCCAAAACTCAATCTCCTTCATTTGAACATAAGTCTATAAAAATAGTTAATCAATGATTGTGGTTTTTATAAATGTTAACTATCTCTCATTTTGCTTCTTTATCTTCATATGTTAGTTTTTTTACAACGTCATCATAAACTAATACTTGTCTATGACTCTTTCCATCTACCAGATTAAGAAGCATAGACTTATAGTTATCATCTTTTGTCCAACTTTTAACATGGATGAACTCACAATCACTTATAATTGGTTGATATTCATGATTAATAAGATTTGAATTTTTTTTGTAACATGAAATAGTAAAACCTTAATTAACTTGTACATAAATGAATCTCTTAACATTAATCAAACATACAATTTCAACGTCTTACAATGTAAGCTACATCCTTGAGTTTTCTTTACCCTTAAATATTGTCAATAACAT
This sequence comes from Pinus tabuliformis, assembly GCA_031772625.1. NCBI lineage: Eukaryota > Viridiplantae > Streptophyta > Pinopsida > Pinales > Pinaceae > Pinus > Pinus tabuliformis. The sequence continues at coordinate 459,207,279 of CM062819.1, read as the reverse complement.
TGCTAATTATGTGCCTAAATGAACTGTCACAAATCTCCATAATCGTGATTACGTGACTTCTACAAATTCCTCAACCACTTTACTAAGATCTTGATAACTATAAGGGTCACTATTGTGGTCAATGTTTGGGATATTGGAACCATGGGGAATATCTACAATAACTAGGGAATAATCCCTTTTAGGTATGAGTTTCGCAATGTCTTTGCAATCACCTTGTATTATTTGATATTGAAAAGCATCAATCCCATTCCAAATGAAATAAGAGTTTGATCATGTTCAACATTACTAAGATGTTGATTTCTTAGTCTTTCGATCTTAATTTTTTCAATAAATCTTATGAAACTATTTAGTGATCCACTTCACTATTTTGATATTTAAATTGTCCTTCACTTGACTTATAGATTTTTCTGACATTAACCTGAAATGTAGGACCACCCTCAATTAATTTTGTCTTTGTCAAGTGATTTCGAATGGAATTTTGTTTTGTTTTAATAATTCCATCCTCTAAATCAACTCCTCCTTTAGTGATTTTCCTTCTTTCTTTTAAATTTTCACCAGGATGTTCACAGATAGCCTTGAATTTTTTAAAATGATCAACTTTTATTTTCTTCCTCCTGCTTTCTTCTAGATAAGTAACATCCTCATCATCAAATAGAATAGAGACATTCTTGGGCATTTTTTCTTTTTGTCTTTTATGGCTCTTCTCCTTTCCAACATAAGTTCTAATCTAATCCTTAATAATGGAAACATATACTTCAGCTTTAGTTTCAATTTCCTCCTCTTTAAAAGTAACATGACTATCTTTGCTAGATTTATCCACTATAGGCATTCATTGTTGATCCCTTGGATGCAGTTTTGTAGCATCATGAATTACTTTTTTGTTTGTTTTTTTTCCATATCTTCTTCTAACCCTGAGTAGAAACTGTTGACAACATTAATAATATCTTGTTCAATAAAATAAATGTCTCCCAACATAATTGAAATATTTTCAATAAAAATTTGTCAAAAAATATCATATGTCAATACAAACTAAATTATATAAGATATAATAATATGGTTACAGTAACCCAAAACACTTAAATATAAATAACAACACTTATGATATCTTGTGAAATCTCATTTATGATTTGTTTACACATCTTTGTAGATTCATCTGTCATGTCATACATTGATAATAGAAACTAATATCTAATATTGTCATGTGACTTGGACGGTTTTGTAAGTACATAAACAACTTCACTATCCGATATCAAACACATAGCTAGTTCTTTTCCTTGTACCTCATAACTTCCACTATCGTTAGGGATATCAACATATAGATATATTTGTAGATGTTATTCATCTTCTCTATCTTTCGCAAACCATATATGTTATGTATGTTTCACTTCTTTTGATTTCTTCCTATAAAAAATCAACTTCTTATCCTTTGAGGCACATGAAAGATTTGTAGTTATTACCTCAGGTTTGGTTTTCTTAGCAGTTTTTTTTAAGATAAACCTCTAGTTTTAACAGCCTTTGGTCCAGAAAGATTCATAAAAATATTCCTTGATGTCATTTTCTTCCAAAAATAATACACACATATATAAATAAATAAATTACAAAAAAACCAATAACTTAAGTAAAAAAACAAAACGAAACAATATCCAGAAACAAAAAAGACTAGAAATATGCACATCGACCCCCATGATAAGTTAGATGTTAGGTTCATACAAGGAACAATAAAAATTCCATCCTTAGAGAAAGAATTATTATTTTTTCATTTGCCCCTAGTCCCTTGGCAGACGCTTGCTAGGGGATTATTGTGCCTTAGTGTCGTGTCATGATTATGCCTATGAGCAGGCACTCCAGACTACGGGCATGGACACCCAGGGAAAAAATGCCCTTTGGCCTGCTAGGGGTCAAACACTAGAAGAACCCCTGCCCTGCAGGGGGCCAATTCTAGGAATAGCCTCCGACAGGACAAGGGGCTGATTTCTAGAATCGATCCCCAGCAAGCCAAGGGGCAATTCTAGGAATCATCCCCACTGGCCTATCAAGGGTGATTTTGGGAATTGGACACTTGGCAGGGGGCGACTAGGGGAATTGACCACCTCGCCCGCAAGGGGCCAATTCCAAGAATCTCCCCCTTGCCTACCTGGGGCTGATTTCGGCAATCGGCCTTCGGTTAGGCCAGGGGACCGTTTTGCATTTTTCCCAGGGTGGGCAGGCCCACGGCCAGACGTGCAGCACCCAACCATAGGCCTTCCCACCTACGGCACGTTGGCATGTTGTGTGCTATTGTGTCATGGGCAGGCACGACCAAGGTCTCACAGGCCCCCTTCAATCCCCACCCCTACAACCCAACCTACCTAGGGGTGAGGGTCAATTCTGAGAATCGACTCTTTCTCCTAGGCGGGCTGGGTCGTCGGGAGGGCGTGCCCCCAGCAAGCATGTCCACATCCGGGTGCACTCGCCCATAGGCAATGCCTGTGGATGGGCGTGCTCGGTCATGGGTGTGCCCGCACGAGGCAGAGTTCCCCTTGGTAGGCCAGGGTGTCGATTCCGAGAATTGACCCCCAAGCCTACAAAGGGGCTGCTCTGCCCCAGGAAAGCATGACCACAACTGGGAAGCCCACGATCGAGCCCACCACACCCACTACTGTCATAGTGGCCTCCTTCCTACTAGTGGGCTATTGGGTAAGCCTGCCTCCTCTCAATTTTTAATTTGTAAAAAGAATATAAATTTCATTAATAAAAAATTTATTTTCTTTTTAACTAGAATGTGTTTTTTGTCTTGTATTTTGCATGAACATAACAACCCAACTGACACATAACTACTAGTAAAACTATGGGAGTTTAAGACCTGCACTAAGAAAAAGGGAAACTAACCTTTCAAATGCGATAATCTCTAGTCGAATGTGTTGTCGATAACAATGTAGTTGCCCCACAAAATCACTCCAAGTCTTTAAACAAAACCTTGAAAAGTCTTGATATGACGTGAGGAATAATGATAATGAAATTTATGATATAGCAAAAATTACAGAATATTTTTACTGCATGGTGAATGTGGTATTAATTTTTTTTTAGAAAAATTTAACATATAAATCATGTTATGGGGATATAGTAATTTATTTTAAATGTGGGATAGAAGATATAATAAAAATTAAAATAATTATTCAATTTTCTAGTAAATGATATATAGTTTAAGTAAAAGATTCAGTTTAAAAGATTAGTTTCATGAGAAAACTTTAGTTAAAATTTTTCAATAAATTGTAGAAGAAAACATTGGAGGGAAATACATGAAAAAAAAATGGAGGGAAACTTTTCAGCGAAAACTTTTGGAGGGAAATTTAATTATCATTAGGAGAGAGTTCATTTGTATCATTCAAGCTCTTTTTTTTTAATCCATAGACTCTTCTGATACTGAAGTTTCGCTTTGTGAAGCATCAACATCTTCATCGTGTACCAACTCTACTCATATTGATGAATATAACAAAAATTCCTTCACTATGATTAGAGAGTCAAATCTCCCACGTAGTCATAATCCTAAGAACTATGGGAGCAACATTGATGAAGGGCAAGATGAAAAAATTTCAAATAAATAAAGAGTCATGATTTCCACTTAGTCCTAATCCTATGGACTAGGAGAGAAACAATGATGAAGAGCATGATGAAGAATTTAAAATAAATAGAGAGTCACGGTTTCCACTTAGTCATAATCTTATGGAGTATGAGAGAAATAGTGATGCAGAGCATGATGAAGAATTTCCAATAAATCGAGAGTCACAGTTTCCACTTAGTCCTAATCCTATGGACTACGAGAGGAGTAGTGATGAAGGCCAAGATGAAGAATTTCCAATAAATCGAGAGTCATGATTTCCACTTAGTCCTAATCCTATGGACTATGAGAGAAGTATTGATGAACTCCAGGATGAATAATTTCCAATAAATCAAGAGTCAGAGTTCCCAATTAGTCCTAATAATATGAACTATGACACTAGTGATGAAGGCCAGAATGAAGAATTTCCAATAAATAAAGAATCACATTTTCCACTTAATCCTAATCCTAAGGCCTATGAGAGCAACAATGAGGAAGGCCATTATGAAGAATTTCCAATAAATTGAGTCACATTTTCCACTTAGTCCTAATCATAATGACTATGAGAGTAGTAGTGACAAAGGGCAAGATGATGAATTTTTAGTAAATACAGTGTCACAATTTCCACCTAGTCCTAATCCTAAGTTCTATGAGAGAATTAGTGACGAAGGGAAGGATGAAGAACTTAGTCCTAATCCTAAGGACTATGAGAGTAGTAGTGACAAAGGGTAGGATGAAGAACTTGCAGTAAGTAAAGAGTCACATTTTCCATGTAGTCATAATCCTATGGACTATGAGAGCAGAAATAATAATGCACATGATGAATAATATCCAATAAACATCAAGTCAAATTTTCCATTTAGTCCTAATTATAAGGACTATGAGGGTAGCAATGATGAAGGGAAAGATGAATAATATCCTCCAAGCCAGTATTTCAGAACCACATATGATCATAGTGAGGATAATGTTCCACCTAATGATGATGAAAATTCTTATACAGATGATGATTCAATGATGGAGATGTTGCCAACAAATATTGTATCGAGGAGTAGGAGCAGTCCTTTTCATATCAATCCAATATGTTGTAGCTATACAAGGGGTAGAGAAGAATATCTCACGAGAAGAAGTTCTATTAGTGCTCTCATTTCAAGTGAATGTTGTCAAAAAGATTACTTGAAACATATGGATTTCAAGTTTGCATTGGAGAAAAAGAAGAGATATTTGTCAATGGATAAAATCATGGAAAAATCATATCTAGTGGGGTGCATGCAATATACATTTTCAAGTTATAATTATCATATTTGTTCTTTATTTATCTTTAGAAAGGCTTTCAAAATGTTTCATTCAATGGATAATTTTCATCTATCAAGTATCTAAAATAATTTAGAAATGTATCCCACATTTTATTCAGAAGTACGTCATAAACGACAGTCTGGGCCATTATCAAATACTGCAATGTCATGGATGAAATAATTATTTTCAAAGAATGGAGAGTGTATGCCAAATAGAGAGACAATACATATTCCAGATAATTTCTCAAGACGAGAAATCTACAACTTATATAAAGAATATGCAGAAGGTGTTGAAGGAAATGGTCGATTTATTACATATCAATATTTTGTGAAGATATGGAACAAAGAATTCAACAATGTCTGTATTCCTAAGACGACAAGGACGAGATTTGCAATACATCTACGTTTCTTAAATCCAAAAGGGATAAATGTGAAGGGGCAAAAAGAGGTAAGCATGCATAACATTAAATTTTAAAATTGTATAGTCATCAGCTATGAAAATGTATTTATTAATGATTTTCTTTTATATTGTGTATATTCCATTGTTAAAGTGTTTTTAGAGAATCACAAACAACAAATAATTTCAAGGAAAAATTTGTACAAGCATTGAAAGAAGTGTTATGATAATCCAAGTAAATATTTGGGTTTCATAATTGACGCTATGGACCAGAAGAATACACTTCTACCACAATTTGTTTCAGACACCAAAAATTTACAGGGGGAGAATTTTATTCAGTATCACTTGGTCGGTTGTATGGTCTTCAATGGGAAAATGTTTCCAAAGGTATACTTCACAACTCCAAATATTCATCATGATGCAAATATCACAGTAACCATAATTCATTATGTGCTTTCTCATTGGTGTGGTAATCTTCCTGAAGTTTTGTATCTACAATTGGACAACACTTGTCATGAAAACAAAAATTAGATTGCTTTCGGATATCTAAACATGATTGTTGAATTGAAAATTTTCAGAAGGTAAAGGTTGGTTTCTTTCTTTTTGGGAACACTCATGACCATATTGATAAGATGTTCAATCGTTTTTCAGTCACATTTAGGAGGAAGGATATTGGGAGCTTGCCATCATTAATTGAATGTATTAAGAAGTCATACATGCTAGATCCTATTTTTGATGTGTTGGAAGAAACTGTTGAAATGCGAAGGTTTATTCTGGGATCGCATGCTGAGAGAAATGCATTGAACAACTTGATGACATTAGCTTCCAAGATCAATTTCGTATAATAAAAAGATGGTGGGAGAACACTAATGTGGGGTAAGAAGTATTCAACTACTGCAGAACGGGCGCCGTCATCAAGTTTGACATTATTGAAATTCATTAGATCATCCAATATTTTGGTCAAATATTTTTTTATTACAAATAGTTTCTAAAGTTCATAATGCACGCAAGTAGAATAGAGATATTAATTATTCGCAACTAAAGGAAAGGGAAATGTATATCGCTTCCAGAAGATCTCATGCATAATGTGAAGACATGGAAGACCTTTGCAGGGGTTCAATATAGGATACTAAGGAGGGTTACATGATCACAATGCTAGCAGATGGAGATGCCAATGGCTATCCATTCTAGGTTGGTAACGTTATAAAGGTCATTACATAAATTGAAGATGTTGCAGATGTTGAGTTACATTCGTATGCCACAAATACACACCGACTCAATGGTGTGTACAAGCCAAAGATTTTAGTTGATAAAAAAATTGGTGGAAAAATAAAAATAAAGGGTACAAATATAAATCGTCGATGCACAGACCTATTAAAATTGGAGGATGTTGAAATACTTGTTTATTACTTCAATTTAACAAAGAGATGAACTCTTCACTTCAAGATGATAGAGATTCTGAAGAGGTTGTTACGAGAAGAAATAGTGTTGAGATGGGGTCTGCTAAACCCAGTCATAAATCTAGAAGAATTTTGAAACTTGAAATGGTGGGCATGCATGTGAACTCAGATGGGGCACTAGTTGACGAAAGAGAAGAATATGGAACATCTTCATCTGAAGTTATCCATTCATATGAAAATGTGAATTCTGATGGTGTGCACGAAGGTATGAGTGATTTTGAATAATTGTCTAAGACAATTTATATAACTCATGTTTGCATCTTATCTTGAAATAAAAAATTTGATTTCCATATCATGTTAAATGAAGTTATGAGTCATTTTTATGTTTGTTGGATTATATGTTTTAATTATGATGAGTTTTATCGTTTAGAATATGCACAATGCAACAATAACTTAGAGATATAATTTATGTTTAATTCAATCTACAAGTATTAACATTTTGATTAATTTAGTCAAGTAATTTGTTCATAATGTCATGGTTTAAATGTCTTGAAAACTAGAGTTTTTTTATTCTATGGTTGAAAATTTTCCATTTGTTTTTATCTTTAATGTTATGGTTGAAAAAAATTAGAAATTTATTGATATTTAGTGTCATGTTATTATATGTTTAACAACATGGATGAAAACTTATGGAATTTTAAAGTGTTTTGGACACCATTATTTTATCTTTATTGTCATTACTAAAAAATTTTGAAATTATACCTCGGAAAGAAAAATGTTATTCTACCAAAAACAATAGTGTGTTTTTTTAATTTATTTTGCACAAAAAAAATTGTTTTAATGCCATTTTCTTAATATGTTGAAAATTAAACCTCAAAAAAAATTGTTCCAGAATACACACTTTTCATTTTTTGGACTGTTTTTCATGTTTTTTTCGGGTTTTTTTGCTAGAATTTCTTGTTTTCAGTTTATAGTTCCCATTTCAAAGTTTACATTGTTTATCGTGTAGTATTTTCTAAAGTGCTAGATTAACCTTGTACTAGAAAAAGACCTGCAAACTTTTAGTTCAATCCTCCACATTATCAATTTGTTCCAGGTCACTTTTGCTTTCCTTTACAACATGACTGCCTTGACGGTGACCCCTGATGGCATTACATGCAAGATCTTTCCTCCCTCTATTTATACAGACTCTTCTTGGAGCATTGATCTTATTGGCTTCCTAAGATGAGGTAGAATACACTTAATTGAAGGTTCTTGTACACTCTCTTCTCAAGTAGCAGTTTCTTTTTGAGATACATCTTTTTCATTTCTATTTTGTTGGGTGCATGAGATTGAAGCTAATTAGAGTGTTGGAATTTCTTTGTCATCTATCTTTTTTGTCTTAATTTTAATGCTATTGGGTTGCTAATCAGAGTGTTGGCATTCCCTTGTCATCTATTTTTGGTGTTTTAATTTTAATGTTATTGGGTTGACTTGTTCTACGTTGATTTATCTCGTAGAACAACCTTGATGTTTCTTGGTAACATACCTTTCTTGCTTACATTGTTACATGTTCATTTATGTTACCTTTTTCATTATGGGTAATTCACTTCAAGCTTCCCTATTTTTCTTGTAACATGGGGCTTATTAGCTTCCTAAGATGAGGCAAAATACACTTAATTGAAGGTTCTTTTACTTTTTATTTTCAAGTATTAGTTTCTTTTTGAGATGCACCTTTTTCATTTTTATTTTGTTCGGTGCATGAGATTGAATCTAATTAGAGTGTTGGAATTGCTTTGTCAGTGTTTTAATTTTAATGTTATTGGGTTTCTAATTAGAGTGTTGGCATTGCTTTGTCATCAATTTTTTAATTTTTACTTTTAATGTTATTGGGTTGACTTGTTCTACCCAGATTTATCTCATAGAACTATGGTCCAAATGTAGTAAAATGCTTTGAAGAGAAGCCCTACAATTATCAAGGGCCACTACTTGATCAAATTGTGTTATCCTGAGAATATGGGAATATGATGCAGTGCCAAAGAACTATAAATGATGCACCTATCATTAATTCTAGTTGCATACCTGCATCTTCTCAGCACATAACGTTTTAATTGAAAAAATGAAAAAATTGATCAACGAAGAGGACGTCAATGAAAAAGATAAAAGCATGGCCATTGAAAAACCTTGACTGATTTGTCATCTATTTTTGGTGTTTTAATTTTGATATTATTGGGTTGCTAATTAGAGTGTTGGCATTGCTTTGTCATCTAATTTTGGTATTTTAATTTTAATTTTGTTGGGCTGACTTGTTCTACCTTGATTTATCTCGTAGAACAACATTCATGTTTCTTGGTAACATACTTTCCTTGCTTTTGTTTTTATATTTTCATTTATGTTTCGTTTTTCATTATCTGTAATTCACTTTTCTTCCCCATTTTCTTGGAAAATGGGTCTTATTAGCTTCCTAAGATGAGGAAAAATACATTTAATTGAAGTTTCTTGTACTTTCTCTTTTCAAGTAGTAGTTTCTTTTTTATATACATCTTTTTCATTTCTATTTTGTTGGGTGGATGAGATTGAAGCTAATTAGAGTGTTGGCATTGCTTTTTCCTCTATTTTTGGTGTTTTAATTATAATTGTAGTGGGTTTCTAACTAGAGTGTTGGAATTTCTTTGTCATCTATTTCTGGTGTTTTAATTTAATGTTATTGGGTTGACTTGTTCTACCTTGATTTATCTCGTAGAACAACCTTGATACTTCTTTGTAACATACTTTCCTTGCTTTTCTTGTTATATGTTCATTTATGTTTCCTTTTTCATTATATGTAATTAACTTCAAGCTTCTCTATTTTCTTGGAAAATAGATCTTATTAGCTTCCTAAGATGAGATTGAATACTCTTAATTGAAGATCTTGTACTTGCTCTTTTCAAGTAGTAGTTTCTTTTTGAGATACATCTTTTTCATTTCTATTTTTTTTGGTGCATGAGATTGAAACTAATAAGAGTGTTGGCATTGATTTCTCATCTATTTTTGGTATTTTGATTTTAATGTTAGTGTTTTAATTTTAATAAGGCAACATAGATATTAAATATACTAGAATAAACCTCGACCTATCATTTTTCATTTTATTATTTTTCCTCTTTCTTAAGTATATTTTGAAATAAGCATATATAAATAGACCAATTAAGACCACATAATTAAACATGTATTATAGTGTTAGTAAGTAAATTTTATAGCAAAGTAATATAAGTGTTAAATTTACTAGAAAAAAACCGGTCTATCATTTTTCATTTTATTTTTTTTTTCCTTTGTTAACTATAGTTTTTAAAGAAACATATAAACATATCCATATATGGAATATAAATAAACATGTATTATAGCTTCAATAATCAAATTTTATAACAAGGAAAAATAAGTGTTAAATTTCTAAGAATGAAAATACAAATAAATTAATAAATACTTTCAAACTTGGATGATTTCAAGCTAAGTCGAATTAGAAGTATTTGTATCTCTAGAAAGAACATAAAAATAAATTAGTAATTACTTTCAACCTTCAATTGAATTGAAGCTAAGTTGAATGAATTAGATAATTTTAGTTGAGTTGAATTAGAGATCTCTAATTGTCTTCTTATTGTAATTCTCCAACCATCTAACCAAGTATAAACAACCTTAATTGCTACCTATCCTTCCAACAAATTTTTCTAAACAATTATCTTTTGTAAAACCTAACAATACATGTATAAATATATTAAATCCATTTTATTGAATTTATTTTTTACAGAGATCAAACATGGTTGAAAAATGGACATCATACATAGAAGTTTCATGTTATTCCTATCGAGGGCAAGGAGTGATTACTTCTGTGCTATGAAATATTGTGACGAACCAAGTCCTCCAAAGGAAAAGGAATATACCTGGAAGAACAACAGACAATGGAGCATATTATATTGCATCTATAGAAGGCTTAGGAACAACTAGGCAGTATGGATCCAATGGAATTGTAGCCTTCACCAATTCCAAACATGTGTGCAACCAGATGAAAGGTGTGTACCAATTTAAAAAAGAGAGATTAAAACAATTGAATGGAGAAGCAAAAAATATTGTTAATCAATTTCAATCATTTAGCATAAGATATTGTGAAAATGTTAATAAGATGTCTAGTGATGTATTCTATGGGGCAATGCCAATTCAAGATTTGTGTGTGAAAGATCAATTAGTGTTAAGAAGTTCTCTATAAATATTTATTGATGTAGATTATAAGATATCTTTGATATGTGTGTACTTTTTAGTTATAAATGTGTCATTTTTAATGACCATGTGTTTTTTTCAATTCTATACCAAGTGTTCCCCCACTATGTAAGCACAACTCGGTGAACTTGGCATGTTTTAGAAAATTTTGTATTTAATTTTCAAAATGTGTGTGCTTTAACATTTCTGTTTTTAGTCTTGAGTATATTTTAAACGAAGAGGTTCGGATTGTTACATTAATTTTCCGGATTCTTTCAATGTTTTTAAATAGCAATTTTAAGATCTTAAAATGCATGATGTAATTTCAAGGGTCACATCAATTAAATGCATGGGGTAACTTCAAGGGTTATATCAATTTTCTGAAATCTCTTAATCATTTTAAATAAAAATTTCAAGATTTTTAAATGCTTGAGGTAGCTTCAAGAGTTATAATATTTTTTTGAATTCTTGATCTTTTTAAATAATTTTTTTAAAAAGAATTGTGAATACATGAGGTAGCTTTTTAAATATCATGCATCTATACATCTATAGATATCCATATCATAGATGAGCATTTGTCACATGATCCTTTGAGGCGAGCATTAATAGAGCCTCATGCATCTACTAGAAGGGGTCAACATTCTCCGAGTGGTCATCAATCTTTGGGTGGTCAACATTCTCCGGGTGGTCATCAATATTCTTGGTGGTCATCAATCTCAATCTGATCATCATGATCAACATAATTTTGGTAAATTATATAAAGAGAAATATATGTTAAAACAAATTTGTACATGTAAATGCATGTACATGTTTATCTTGCATACCTTTATGAATACATTTGTTCACATGTTTTTATATTTATGTAATTGTATATATTGATCCAGAGGGTGAAAATGTTGGTCCAAGTAGATGTAAGCGAAGCCAGATAGTTCAAGAAGAAAGCCAGACATCAACTACCACTTATCCATCTGATATTCCAGATGAGCTTCCTTGGGAGACAAACCTCCAACAATGCACATTACAAAGGTGCAAAACATACATATAGAACCGAGATTAACATAAACATACATATAAAACTGAGATTAACATAAACCTATGCTAGTAAGTAATTCAATTAAAATTTTGAAAGCTCTAAACATGTTTATCCACATAATTAATATTTCTTTTAACCATTTTAACTACTCTTAATATATTTAAATTAAATTGTGTCCCATACATTCTATACATTAATATAAATATTTTCTTAGAATTAAAATTGTAAGATACTTAAAAAAAAATATAAACGTTAATTTTATTAGACAAAGTATTTTAAAAATGATTTAGATATAAAATTTTATATTATTTATTAATGTTTGCATTTCTTTTTATTAGGTTACACACCATATTTTTAATTCAAAGATCAACTCTATCTTTTAAAAATGAGAAGTTTATTTGAAAGATTTAGAGAGACAACACATATAGACATTTGAAATGGATATTCTAAGTATCTGGATGGGAAAACATCATTCTTTTATATCGATACTTACATACTTACAGGGAATGCTTTGGCTCACAACTATTGAAAAGATAGATTTATTAATTTTTGATTTAAAATTGATATATTATAAAAATAAGCAATTAATTATAATTGCAAGTTGATTAATTATAACTGCTCCGATCGTTTGGGGAGCGTTTTATGAATATGTTGTCAGTTTTCATTATAGGAATTTGAAGCGCAGCTTTTTGTGAATATGTTGTTAGCTTTAAGGAGAGGAAATTTAGGTGAAGCATTTTGTGAATATATTGTTAGTTTTCAGCAGAGGAATTGTAAGCGAACCACTTTATCATTTGATTCCTCTATATAATCCCTAGGAATATAAGCAAATCTCTGTGAACTGGGAAGGGAAAAGGTTGCAGATATTGATTCATCCAACTGCTCCAATCATGTCGACTCCACCAGGTTCTCCAAAATACATTGATGTAAATCCTCGAGATTTGCATTTCACGCATGACAATATCAAGAATTCCTTCAATGAATACCACAATGGCAGGATGTTAAACGAAGCAGTGAGGGCCATTAAGGATGGAAAGTTCAAATTGGGACCTCTTAATGTCCATAAAGGAGACGATTGCCACCTCTATTGTGACAACAATAGAAGTCTTTATGCGGCTTGTTGGAAGAATCACCACACTTTATGGAATTTGTAATTTCCACTCTTCCTAGTTACTAGTTTGGAACGTTTACCAAAACCTGTGGGTTTTGGTGTAATGGAAAACCTCTTCATAGTATTACAGCCTGGACCCAAGTTTGATTCCCCCGAGTTGCATTTGAGGGGGGGTGTTTTAAGAATCACCGTACCTCTATGGAATCCGTAATTTCCACCTTCGAGATCCTAGTTACTGGTTTGGAATGTTTACCAACACCTCCACGTGGTTACACCAAAACTCGTAGGTGTTAGTAAATGTTCCAAACCAGTAACTAGGATCCCCAGGGTACGTTCCAAACTAGTAACTAGGATCTCCAAGGTGGAAATTACAGATTCCATGGAGGTGCGGTGATTCTTCCAACACCCTCCCTCAAATGCAACTCGAGGGAATCGAACCTAGGTCGAGGCACTAATATTGTTCTTCCAAAACGCCCGTCAAATGCAACTCGAGGGAATCAAACCTGGGTCCAGGGTCTGATACCATGTGGAGGTTTGTCGTTACACCAAAACCCGTAGGTGTTGGTAAGAATTCCAAACCAGTAACTAAGATCCCTAGGGTGGAAATTACGGATTCCATAAAGGTGCGGTGATTCTTCCAACACCCCCCCTTAAGCGCAACTCGGGGGAATCGAACCTGGGTCTAGTCTCTGATACCATGAAGAGGTTTTCCGTTACACCAAAACCTGCAAGTTTTGCTAAACGTTTGAAACCAGTAACTAGGATCCCCAATGTCACGCCCCTACACCTGCGGTAGTCTTTCAACCACTTATAGCGAGGTGCGACACTACCAACCATTTTATTTTCACCAGTACTTACGATTGTAGACTACGCCTAACATTCCATACTTAGTTTATTTTTATTTACCAAGTATTATCTTTATCCTTTATACAAATGAAAACCCATACATATTCATCATCAACAACAATTAACACATATACTGTTAGAAAATTATATATATTACGAAGCAATGGAACACATAAAATATTACAGAAATATAAACACATAAAACGCACAAAACAAGAGAGACACAGATATACGTGGTTCACCCAGTTTTGGCTACGTCCACCCAGAACAACCAGTCCTTCCTTTCTATTATCCAGCAAAATGAAGAGACACAACCTACAACAAATCTGCTATAATATCCTCTGTTTTCTCTCACAGTCTCACCTATCTGTTTCTCGCTCACAGAATACACATCTATATCTCAGCCTCAAATACAATGCCCTCATACAAAGAGAGGGGGTTTCCTTCTAGGGAAAAAAACCCTAAACTAAGCATAAGTTCTACCGTCAGATCATCTGCCTAATTAACGGCCCAGATTGACTAGAAATTACTATACTTTTACAAGGCAATTTTACATTTGTTTTTAGCTTTGGGGGTGCTGCCCCAGAGCCCCCGGTGGGGTACCGCTGGCCCCCGGACCCCCCAGCCGGGGGCGATCGGCCCCCCAGGACCCTCGTGGGGGGGACAAGTCCCCCTCTCACCCCCCCGCGTGGAGGGATGTACAAACTTTCTGGGGTATACATCTAGTTGAAGCAAAGACCTTTGAACAATCATGTTCCACACACAACAATCTCCCACTTGGAGAATGATTGTAGAAACTCCAGCACTGTTTCATTTGCTGGAAAATGACTCCTCTTTGGACCTGGTTATTTCTCGTCTTCATCGTCATCTTTGAATACCAATTGAAACTGAGCATATTCTCAGTTTCTCCCTGGTTACAACTTTTTTTAGCATATCTGGAGGATTCTCGCTATTGTGTATCTTTTCCAGCTTCAACTCTCCATCTTCCAACACTGATCATATGAAATGGTACTTGAACTGTATGTGTTTAGTCCTAGAATGAAATGCTGAGTTCTTTGCAAGATGAATGGCACTTTGGCTATCACTGTATAATGTGCCCATATCATGCTCCTTACCCAATTCACCCATAAACCTTTGTAACCAAATCATTTCTTTACTAGCCTCTGTAACAGCAACATACTCTACTTCTATTGTTGAAAGTGCAACAACACTTTGGATTTTTGAAACCCAACTGACAGTTGTTCCTCCAACAGTAAATACATATCCTGTAGTGCTTCTCCTGTTATCTCTGTCACCTGCCATATCTGCATCAACATATCCCTGTAGAGAAATGTTTGAACCACCAAAGCATAGTGCTTGATTTGTGGTACCTTTCAAATATCTGAGAATCCATTTCACTGCCATCCAATGTTCCTTTCCTGGATTGTTCATGTACCTGCTTACAACCCCCACTGCATGTGCAATATCAAGCCTTGTGCAGACCATTGCATACATTAAGCTTCCAACTGCCGATGCATATGGAACTTTAGACATATAATCCATGTCTTCTTGGGTCTTTGGTCACATTTCCTTGCTAAGTTTGAAATGGCTAGCAAAAGGTGTACTAACTGGTTTTTCATTTTGCATATTAAATATTTTCAACACCTTTTGTATGTACTCATTCTGAGACAATGTTAATTTGTGATTTTTCCTGTCTCTAGTTATTCTCATACCAAGGATTTGTTATGCATCTCCTAAATCCTTCATTGCAAATGAATTTTCCAATTTTCATTTGAGTACATTTATTTCCTGCATGTTAGATCCTACAAAAAGCATGTCATCCACATACAATAACAATATAATATAGCTGCCTTCATTTTTCTTTTTCAGATAAACACAATGATCAGAGTGACATCTAGTATAACCTTGTTCAGACATAAACTTGTCAAATTTTAGATACCACTGCCTTGGAGCCTGTTTTAAGCCATACAAGCTCTTCTTCAACTTGCACACTAGTTTCTCCTTCCCTTTCACCTCATATCCTTGTGGCTGCTGCATATATATCTCTTCCTCCAAATCCCCATGGAGAAAGGTTGTCTTTACATCTAACTGCTCAAGATGAAAATCTTCAGCTGCTACAAGACTTAAAATAGTTCTGATTGAAGTCATTTTAACAACAGGAAAAAATATTTCATCAAAATCAATACCTTTCTTCTGTGCAAACCCCTTCACCACAAGTCTAGCTTTGTACCTATGTTTTCCTCCATCTTCTTCCTTCAGCCTGTAAACCCATTTATTCTTCAATGTAGTTTTTCCTCCAGGCAACCTGACTAAATCCCAAGTCTGTTTATGCATTAAGGAGTCCATCTCTTCTTCCATGGCTACCTCCCACTTCTTCCTGCTTTCAACCTACATTGCTTCTTCATAACATTCGGGTTCACCAGAATTAGTCAACAATAAATAATATAATGAAGGAGAGTATCGTTCAGGGGGTCTACTTATCTTGGTAGATCTTCTAACACCACTTTCAGGTGTTTGGGGTGTCTGTTGTTGTTGTTGATTATTATTATTTTCAGGCACCTTTGCCTTTTCAGTGATGTCATCAAGAACTGTGTATTCCTTGTTTTCTTTTTCTTTCTTCTTTTCCTGCAACTGATTCTTATACAAGACCTTTTCATTAAATATTACATCTCTGTTCCTAGTGATTTTGTGATTTTCATAATCATATAAGCGATAACCAAAATCATTAACACCATATCCAATAAAGGTACATTTCTTTCACTTTGCCTCAAGCTTTGTTCTATTTTCTTTATCAATATGGACAAAGGCCTCACAACCAAAAGGCTTTAAAAAAGAGTAGTTTACCTTTTTACTTATCCATGCTTCCTCCGGAACACCACCATCCAAGGAACTTGAAGGCCCTCTATTTATTAGATAAACAACAGTATCTACAGCATCTGCCCAAAACTGTAAAGGCAATCCTGCATGCAATCTCATGCACCTTGCACGCTCCATGATTGTTCTGTTCATCCTTTCTGACAAACCATTTTCTTGTGGTGTTCTTGGAACTGTCTTCTCTCGAGGAATTTCATGTTCTGAATAGTACCTATCAAACTCTTTTCTGCAATATTCACCTCCATTGTCTGATCTAAGAAACTTCAATTTCTTTCCTGTCTCAATCTCAACCAAAGATTTCCATTTCTTGAAAGTATCAAATACATCAGCTTTATTCTTAATACAATAAATCCAAGTTTTTCTAGTTGCATCATCAATAAAGGTAACATAATAACGAGAGCCACCGAGAGATGATACCTGAGCAGGCCCCCATACGTCTGTATGCACAAGCTCTAATTTTTCGTTATTCTTTTCTTTCCCAACTCTGAGAAATCTGACTCTCTTCTCTTTTCCATAAATGCAGTTCTCATAGAAGTCCAAATCAACATTCTTCAAACCCGGAAACAAATTCCTTGAGTGAAGAATCTTCATCCCCTTTTCACTCATGTGTCCGAGCCTATGATGCCATAATGCTGCATCTGCTCCTTTGGATGTTAAAGCATTAACAGAGTTAGAAATACCATTGCATAAATACAATGTACCAAGCTTTTCGCCTTTTTCTATTACCAGGGCTCCTTCGGTGACCTTCCAAGCTTTATCTGTGAAAGTTGTCACACAACCTTCACCGCCTAACTGCCTTGTTGAAATCAAATTTTTCTTTAGATCTGGAACATGCCTTACCTCCTTTAATAGCCATTGGTTTCCATTTTGCTGTTTTACAAGAACCTTACCCATTCCAATGATTTTACAGGGTTTATCATCACCCAAACGAACTTGTCCAAAATCTCCTTAAACATAGTCATGAAAGTATTTCTTATCAGGTGTGGCATGGAATGAAGCCCTTGAATCTACCACCCAGGAATCAGTAATATTTTCGAAAGAAAGAATCAAAGAATCTTGTAACACCTCACCTGTCACATTTGCTTCATGATTGTTTTCTTGTTGTGCATCTCCTTCTTTTCCCTTCCGAGATCTACAGTCTTTCTTTAGGTGTCCTTTCTTTCCACATTTCCAGCACACTATCCCCAATCTGGACTTGGATCTGCCTTTCCTTGATTTACTACGATATCCTGAGCTCTTTCCCCTTTCCATTTTTCTTCCTCTAGACTCTACACTCAAAGTATTTCACGATGTCTCACCGGAGCTTTTCCGTCGCATTTCCTCGCTAAGGATAGCACCGACAACATCATCAAACTTTAAAGTACTAGATCCAGAAACAGAGTTACTAATGGCCATTACCAAACAATTCCAACTTTCTGATAATGAGCACAAGAATAACAGAGCTCTAACTTCATCATCAAAGTTTACCCCTACAAAACTTAACTGACTTGTAACTGTATTAAAATCATTTAAATGGTTTGCAACAGATCCACCTTCCGACATATTCATATTAAATAACCGTTTCATAAGAAATACCTTGCTTGAGGCCAAGGGTTTTTCATATAGTTTCGACAACGTCTGCATCAAACCCTCTGTCGTGGTTTCCTTCGAAATGTTGAAGGCGACTGACGCAGCAAGGCACAACCGTATTGTTCCGAGTGCCTTTCTATCGAGAAGGTTCCATTCTTCGTCTTTCATACCCGTCGGCATCTTTGTTTTTCCGCCTAATGGTAGGTATAGATCTTTCTGATACAGATAATCTTCCATCTGCATCTTCCACAACGAGAAGTTTTGGCCGTTAAATTTCTCGACCCTAAACTTACCATCTTCCGCCATTGCTCCCACTTGAACCAGGAACCCTTCTTTCCTGCGATTTTATCAGCCAAATAGACCTTCGGCTCTGACACAAGTTGTTAGAAAATTATATATATTACGAAGCAATGGAACACATAAAATATTGCAGAAATATAAACGCAGAAAAAGCACAAAACAAGAGAGACACAGATATACGTGGTTCACCCAGTTTGGGCTACGTCCACCCAGAACAGCCAGTCCTTCCTTTCTATTATCCAGCAAAATGAAGAGACACAACCTACAACAAATCTAATGTAATATCCTTTGTTTTCTCTCACAGTCTCACCTCTTTGTTTCTCACTCACAGAATACACATCTATATCTCAGCCCCAAATACAATGCCCTCATACAAAGAGAGGGGGTTGCCTTCTAGGGAAAAAAACCCTAAACTAAACATAAGTTCTACCATCAGATCATCTGCCTAATGAACGACCCAGATTGACTAGAAATTACTATACTTTTATAAGGCAATTTTACATTTGTTTTTAGCTTCGGGGGATCGGTCCCCCCGGACCCCCGCGGGGGGGACAAGTCCCCCCCACATGGAGGGGTGTACAAACTTCCTGAGGTATACATCTGGCTGAAACAAAGACCTCTGAACAATCATGATCCACACACAACATATACAATTACAGAATAGTATAAGGGGAGGGGCAACTCCCTCTAATATGAGTCTTCCCGATATCAATATATATAATTTTCCACTTTTACAAAGTATAAATTAAATCTTGGGAAACCCCAAATTTACACTTAGCCAATTTTCCAACTTCGGTAAACTTGGTTGCCTAGCTCATCGGTGCCTCCACACGGTCGTTGCATGACTCACCAACCCTTCGTTCACCTCGTCGCACAATCGTGTTGTTTGCCCAACTTGGGCACGCCTTGTCATAACCAAGTCGCCACAACTTCATTCACAACTCCAACACTTTGCCATTTCCACTTTTTCATCGCGCATGGGGCACCCTACCCAAGTCGCCCATCTGCACGATTCTTCATTTTGGCGTGCACGGCGCGCCCTCACCAAGCCACCCGTTTGCACATCCACCCATTCACCCAAACTTGTTCACCTGAAAAATTTCACCCGAGTCGCCACATGACTTCACCCGGGTCGCCCAACGCCCTCACCCAGTTCGCCCAAATGACTTCACCCAGGTTGCCGACAACCTCACCCGGGTTGCCCGAACGACCTCGCCTGGGTCTCCCAACAACCTTGCCCGGTTCGCTCGAACGACCTCACCCGAGTTTTCTGCACGAGTTTTTCACCCGAGTTTATCGCCCGAGTTTCTCACTCGAGTTCTGCCTGTTTTGCGGGCTCATCCACGCACCGCAGAACTCCTTGTTCAAACACTTTTTGGTCGAATGATGGTCATTTGCCTCCAAACGCCCTCCAATATATATGGTCCAGTGGCAGATTATGTCACCCGACCGACCCATGCCCAACGCCAAAGCTGACTCATCCATAATGTGTTGTCTCGCCGAGGAGGAGGGTTGGCCCGCCCAACTCATGGGACCGCCCCCTCAACTCACCTAACACCTTATAAACTCATCCAAGGTTCATTTCGTTTCACATTTCACACGTCCTTCGCACGGTGGAGTCACCTTGCCTGTCGCATGGACCACATGTCCGTACATCCTCCCTCACTTGAAGTCATTGTTGTCCTCGACAATATCTCATCCCAACAACCATCTGTCACCAAGATCACCATACCAAGGCATACACCCCATCGGTATGTCATATATCGGAAATCATCTCAATCCATGATCATCAACCACTCTGTCACGATCTCCACATGCTGCTCCCCATCGTGGAAGGTTGGCCCCTCCATCTCAAGCTACATGCTTCCTGAAACATATCATGTTGACCTCATCATGTGTCGTCCTTTTGGGAACTGCTGCCATGATACTTCAACACAATGCTAACACATCTCTGCACACCGCTAGCCCTCATGGCTTGAACTAGTTGGGTAGCTAATCCAACTGTCATGCTTAACCCATGAGAATGCACATCCTCATGCCACCATCAGTTGTTTCTCTGAACATCCTGTCACATCATCAACTCGATCAAGAATCCATCTCCATATAAGTAAGCCATGCTCAGGTCCATGAAGTGGTCTCCATCTCATTTGCAAAAAATTTGTCCATGATTTTTGGTACCAAAATGCTGCATGAAATCAGCTACATCTATCCCAACATCATCCATCTGCAAAATATCCATCTCCTCAAAGTGAAGAGATCCTCCCCTCAAACTCCGACTCTCGATGTGCCACATCCAGGTCCATGAAGTCACCTTCATCATATCTGTATGTGCCATCACTTAAGTCTACCATAGAAATAAGTATATACCTATCTCATCTATCCATGTGCTACCCATGATCATAGATCAATCAGGTCCTATGTGTCAAAGTGGTTAAGTCTCGGCTCAACCCATGCCCAAGTGTTGTCACCAAGGCATCATCATCGTCATAACTCCATCACTCCAAAGTGTCTCATATCAATTCTCCACATCAAGTCACTCTTCCAAGCCATTCCCATACATGTACTCAGAAGTATGCATCCCAATCTGCATCAAAGTCTCTGACCTCAGCTCCTCAATGCATCAGATCCTCTAAGTCCACCATATATGAAGTCCCCAAAAGTCACAACCTCGTGTCATCATGAGCTCCATGAGTCATCTCAAACAAACATCTAGCAAGCATACAAGTCACACCCCAAAGGTCTCTGCAAGATGCCTCAGCTCTCCATGTAGTAGGAATGCTCCATAGTTTGCTCACAACTCCATTCAAGTCCATGGCCTTGTTGTACAAGAGTGCACAACCTCTCCATTGGCTCATAACAAAAACATCTCCATGTCACACCATCAAATCCACCTGCACAACATCTCTGCCTTGGCACACCTCATTGGATGCCCATAGTAACACCTCTATAAGTGCTCCTGCATAATGTCCCTGCATAAGACTGCCATGCTCCATGTCTCCAACCTGATGTCCATGACTAAGTTTCCCATGTAGTCCAACCATGTAGACCCATCACAACAATCGGTCATCATCCAAGTCTGTAAATATGGTCTAGAGAACTCGGTCACCCAACCATATCATCATCGTTACGAGTCTCTTTTCTCATAGCTCCCTCACTAAAGGTTCCACCAAGAATTTCTCTTGGTCTCGGCCATGAGAAGTCCACCCAAGTATCATCATACCTCAAGTGTGTGCCCTCCTCCAATCTGTTCATGAGTCATGCCGGGCACTTAGCAAATCCTCCATGTGGCTAAAGCATGACCCAATCCTCAGCAACGAACATCATGTTCCTCCCTTGTCACGGGCCTTTGTACCTTCTATCTAAGGTCACAAACAACCCCAATAATTCCTGCAACAATCAACAATCCTTTCTTCTCCATACAAGGTCTCATCATAGACATCCATGGTAAGATCCTTCCTATCATGGGCAAACTGATTTTTCTCTTCCATGCATACGGTTCATCTCCCAAATGCTTAAGTGAAACACAAGTATCAATAGTACTTACATCATCATCATCATGAGGCTCCTCCATGTGATTATCCCCATCCATCCATGTCTGCAAACTACACGATTCTGGTCAAACTTGATCAATCTCAAGTTCATCCTCCATCGTTGTCATATCTGCAACATCCTCACTCATCACGACTTCCTCTTCCTTGTTAGCACAATCTGCAACTTCATCCTGCTCCATTGTCCAAACAAGTTGAAGAAGTTCGTCTTCAACATTCTTTTCCAAGACTTCAAGTTCCTTTCAAATCTAGGGATTCTCTTCCTTCATCCGCTTCAACCTGTATAAGGTAAGCAAGAGTTTCCCTTTGCATTATTCCAAACCTACCATGCCTTGTCATTCAGCTTGGTCCAAGCACTAAGCTTCACCTCTGCTAAACTTGTTTCACCATTCACCAAGTTCCCTGCAACCATGAACTAGCTCTTGTTCCACTTGTATGTGAAGCCAGCTTCCTTCACCTGTAAGTACCTGCTTCCACTGTCATCAACTGTCAAGTGCTTACACAACTGCTTCACTCAGCTTCCTGCAAGACTTCTCCAAGTCTTTATACTAGCTCTGATACCCCCTATCACACCCCCACACCTGCGGTAGTCTTTCAACCGCTTATAGTGAGGTGCAGCACTACCAACCATTTTCTTTTCACCAATACTTACGATTGTAGACTACACCTAACATTCCGTACTTAGCTTATTTTTATTTACCAAGTATTATCTCTATCCTTTATACAGATGAAAACCCATACATATTCATCATCAACAACAATTAACACATATACAATTGCACAATAGTATAAAGGGAGCGGCAACTCCCTGCAATATGAGTCTGCCCGATATCAATATATATAATTTTCCACTTTTACAAAGTATAAGTTAGATCTTAGGAAACCCCAAATTTACACTTAGCCAATTTTCCAACTTCGGCAAACTCGGTTTCCCAGCACGTTGGCGCCTCCACATAGTCGCCGCACGACTCACCAACCCTTCGTTCACCTTTTCGTACGATCATGTTGTTTGCCCAACTTGGTCGCGCCTTGTCGTAACCAATTCGCCAGACACGAGCGCCTCCGCACGAGTCACACCTCCATTCACAACTCCAACACTTCACCATTTCCACTTTTTCATCATGCACAATGCACCCTACACAAGTCCCCCTCCGCACGATTCTTCATTTCGGCATGCACGGCGTACCCTCGCCCGGTCGCCTATCCGCACGTCCACCTGTTCACCTGAACAAATTCACCCAAGTTGCCACACGACTTCACTCGGGTTCCCCAACGCCCTCACCTGGTTTGCCTAAATGACTTCACCCGGGTCACCTGACAACCCCACGGGGCTCGCCCGAACAACCTCGCCCGGGTCATCCGACGATCTTGACTGGTTTGCCTGAATGACCTCACCCAAGTTTTCTGCACGAGTTTTTCTCCCAAGTTTCTCACCGGACTTTTCTGAACGAGTTTTACACTTGAGTTCCGCCCATCGTACGGGCTCATTCATGCACCGCAAAACTCCTTGTTCGAACTCATGTTGATCAAATGATGGTCGTTTTCCCCCAAACACCCTCCAATATATACGGGCGGGTGGTGGATTATGTCACCTAGCCGACCCATGCCCAATGCCCAAGCCGACTCGTTCACAATGTGTTGTCTCACCGAGGAGGAGGGTTGGCCTGCCCAACTCATGGGACCGCCCCCTCAACACACCCAACAACTTATAAACTTGTACAAGGTTCATTTCATTTCACATTTCGCACGTCCTTCACACGGTGGACTCGCCCTACCTGTCGCACGGACCGCTGGTCCTTACACCGAGTGTAAGGACCTGCAGTCCTTCCATTCGTGTGACGAGCTGGTTCATCCCTCGGGCATGTGGTTTGAACGAAGTGCGAAGCTCAGACTTACATATGCGATGAGTCATGCGAATAATGGAGGAGGGCAAGTTGTTTAATATGCGTGGGAGCGTGATGGAACACCCACTAGCTGACCCATACTTGGAGACAAAGCCAACGAGGTATTGCGATGGAGTGTGGGTGCCTTAAGGCATGGCAGACGAGTCGGCCGGGTAGACCAACTTTCCCTACCACCCATATAAACAAGTCATGCGATGCACTCATTTGGAATCATCGCTCAAGCAACATCTTCAGCCTACAACGAAGAGAAAAGGGCGCAGATCAAGGATACAAGTGCGAGTTGGGAGTGAAGGTCTATGCGCCCAAACTTCGGCGAAGGCACATGGTGAATGCACGGAGTATTGGGTGAAGGCGTTGGGCGTGGGCAGGGTCGCCCGCCGGTCGAAGTGTAGGGCATGCATGAGTGTGGCACCCGAGTTGTACGAAGGAGTGCCCGACGGTGAAACGAAGGCGTGGGTGCCCGATTTGTGTGACGACTTGGCACGAGTTCATGGGTGACTCGGGTGAGTGCCCGCTCGTCGTGCAAGTGTGCACAGTGAGACATTTGGTGAAGCCGATTGTGTGAAGAGGGTGTCTTGGTGACTTGGTGGAGTCACTCACCTGTTGTGCATGAAGAGACAAGGTTTGGTTGTGAAGTGCAGAAGGCAGCTCCTGTGAGGGCACGCCTGCCCGCCTTGGGCAAGGAAATCTTGGCTATCACATGGAGGTGTGATGATGATGTAAATTTGGCTAAGTATGAAACTTGGTGTTTCCCAAGTATACTTGTAAAGCTTTGTAACATTGAAGATTGTATAATATATTATTCGGGTAGACTCATTGTTTAGGGAGTTGCCCCTCCCTTTATACTGTGAAATTGTGTTCTTCATTTATAATTGCTGATGATAAGGAATGTGTATGGGTGTTCCTTGGTATAAGGGAAAACATAATAATACTTGGATGCGAAACACAAACTAAGTAGGATAAGTGGTTAGGCGTAGTCCACAAACATAAGTATTGGTGAAAAGAAAGTGTTCAGTGGTGCCGCACCTCGCCTAGCGCGGTTTAAAGACTACCGCTGGCTTGGGGGTGTGACAGGTGGTATCGGACCTGGATGATGACCAGGTTGACGATGAATTGCTGATCCCACTGCGTTATCGTGACAGGTGGTATCAGAGCTATTGTGAAGACTTGGAAGAGTCTTGCAGGAAGATGGGTGAAGCAAGTGTACATACACTTCACAGTTGGTGACAGTGAAGCAGGTACTTGCAGGTGAAGGAAGATGTTTCACATACAAGTGGAACAAGGGCTGGTTTAGGTTGCAGGCATCTTGGTGAAGTTGTTGGATGGTCGAAACGAGATCGCAAAGAAGAAAGAAGTTGTTAGCAATGGCAGCTGAATCTTAGGCTAGGCCTAGTCATGGTGCAAAGGATGCTACTATGGCCTTCATGGAAAAAGTGTTGGAGAAGATGGAGGACTTAGAAGCTTTCTGGACTAAGAAGATGGACTTGATCGAGAGAGATCAAGAGGCCAATTTGAAGATGAAGGAAGAGCTCGATGAACTCCGAAGTCAACACGAGTACACTAATCTTATGTGTACACAACTTGAAGTAAGGGTCAAGGAGGTTGAAGAGGCAAGAGACCGAGGTCTTGCAGAGATAGTGGACTTGCAGAAAACTCTTGACGAAGCCAAAGATGAATCGCGGTGATGAAGAAGGCCGTGAGGCATAACTCAGGTGGAGGAGTACCTCATGTGAAAATCAAGGAATCGAAATCTTATGATGCTATGAGGAGTGCAAAGACTCTTGGCAACTTTCTATGGGACATGGAGCAATACTTGGAGCACTTCGGTCTATCCAATGATGAGACAAAGGTGAAGGTAGATGCTCAGTTCTTGACAAAATATGCTAAGATGTGGTGGCAAAGAAGGATGGATAAAATTGCCAATGGCAGTGCTAGTGACACTACTTTGTGGGATGAGATGAAGAAAGCTTTGCAGACCCATTTTAGTCCTCGGGATGAAATGTGGGAAGCAAGGATGAAAATTAAGTTGATTAAGTAGACAAGGAAACTACAAACATATTAGCGGGAGTTTGCAAGTGCGGTTCTGGAACTTCCTGACATGGGGGAGAGGGACAAGGTGTTCAATTTCATTATTGGGTTGAAGCCTTGGGCACGCAACGAAGTGAAGAGGCAGAGGATTAGAACATTTGAGGAAGCTTTTGCTGCTGTGGAGAGATTGGTGGAGCATTATGATGAGACTTCTGATGATAGGAAGAAGAAGTCCGATAGGTCGAAAGAAAAGAAGAAGGATGATGCTTCGAAATTGGATGCTAAGTCAAAGACAAAGAAAGCCTTGAAGTGTTGGATATGTGCTGAACCACATTCGTTGAAGAATTATCCTTCTAGACTGAAAGTGGCTATGATTGCATAATGTAATGCGAAGAATGAAGAAGCTTCTGTGGGGATGATGCAAATACTTGGTGCTGTTGCTGCTACAGAGGTGATCTCTCGGAGAGATCCTGAGAGGAATAGTTTGGAGTATGTTCGGATGAAGATTAGGAGTGCTGATATACTCACTATGGTGGATAGTGGGGCCACTCACAACTTCATGGGTGAAGATACTACGAGAAGAATTGGGCTGAAATTTGTACCGGTGAAGGCACAGATGAAGAGAGTCAATTCTCCTCCTGATCGTATTCTTGGTATAGCTGAAAAGGTGGACACACCACTAGGTGAGTATACAGGGAAGGTCGACTTCACTATAGTATGAATAGATGACTACGAAGCTGTGCTCGAAATGGAATTCTTGAATCAATTTGATGCTATGATTTTTCCACATTTGAAGAAGCTATACATTTACGATGGAAGGGAAGATGTACCCATTGGTGTACCAACAATTGGAGTGACAAATCCTGATTATAAGTTGGCAATGATGCAAATGGGGGATGAGAAGCGAATGGAAGGTATGAGTAAGCGGTTGTCTATGGTTGAGACAAAGCTTATCGAGCAGTCATTGGTCATCGGGACTCTTTGAGATAGTATACTAGATTTGCCAAGAAGGCTAGAAGTGGTCGAGGATGATGATGATGGTGATGAGGCATATGTGAGGCCAAATGTCCGAGAGGAGGATCGGGTCACTTATCTATAGAGGATGGAGATAGAAAATCTTGATCTAGATGGGTTGAGTTAATTAGTGAGGGTGAGCCTTCAGGGCCTACTCCCTCCACATCTTCTTAGATGGAAAAGAAGATGGGATTCATTGTTAACTGCTCATGGCAGTGAGTCCTTAAAACAGGTTGAGAAGGTATGGCAGATGGTGCAAGGATGGCTTGGCATCAAGCATCATGACATGTTGCAGATGGGATGGAGTTTCCATGGACCTGAGCATGGGAGAGATTCGTAGTGAGTCCAGGATGTGGCAGAATCCGAGATAAACTGGTGAAGGCATAAGGATGGACATTCTTATGATTTGAGCATGGCAGTTCGACTGATCACCCACCTAGTTCAAGTCATGAGGGCTAGCAATGTACCAGAGAGATGTTGACATCAGGCAGACAGGAAGGATGACAGTTCACAGGATGGGATGACACATGATGGAGATGGGAGTTCTACATATGTTGCAGGGATGTTTGCAGTATGTGGAGGAGTTGACATCATGGACCAAGGATGAGACAGATATTGATGATCTTGGTGGATGACTACCAAGATGATATGTTGTCGAGGACGACAACGGCTTCAGGTGGAGGAGGATGTAAGGACCTGCAATCCTTCCATTTGTGCGACAAGCTAGTTCATCCCTAAGGCACGCGATTTGATCGAAGTGCGAAGTTCAGACTTACATATGCAATGAGTCATGCACATAATGGAGGAGGGAAAGCATTTTTATATGCATGCGAGCGTGATGGAATACCCACGAGCCGACCCATACTTGGAGACAAAGCCGACGGGGTATTGCAATGGAGTGTGGGTGTGTTAAGGCATGGAGGACGAGTCGGCCAGGTAGACCAACTCACCCTGCCACCCGTATAAACAAGTCATGTGATGGACTCATTTGGCATCATCACTCAATCAACATCTTCAGCCTACAACGAAGAGAAAAGGGCGCAGATCAAGGCTACAGGTGCGAGTTGGGAGTCCAGGTCTATGCGCCAAAACTTGGGCGAAGGTGCACAGTGAATGCACAAAGTATCAAGTGAAGGCATTGGGCGTGGGCAGGGTCACCCACTGGTCGAAGTGTAGGGCGTGCGCGGGTGTGGCACCCGGGTTGTGCGAAGGAGCGCCCGACGGTGAAACGAAGGCATTGTCACCCAATTTGTGCGATGACTTGGCACGAGTTCTTGGGTGACTCGGGTTAACGCCCGCCCATCGTGCAAGTGTGCATGGTGAGACATTTGATGAAGCCGGTTATGTGAAGAGGGTGCCTTGGTGACTTGGTGGAGTCACTCGCTTGTCGTGCACGAAGAGACAAGGTTCGGTTGTGAAGTTTGGAACGCAGCTTGTGTGAGGGCGCGCATGCCCGCCTTGGGCAAGGAAATCTTGGCTATCACATGGAGGTGTGACGATGATGTACATTTGGCTAAGTATGAAACTTGATGTTTCCCAAGTATACTTGTAAAGATTTGTAACATTGAAGATTGTATAATATATTATTCGGGCAGACTCATTGTTTAGGGACTTGCCCCTCCCTTTATACTGTGCAATTGTGTTCTTCATTTATAATTGCTGATGATAAGGAATGTGTATGGGTGTTCCTTGGTATAAAGGAAAACATAATAATTTACTTGGTTGCGAAACACAAACTTAGTAAGATAAGTGGTTAGGCGTAGTCCACGAACATAAGTATTGGTGAAAACGAAGTGTTCGGTGGTGCCGCACATCACCTAGCGTGGTTGAAAGACTACCGCTGGCTTGGGGGCGTGTCACCTAGGGTGGAAATTACAGATTCCATAGAGGTGCAGTGATTCTTCCAACATGGCCCAGGAAGCCAGCATTGGGTCAGTTGAGGTGATGATAACGTTGGACGATTCCAAATGTCGCCATTTTGGAAGAGAAATGAGGGAGAAGTTGAGTGACCCCAATTTTGTTCCCAAAATACGGGGTGCTAGCCCATGACACCCCGGGCCTTACAAGGGTTAGGTGGTATGGATGCATCTAGCTACTTTGCAGAGGACTTTTTGTTTTAAATTCAAGTGATTGACTGTACCTGTTTTTGCAATGTGTTTTTAGTTTTGTGACTATTAATAGATATTAGAAAGTTTTTTTATGTGTCATTCTATGGTAAATTATCTATCTGGACTCCGTGATATTTTAATTTTATTAGTAAAATATTTATTTTTGTTTTTTTAGAACTTTTTGAGTGGAGGAGCTTATTTTGCAGTTGAGTGAAGGCACTATGTAAGTATGTTAGTGCTCAATTTGGAGTTAACCCATGTCCCTCTTGAATACAAATAAAATACTCTAAATTGAAAAGCAACTAAATACAAATAAAATATTCTCTAAATTAAAAAGCAAATGTTGGATGTAATAAAAAAGAATATACTATGCATGTTTAATTAGTGGTTCATATAACTTAATATAATTTCATCTAAAGTAATTAAAAGTAAAAGAAAGAAAAAATGTTTAAATGTCGTACTTTTCAAAAATATTTTAACACTTTATTTAACAAAATTATTTGAATATCTATGTTAACCAACTTAAGTGGATATCAAGTTCATATATATTTATATATAATAAAAAAAATGTTAAAAGAAAATATTTTAGTATTGTGTGTAATAAAATATGCTATATAAATTATGAATAAAATATTTCAATATGATTTAATATTATTATATACTTAAAAATATAAAAATATATATCATTCAAAAATATAATTTATATAATACAAAAATAAACATTTTTTTTTACTTTATATTTGTATTCTAAAAAATTTAAGCTTAATTTACACTTCAAAAAATTCAAATTCTCTCCGCTCATATTATATTTGTACTTAAAATAAACCTATATTAATAAAATTACATAAATAACTTAAAACTTAAATCATATAAAATTACATAAAAAAAACTTAAATCTTAAATCATATAAGCATATTTGCAATTACATCCTCCAAATCATTATGGTTGCAAAAGGTTTAGGATTACATTACACCATACTACGTCCAAATTTAAGACTTAAAAAATGCATTTTTTATATTCTCTCTCATGCTTTTCCTTATATTATGATTGCTTCTAGAGGCCGGCTATGTGCCATTTTGTCCATGCTCAATGTGGAGTTGACATGTGTACCCTTTCAAATAAAAATAAAATATATTCTAAATACAAAAACAATGTGATTGGTTTTGAATGAATACACATATTTGGTTAGTTTTAATTGAAAGCATAATAAAACATCAATATTCCACTTTCATTGTAGCTTAGTGAGCTTGGTGGTTTGTTAATATTACAAAGCAGTATGAAAGAGATGCCGTGAAAAAATTCACTTTAAATTTCAGACCCATAAATACTAGCAATTGCACCACATGTTGTGGAGCATATGAAAGAGTAGCATAGAAGATGGAAGTCAAAATTTTATGCAATTTTATTTATTTATTAGCTTTTATCTAAGAAAACCTTTGAAATTTAAATTTTACAGAATTGAGCTATATCATGGATTATAATTACAAGATGGGTTCATTACTAATTAATAGACTATTTTATTGAATGTTTCATTATTTCAATATAGATGATTTATTTTAATTTTGAATGGATAATCTCAATATAGATTTTGTGGAAAGTTTTAATGATTGAATAATGAAATTGATATTGAGTGTTTGCAAGGAGAAAATCACAAGCTTGCCTCACCTTTACAAGTCGAGCTCAGTATAATATTAGCAACACCATCTAAATCATCCAAAATATAATTCTATGGATAAGATGTTCTATGTTGTACAAGTGGACTTCAACATAGTATTAGATACAACGTAAGATGATTTCCATGTTAGCTAACGTGAATTCCTCTTCCACATTTTGCTTTCTTTATCCTAACTATGGGAAGACATAAATATCTAAAAGCATATGAGAAGCTTCTTTATTGGACATGACCAATCCTACCCATTCTAGGAAGCACATTGTTGATTTTGTAGTGAAACTTGACATTAATTCACTTCATATATGATTCATAATGAGATTCATAAACATAAAACATACTATCAGGCACTATAAGTGGAAATTTGTCAATGCAATTAAATAGCCTTTTTAAGTTCTCTCTACCAAAAGTTTTCATGTCAACAACTTCTTCACTACTTGTAAAAATCCACAAGTCTGCGTTTTTGTACCAAAAGTGGCTTAGGTTGTGGCTTCTAGGAACCAAATCTTTCTGGAGCATACATTAGGAGTTTGGTTAAACAACTGGCCTCATCTAGAAATCATGTAATTCGTGGGTGTTTGTACCCCACATCCAAAACTCTGGTAAAAGAGGCTTCTATGATTGACACGTGCTCAAGCTCCAACACATATTGATCAAGGAAATGGCAAGATGATGAAGTTGTCATATAACTTAGATGAATAGGCTATGATCAAGGAAATGGAAAGATGATGAAGTTTCCATCCAACATAGGCTAAGGCAGCAAAGAAAATTATTCATTCTAAGCAGAAGAGCTAAGAACTTAATTTGACTATGTTGTTTTATTTGTATTTCTTACCAATTGGATGTGGTTGTTTGAATGCTTTCTTTACTTTTATTGCTTAACATTGGTAATTTTATCTAGCATAGTAATTGTAATAGGCACATAAATCGAGATGGGTTTTCCCCTGTTGAGGATAACCTAAATTAATGTACAATTTTATAATTAACAAGTTCTAAGATCATCATATGATGATTTAAGGAACTACAATAACATGATATCTCTCAAGACTTCGACATCATTTTATTCTTGCTTCTATAGTACCTTCCATCATGACTCAGGATCTTGAGGATGTAGAGGAATTGTTAAGGAAGTTGTACAAGGTGTGCAACCCATCCATTTATTCTAGCAATTTAGGGGTTTGGATCCCATCAGATTGCTTTCAGGTTCTTTCTTTGCAACTTGCTTCTAATCATAACAATGCCAAAACACTGAGCCAAGGAGAAATTATCTAATAACATCAAATAAAATAAAATAAATGAAATGATGTCTCACAACTATGATAGTAATGAACAAAGTGAATGTTCAGGCCTAATATCTTCCATGTTGTATTCTTTTGTTTCCCAAAATAGGTCATATATTGATTGCATTTTGTACTTTTATTGACAGAGATTCGTACAGGGAAAGTATTGTTGCTTTAAGATATATTAATATATTTAACGTTCCATACATATTTTGAATCATAGATTGAATTCAATCCTTATTTTTGACCTTGAATTCCATTTTTATTGTTTACCTTGACACCTCCAGGCTAGCAAACCCCTAAGCTTTCTAGTGATCTTGTGATCAATGGCTCATCAATATCACTCACCTTCATCCAACCTGCACACACATTACAGTATCAATTACTTATAGAGGGCAAGTTGTCTTACGTAGTCATGGAGGTTACAGTTAGGTGTATTGAAATTCTCTCTTTCCATGCATTTCCCTTCCTATTTAGAAAGAGTAGGTCACATTCAATTAATAAAGTAATTACATACCAATATTATTATTTTTTTCAATTTTTTAGTGTTGGAAATTTACATAATGCATTGCCATTGAAGGACATATAAAATGTAATCATATAACAAGAAAAAGAATTATGTTATCTTTTCCAAGACCATTTTTCTTTGGGGAGAGATTGCTATACACTTGGATTAATAAGAATTGAAATTTTCTCTTTCCTTGAATTTCCCTTTCTATTTAGAAATAATAGATCATATTCAATTAATAAAGTAATTACATACCCATATTATTATTATTTTCAATTTTTTAGTGTTGTAAATTTACATAATGGATTGCCATTGAAAGACATGTAAAATATAATCATATAATAAGCAAAAGAATTATGTTATTTTTTACAAAACTATTTTTCTTTGGGGAGAGATTTCTATACACATGGATTAATAAGATTGAGTTTCTATAAATTAAGAAATTTAAAAAATAACCATTAATGCTATAAATTAAATTCATTTGTTATTTTGGGTGAATGAAATTTCAGGTGATAGATAATAATTGAAGTTTTCATGAGAGCAGTTAAAGTTCAGGATGATTATAAATATATTTGAGAAAAAGAATATTCTAGCATAATATTAAATATTTACATCGAAAGTGTTCCTTTCCAAACAATTCATTTTCCAATATTGTCTACCTTTTACTTATTGGGTGAAATTTGTCCCGATGTACACTGACGACTTTTGTCCCGTGGTATGCTCATACTTGCTAGAATCCTTGTTCCATTGGGGCTTCTACACGTGTAGCGCAGAGGAAACAACTATCATTATTTTTGTTTTCCACCGTTGGTTGGAGTTTGGCGTTGTCCGTGCTCCCTCATTTTTTTTAAAACAAATTTTGAGAGTTTTTAGTCTGTGAGGTTTCCAGGCCGGGAGATATCTTGAATCTAATCATGACCACTGAGCACTCTATCATGGTGAAATTGAACAGAAGCCTCAGAAGTGGACATGCATGGCAGGGGAACAACCGGATGCCTCACCCAATGCACCACATCGTTTTCAGAGGAATGAGATACAACCTTGTCTGGTACACAGGCAAGCTAAGAAACGGGAAGCAGTTAAGGGTGAAATTCATGTTGAGCCAGAGGTAAACACGCAAGCCTACGTAAATAGTAATGCAAAATTATTGCGACGAAGGCAAGAAATTCTAGATTTATTGATGAGGGTTGAAAGAGGGGGCAAATAGAGCTGGAGAGACTGTTGGAGCGTCGGACAGTTTCAGACTTTTCACATGGCAACCGTTGAAGGGTTAGTAGTTTGAGTTAGAATTGATGATTTACTTGGGATCATGTTTTTTTGTATTTTGTTTTCTCTGTTTCAAAGATGCACAAAGTAAATTAGTGACTACTAGTTTTTACGAAATTCTTCCCGAAGTTTTAGGATAAACCCATTTTTAATAAGCTTACATTTATGCTCAAAATGAACATGTTTTTTTCCTGGAGTCATTTTCTCTTTGCATGTTTGTCTATTTTATTTGGGTATTGTTGGAATGATACTCTTGTGTATTCCACGGATTATATTGATTTGGTTTGATTGTGTATTCACTTTCTGATATTTTCAAAACTTATTCAGTAACAGTTCAGTTTCTACTCAGATATTCTGAATAAAAAATAAGCCTTATATTTCTTTTTGGCATTGTTTCAAAAGGAATGCCTCGGCGATCCTGTTTTCCCTATAGTGAAAATTTCCCATCATATCATGAAGTCCCCAGTTCCCTACAGATTTCCTTTGTCGAATGCCCGGTAATGAATCCTCCCCTGGCTGCGCTGCAAGTAATATTATCCTGAAATTTTGACTTTTAGTTATATTATTTTTATTAATATAATTACTAACAATTTTAAAAGATGAAATGATATTATTGTAGATAGAGAAAATTTAGACATTTAAAATATTATACTTTAATAATATTTTTTTATTATATAATTTATATTTTAAAAGTAATTTAAAATTACATTTACGAATACTTTTAAAAATAATGGTTGCCTCTGTTATTTTAAAAAATACAGTTATAACCTGGGAAGTTGATTTGTCAAGTTTTGTCTTTTTTTCAATGCACCAAACTCCATATGGTTTTGTCATGAACCCCTCGTTCCACTCGAATAATTTGTCAAAAAAAAAATTGTCACTCATTGTAGTATACACCAGAGTTACTAGTTTCACCAATTTCTCCTTATTTTGTTATAAACTCTAGAATGTCTTATCTTCGTTCCCACGAAGACTCCCTCACAAATCTTAACCTTTTCCCCTTATTAACTAGGAGTTTGGCTTCGATATACATATCTGCACTATAAATAGTACTCCCCTTAAAGAGGTGACTATGGCAGTTGCTTCATCTAACCATTGTAATTATACTTGTTCTACGTATAATTCCCTGAATGGTAAATCGTTATACGTTTCATTTGATAGTTTCTCCCAAATGGTAAATCGTTATACGTTTCATTTGATAGTTTCTCACAAAGTGCAGGATATGCCATACTCTTAATATATATAGCCATATTATTTCATTAATCACTTAGGACCCCTATTGCTTTGAGGTGTATGTTACCGCTGCTCATTCAAGATGTTGTAGCTCTTTTCTTATACATAGTAATGATATAATGATCCTTGAATACTTATATGTGCCTTGCTACAGAGTATCTCCGCCTCTTAATTTTATGTATGGCTTTGCATGGGGTTTGGTGGGGTAACTAGGTGAATGAAGTTGAAAATAATTGATATTATTTTGTATTAATGAAGAAATGGTTACACAAGTTGTAACGTATCTCCTTAGTTTAGGATTTGTTCCTAGAGCATAGGAGTTTGGTTGCAACTTCATGATCTCTAGTAATGTACTTAATGATGTAATTGCTCATTTGATGTATGTAGAGTGTACGGAGAGAGTTCTCTTTGTTTGAGTGCAGTCTCCAGGTGCAGTACTCACCTGTGAGCTGTAACTCCTTATTTTTCAATTCAAGTCTGATTTTTATCTTTGTATCAGAGCACAGAGTAGGGATAGAATTAATTTTTTTTAGGATGCATCATTGATTACAGAACTGTAGTGGCGGTGGAGTGTACAGAAGCATTCGTACAATCAGGAGGACTGCAGTAACACCTGAAGATAGGTCTCAGATGACTGATCATCTCTGAGCGGAAAATAGGGTTGGCGCGGTTTCGTCGCGAACAGTCACAAATAGTCGCGCCATTTTTGAGTAGAAGAAAGGGTTGGCGCTGCTTATTAAGGAACAGTCATGCCATTTGGTGCTGTTTTGTGAGTGATAATCGCGCCAGCGCACCAGAAAGTGTTGTTGGTGTGGAAAATCTGCAAATTTTTGCAGATCGGCCCTGCCCAGTTGTGGAACTTTGAAATTTTAGATCTGCTTGGTGGCAGCAGATCGAAGTTTCCCGGTGGTGGCGCATTGAAGTTCCTGATCTACTCGGTGGCAGCAGATCGGATTTGCCCAGTGGTGGCGCATTGAAGCTCCTGATCTACTCGGTGGCAGCAGATCGGATTTGCCCGGTGGTGGCACATTGGAGTTCCTGATCTACTCGGTGGCAGCAGATCAGATTTGCCTGGAGGTGGTGCATTAAAGTTCCTGATCTGTTCGGTGGCAGCAGATCGTATTTGCCCGGTGGTGGCTCATTGAAGACTTATTCATCAGAGGATCAGAAATTTTATTAGTCCAATATGAATAACAGTGATGAGTACTCTCTTAAGCCAAAAAAGACGTGGTCTATTATCAACCCAGTAGATTATTTGCTCAGGGAGCAACGGCTGCTGTTTATTTTGATAGGAATTGCCATCACATCGACTTTCTTTATCCTTCACCCTGTTTTTTGGCTTCTAATGTTAATGAAAATGGAAGGTTTGTGCACGAAAAACCTCATCGGGTTGTTTATGAGACTCCTGTTCTCGGCTTGCTCAGTATCATTTGGGTTTGATGGTGAATTCGGGGGCTAAAGTGCCCCCTAGGTTTGAAGAGAAAGTCCCTGCGAGTTGTCATGACGGGTGGAGCTGTGAAGAATATCAAAACTAATGATGAGGGAATCTTGAACATACTTAGACTTGCCAAGCGTGTTGGAGCAAATGTTGAGGTTTGGATTGCTCGAATTTTCAATACATACGGTCCACGAATGTACCGTGATGATGGTCGGGTTGCAAGTAATTTTGTTTCTTAGGCTTTGCGCAAGGAGCCTTTGACAGTCTATGGAAATGGGAAACAGACACAGAGCTTCCAGTTCGTTTCTGATCTGGTTGAAGGCCTTATGCGACTTATGGAGGGCGAACATGTTGGTCCTTTCAATCTTGGGAATCTTGGGGAATTTACAATGTTAGAACTATAACAAGTGGAAGAAGGAAAGGATGACTCTAACAGTGATTGGCACATTCCATTGTTAATGGAAGAAAACAGTAAGGAAGATGAAGAGCAGGAGCAGAAACAAGAAGAAGAAGTAACAGGAAATGTAATCAATAATGCAAGCCCAGAAAAGGCTGAAATAGACAGATTTGAGGTAAGTCCCCTACCAAGGAGATCAAGTAGGAATACTCGATTACCTTCTAAATTGAAAGACTATGAATTAATCTCAAAGTTTTTAAACATTGTAGAACCTGCAAATTATGAGGAAGCAAGTAAATCTGATGCATGGAGGGCTACAATGTATGAGGAAATAGAATCAATAAAAAGAAACCATACCTGGGATTTGGTTGAATTTCCTGAATGTAAAACCCCCATAGGATACAAATGGCTATATAAACCAGAAATAAATGCAGAAGGGAGTATAGAGAAACTTAAAACTAGACTGGTAGCAAAGGGTTACTCACAGCAAGAGGGAGTAGATTTCGATGACACCTTTGCTCCTGTAGCCAAATTAAACACCATTAGAATGCTAATTTCCTTAGCAACAAAACACAAATGGCAGCTACACCAGCTAGATGTTAAGTCTACATTTCCTAATTGTGACTTGAAGGAAGAAATTTATTTAGTACAACCTGAAGGTTTTGTGAAAAAGGGGCAGGAACATCTTGTGTGTAAATTGAAAAAGGTACTTCATGGTTTAAAACAGGCACCCAGGTCGTGGTATGAGAAAATTGACTCATTTTTTGTACAACATGGCTTTCATAGGAGCTTGAATGATCCAAATCTGTATACCAAGTTTAATAAACAGAGGCAAATTATTTTGATTTCTTTGTATGTAGATGATATGATTGTAACGGGGAATGCTAACAATCCAATGAAAGAAATCAGATGTCACAAGTGTATGAGATGGAAAGACCTCAGAAACCTTCATTATTGCTTGGGATTGGAGGTATGGAAAGACTCTAGACAAACTTTTCTCACTCAGGGGAAGTATGCCAGAAGCTTGCTGGAAAGGTTCAGAATGGAGCAGGGCAGATCAGTAGCAACACCATTACAACAGAACTTGAAGTTGAGCAGTGAAAACGGTACTAAAGAGTTGGATGCTACCATGTACAGACAACTAGTTGGCAGTTTGATATATCTGACTACAACTAGACAGATTTGGCATATTCTGTTACTATGTTGAGCCAGTTCATGTCAAAACCACTCGAAAGTCACTGGGTCGCAGCAAAACGTGTGTTGAGGTATCTTAGTGGTACTAGTAATTATGGAATTTTGTACACTGACACTTCTGATGCTATTCTAGCAGGTTTTTCAGATTCCAATTGGGTAGGTAACTTGGATGATCGAAGATCTATGATAGGTTACGCATTTAGCATTGGATCTAGGGTCATAGCATGGAGCAGCAAAAAGCAGAGCACTGTAGCTCTGCTTCATCGAGAGAAACTACTGTCAAAAGAGATATGTGTAGAACATTGTAAAACTTGTGATAACATGGATGATATTTTTACTAAGCCTCTTGGGTGTGTAAAGTTTGAATTGTTTAGAGGGATGATAGGAGTTCAAGATAATCTCTTCTCCATTAAGGGGGGGAGTTGAAAATAATTAATATTATTTTATATTAATGGAGAAATGGTTACACAAGTTGTAAGTATCTCCCTAGTTTAGGATTTGTTCCTAGAGTGTAGGAGTTTGGTTGCAACTTCCTAATCTCTAGTAATGTACTTAATGATGTAATTGCTCATTTGATGTATGTAGAGTGTACGGAGAGAGTTCTCTTTGTTTGAGTGCAGTCTCTAGGTGCAGTACTCACCTGTGAGATGTAACTCCTTTTTCAATTCATGTTTGATTTTTATCTAATGAATCCAAACCTACTTCTTATCACTGTAACAAGGATTACAATAATACAAACCCATGTGGTATACCATTTCTATGCTCAAAGCCTCAATGTGATAAGTGGTCGATGCCTTATCTTTTTTGTTCTATCCTTAAATTATCTTTAGTATGTAACCTATTAGCTTGCGTATAGTTTTCAATACACCGAGTTGATTAGGCACATTATCGGCTGAAGGTTATTCATGGATACTTAATGCTATAAGTGTTAACTGATGGATACTTTATTTATGAGCAGAGCCACCATTCCTTACTTTTAATTTCTCCATACTTTCATTAAATGCTCACCTTCTCCACCATAGAATGGTAAGGAAGATTGTACGCTTGGAGAATGATGTGTTGAACATTGCCAGGCTGATGCAGGGGTAACACAACACACCCCATGTGCCGGTCACATGGGAAACACCCAAATTTTGGTTTCAGTGTATAGCTCAGGTGGCGTGAAGTCTTCCTATAGTTGGAAATACCTCTCTTCCATGCCCAAACCTTTCCGCTTGTCTTTACTTATGTCCTCTACCAGCTAAACTATACACTATTCTCTACCACAATGATAACTGGGAGGTTTGAACAAGTGCCTTGGTTACCCGAGTATGCATAGGCACATAATATTTCCTTTCTTAGCAAGTGCAAGGCTAGGAGACTAAGGTTATCAATGGCCTACAACTTCAATGTTGCGTTCTTACCTCCGGTATTATTTTTTATAATGACTGCAGAGCGATATCTAGTGCAGCACATCGCCTTGTAAATGTGTTAGAAACCCTGCAGAGATGAATCCAACTAGTAAAGGTTGAACACACAGATTTGCAGAGCAAAAACACTAAAAGAAAATCGAAAGAAGAAAAGAATGATTCATTAGAAAATAGGTTACAATGCTCATGATATAGCATTACTGGGTGAAGATCCCAAGGTAATGCACCATAGTGGTGATCAATGAGAAGACTCAACAACTACAACAAGTTCCGGAGAGAACTAGCCAGTTGCGGAGTGAAATAAGGAGCAAATCAGGGAGTAAATCATGTAGAAGAACTAACTAGTTGCAGAGTTAGAGGAGAAAATCAGGGAGTAAATCATGCAGAAGAAATAACTAGTTGCGGAGTTAAAGAAGGAGAAAATCAAGGATTAAATCATGCAGAAGGATTCTTGCATGTAGTCCCATGCTCTAACTAAGAGTCCACATATAGGTGTGTAGTAGTTCCAACACCCCCCGTGAACACCACTATGGGGAAAAATAGAAAATGGGCCCTGGAAACTAAGGCCAAAGGTCACCCAAAATACATTGCAACTTGTACTAAAATTGAGGAAAGAGGGAGAACCTCGTGGGAAAACCCCCCCCCCCCTCAAAATACAATGTAATCAAAATAAAAGAGGAAGAAAAGACAGTTGGTAAGCAACTGTGTCCTTCACTCCAAGATGATCACGCAGAGAGCGAAACTGTTGCTGAGTGAATGTCTTGGTGAAGATGTCTGCAATCTGTTCTGCT
Source organism: Pinus tabuliformis (assembly GCA_031772625.1). NCBI lineage: Eukaryota > Viridiplantae > Streptophyta > Pinopsida > Pinales > Pinaceae > Pinus > Pinus tabuliformis. The sequence goes on along the minus strand of CM062819.1, from coordinate 459,166,887 downwards.
GAAGGATAGAATTGCAAATCAATGACTCTATCATGTACTAAGTCTCTGATGTAGTGCATATGGATCACTATTTGCTTCATCCGTTGCCGCTGTACTGGATCCCTGCAAAATCTGAGAGTGCGTTGGTTGTCACACTAGATGACAATGGGCTGGTGGAACTGGATGCCCAACTCAGTGAGGAAGTGTTGTAGTCACAGACACTAAATGGTGATTTTGACTACTTCTCTGTACTCGGCCTCAGCTGAAGAGAGAGCAATAGTAGCCTCCTTCTTGCTCGAGCAACAGATATGGCCATATCCTAGACTGAGTGAATATTCGAAGGTGGACTTGCGATCAATGTTGTCTCCCACCCAATCAGAATCTGTGAAGCCAAGGAGATCCAATGCAGTTCTTGCTGCATAGTGAATCTTGAAGGTGATGGTGCCCTGCACATATCAAAGGATGCGCTTAGCAGCATTCCAGTGTAGCTCATGTGGCTCCTGCATGTATCTGGAAACTGTCCCTTCTACATATGAGAGATCTGGTCTGGAGTGGTTGAGGTACAATAAGCTCCCCACTAGCTGTCGCTAGAGAGTGCTGTCAACTAATGGAGTGTCACCTCCATCCTCAAGGTGGACCCCAGACAAAAAAGGAGTCGGTGCTGGCTTGCAGTCAGTCATGCGAAATCTCTCGAGGAGATCCCGTGCATACTTAGCCTGAGAGATTTTGATGCCCATGGCATCCTGGCTGATCTCATGACTACGAAATAAGTGTAATGGAACCATGTCCGTCATCAATAACCTATCATGCAAGGCCCTCTTGACTGTAGCAATGGCTGAAGCCGAGTTGTCGGTGATTAGGAGATCATCCACATACAAAACTAAGAAAATAAGAGAATCATGTGTCCTGAGCATGTAAACATTCAGATCAGACTTACATCTTTCAAAGTTTTGTGATAAGAGAAAAGAATCCATCCTCGCATACCAAGCTCTCGGGGCATGCTTAAGGCCATAGAGAGATTTCTTCAGTCTGCAGACCAAAGATGAATCCTGAATGAAACCATGTGGCTGCTCCATGTAGATCTCCTCAGATAGGTCTCCATGAAGAAAGGCATTCTTCACATCCATCTGATGTACTTCACATCCCTGGGCAGTCGTAATGGCAAGTGTAAGGCGTATGGAATCCATCTTTGCTACTGGAGCAAAGGTCTCATCATTATCAATGTCATGCACTTGTTGGAAGCCTTTGGCTACTAGCCTTGCTTTCCGTCTGGTGATTTTCCCATCTGTAGCACTCTTGGTCTTGTAGACCCATTTGCATCGGACAAGTTTCATTCCTGAAGGAAGGGGAACTAGATCCCAGGTCTGGTTCTTGAGGAGGGAGTTATACTCCTCCTCCATGGCGGACTCCCAAGATGGATGCCTAGCAACCTTAGCATAAGACTGTGGATCAAAAGACTGAACCAAATGACAATGCGAGGATGGTGATGGTTTAGTGGTTACGATAAACATTCTAGTGGAGAAGACCATATATGGAACTGTGATGAAACAGGTTTACAGGCAGGGAGGAATTGTGGCATGCGGGTAATTTCCAAGAGAGGGAGCCGAAATGTGCCAAATATTTTTCCTAAGAGCAGGGAGTGGATAACTATTTTATGTTGTGTTAATGCAATTGGTACTTCAATCCCAGGATTTTATCTATGCAAAGGTAAAAATCAACTGAAAAACTATATACAAAACTGTGAACCAGGTGCATGCATGGCTGCACATCCCCATGCATGGATGACTAGAGAACTCTTTCTAAGTTGGCTTTTTCACTTTGCTGCATCGGTACCAGGTGGCGTCTCGCCTAATAACAGACACCTTTTGATATTAGATGGCCATGGGAGCCACATGGCTGTACAAACAATTGAGGAAGCAAATAATTTAGGCGTCGACCTGTTGACATTACCCGCTCAAACCACTCATAGGCTGCAACCCCTTGATGTTAATGTGTTTGTCCCTTTCAAGAACTATTTCAGGTCGGAGCGTGCTGCATGGATGGCAAAGAATCCAGGGGTTGAGGTGAAAAGGTTTGAGCTACCAGAGCTTGCAAGTAAAGCTTTTAAAAGGGCTTTGACACCATCAAATATCAAGGTTGGCTTTAGGAGGACAGGAATCTGGCAACTGAACTATGATGCTCTTACGCATGATACTGGTTGTAGCCAAGCGTTTCATGTGGATGGTCAGGAAGAAGGGAATGTCCAAACAGGTGTTGAAGTGCAAGAGGTAGATGACCAAGATGATGTTGTTGCAGCTGGTAATATGATTTCCCTGTCTCAAGGAAACTTATATGCTGAAGATGATGAAACTGTATGTGAAACACAATATAACAATGAAAAAATTCCTAGTAACATGGAGATTGTTCCACCAACTCAAGAACATGAAATTCATGTTGCTGATATTGCTAATGATATTGTTGAACATGCAGTTGACAATGACCAATTGACATTGCCAAGCCAAGTAACCCCACCTTCATGGCTAGCAGAAGCAATGATCAATATGAATGCACATAATGTCTCAGCAACCAATGAAGAAAGCATGAACATGCCCTCACAACCAGCAGAATTTAACAGTGAAATTGTTCATTTTTTTGTGGACAATAGATCAATGGAAGAAGATGAAGGACATAATGAGGCATCAAATGAAGATAATGATATGGTTCAATCAGTTCCAACAGATACTGAAAGGGAAGTACCAAGCAATGACATGCAGGTGGGAGGGATGGAGAAGACACTTGGACGGTTCCTAAAGCTACCAGTAGAGAGAGTATCAATGAAAAAAAAGCAAGGTGCACCGGGTAGTCTTCGTCTGGGCTGAAGCTCACAGTTACTCACCTCAGAGGACTATATAAACCTGTTAGTTGAGTCAGAAAAAAAGAAATTTGAAATGCAAGAATTAAAATAGAAAAAGAAGGATATAGTCAAGGAGAAGAAGGCAGCAAGGATTGTTGCAGCACAACGTCGAGCAGAAGAAAGGATTGAAAGAGATAAAGCAAGGCAAGTTAAGGACCAACAAAAGCAAATGGCAAGACAGGAAACGGAAAAACGAAAGGCACAACAAATGCTTGAAAAGGAACAAGGGATGATCAACGATACAAGAATAGCTGATGAAACCAGGATTATTTGAAACTCATTGGACTCCATTGCAGACAATACACCATTATTCCAAGATCTCATAAACATTCAAGTGCCCCACTATCAAACTGAGTGTTTACCCACTTGCCTTGTTCCTACCAGAGCTGGTGTCAATTCTCTGTATGCTCATTACACACCTCCACTTAATGCAGGGGTCAGTAGGGAAAATGTGAGGTATGGGTACTCAGTACCTCCATGGTTGGAAGCTGCAAATTGGAATCAATCATATGGCATCAATCAACCATTTCCTAGTCAGCCCTTGACTGGTAGGCCAACCTACCTGGCTCAAGAAGGTAACTCGGGGAGTTTTGGCACTCAAGATTCTCAGGGCCATAAAGAATAGGGGTGCCATATGTTTTTGGTTCTAACCACATTATGATGTGGATTTTGGATGGATTGTATCTTTTTCTTGGCGCAGAAACATTTTGGCTTACAACACTAGATTGTATCGTTTTCTTGTCACAAAAATATTTTGGCTTACAACACTAGATTGTATCTTTTTCTTGTCCCAAGAAACATTTTGGCTAACAACCTAGTAGTGATTTCTTGTGGCACCTAACTGTGTGTTGATAAGAAATTTTCAATGGAATATGTCTTTCTATAAAATATTAATTATGATAAAACTATTTCTATAAGTTATTCTGTGCACCCTCCCCGCCACGTCAGAAAACCACGCGTAAAAGCACATGGATCCGGTACAACATCTGTCCACCATGGAGCTCATGTGTTGGCCATCATATCATTGCATAAAACTTTGTGTTCGCGCCATTTCACAGGTTTGTTTGGGGTCATTGCTGCGATGTTTGGGAATTCAATAATAACATTTCAAGTTGCATATGAAAAAGGATAAATATAGAAATCAAATGACCAGACAGTCTTATTATGATTGAGAGCACTCATTATCAAGTTGAGTATGAAAAAGGCTAAATACAGAAATCAATGAGGAGGCAATCTACCTCATAATAAGTTTTATTAAATGTGAAAAAGCCACTAATAATTTTATTGATTGAGGGGACGCTTAAGAAATTGAGAGCACTCATTATCAAGTTGCATATGAAAAAGGCTAAATATAGCAATCAAATGACCATACAATCTTATTATGATTGAGAGCACTCATTATCAAGTTGAGTATGAAAAAGGCTAAATACAGAAATCAATGAGGAGGTAATGTACCTTATAATAAGTTTTATTAAATGTGAAAAAGCCACTAATAATTTTATTCATTGAGGGGACACTTGAGAAATTGAGAGCACTCATTATCAAGTTGCTCTCATTATCAAGTTGAGCATGAAAAAGGCTAAATAAGTGGACCGTTATCTAAAGGAACATCATTCAACTTGATAGCTGTTTTATATGCGTGGGAGCGTGATGGAACACCCACTAGCTGACCCATACTTGGAGACAAAGCCAACGAGGTATTGCGATGGAGTGTGGGTGCGTTAAGGCATGGCAGACGAGTCGGCCGGGTAGACCAACTTGCCCTGCCACCCATATAAACAAGTCATGCGATGCACTCATTTGGAATCATCGCTCAAGCAACATCTTTCGGCCTACAACGAAGAGAAAAGGGCGCAGATCAAGGATACAAGTGCGAGTTGGGAGTGAAGGTCTATGCGCCCAAACTTCGGCGAAGGCACATGGTGAATGCACGGAGTATTGGGTGAAGGCGTTGGGCGCGGGCAGGGTCGCCCGCCGGTCGAAGTGTAGGGCATGCATGAGTGTGGCACCCGGGTTGTACGAAGGAGTGCCCGACGGTGAAACGAAGGCGTGGGTGCCCGATTTGTGCGACGACTTGGCACGAGTTCATGGGTGACTCGGGTGAGTGCCCGCTCGTCGTGCAAGTGTGCACTGTGAGACATTTGGTGAAGCCGATTGTGTGAAGAGGGTGTCTTGGTGACTTGGTGGAGTCACTCACCTGTTGTGCATGAAGAGACAAGGTTTGGTTGTGAAGTGCGAAAGGCAGCTCCTGTGAGGGCGTGCCTGACCGCCTTTGTTATGCTCTTAACCTGCAAAGCAAAACCCAAGCGAAGAAAAGATACCGAGAACACAGAATATGCGAAGAAAATATACCCAGAACACAGAATAGCAATGATTTTATTATTCAGAGAGAAATGTTCACAGGCCTCTTCGAGGGGGCAACCTCCAATAGAGCAGAGCTCGATTACAAAACAAGACATAATGCTCCTCGCAGGGAGTCTCTATCCTTTATATATGACTCATACATGCAATACCATGAGCCAATATCGTGGGTTTTATTAATACCATCTATCTAATACTACCGCCTATTTACCATCTATCTAATACTTCCGCCCATTTGCAACTAACTGTGGTCCCGTCATTAATTGCGGGTTAACCACTTACAAATATTAATATGGGCTTTATTGACTCTTGACTATGACATGATCCCAAGACATAAATAAGGGCGTTAGGGTGGGACCCTAACATGCCCTCCCCCTTAAGACTAGCCTTGTCCTCAAGGCTGAAGCTGCGGAAACTGCTGAAGAATAGTGGCTGGTTCCCAAGTTGCATCTTCTGGAGAGGTGTCTTTCCATTTGACGAGGACCTCCTTAATCATGCGGTCGCGTAGGTGCTTGTCTCGTGTGTCTAGAACCTGTTCAGGTTGAAGCCAGATTGACCCTTCTTCGTCCAATTCAGGTAGACTGGTTTGAACTCGGCAATTGTTCCCAATCACTTTCTTGAGGCACGATACATGGAAAACTGGGTGGATTTTTGCTGTAGGTGGCAAAGCCAACTTGTAAGCCACTTCTCCAATGCGCTGAAGTACTAGGTATGGTCCATAGAATTTTGGGGAGAGCTTTTGACAACCCTTGTCTTTGAGTGATGTTTGCTTATATGGTTGCAGCCTCAAAAAGACCTGATCCCCTTCTTGAAATTGGCGCTCTGAGCGATGTTGGTCAGCCTGTTGCTTCATACGGTTCTGAGCTTGATGAAGATTCTCACGCAGATGGGCAAGCATGGTTGCGCGGTGTTGTAGGAGTTGATCCACGGCTTGTACTTTGGAGCACCCCGTGAGATAAGAAGTAGGGGAAGGCGGAAGTTGTCCATAGACTGCTTCATAGGGAGTCATTTTGGTGGTGGCATGATAGTTGGTGTTATACCACCACTCCGCCAGAGGTAACCACTGTACCCAAAGGTGTTGCTTTTCTGAAGTGAAACACCTAAGGTAGGTTTCTAGACATTTGTTGACGGCTTTGGTTTGACAATCTGTTTGCGGATGATATGAAGTACTGAGTTTGAGTTGAGTGCCTTGTATTCTGAAGAGCTCCTGCCAAAAATTACTGATGAAGATTGGGTCACAGTCGGATACAATAGAAGTGGGAATGCCATGCAATTTGAAGATCTGATCCATGAAAGTTTGAGCAACCAAGGCTGGTGTAAATGGGTGGGGTAGGGCGCAGAAATGAGCATACTTCGACAGTCGGTCCACAACCACCATGATGACTGACTTGTTCCCAGACTTTGGAAGACCTGTAATGAAATCCATGGAAACCTCTGTCCAAATTGACGCCGGAATGGGCAATGGTTGTAATGTGCCTGGTGTGTTGACGGCTTCCCCTTTGTGGCGTTGACAGACGTCACATTATGCTATGAAAGTAAGGATGCCCTGTTTCATTCCGGTCCAAAAAAATGATCTTCTGGTGCAAGCATACGTCTTCTGAAAGCCCGAATGTCCTGCAATGGGAGATGAGTGCAATTCTGCCAAAATGCGACTTTTGAGGGTGGATGTTGGCGATATTACGACTCTGTCCTTGTAGCAAAGAATATCATTTTGCCACGAGTAGCCCTTGTTGGAATTAGGATCTACCTGCAATTGAGAAATGAGTTGGGAGAGCCCTGGATGTGAAAGCCATTCCCTGCGAGCCTATTCAATCCAGTCTGGAATGGGGAGGGAAATTGCGAGCAGAGTACTTTCCTCCTCAAATTGGTGCGAAAATGCATATGCTACCCTGTTGTCTTTCCCTTTCTTGTAAATGATCTCATAATCATATCCCAACATTTTGGCTAACCATTTATTTTGTTGAGGGGAAGATAGGCGTTGCTCCAAAAAATATTTAAGACTGTGATGATCTGTGCGGATTTGGAAACGTCGCCCCAACAAGTAAGGTCTCCAGTTCTCGACTGCATGTAAGATGACCATCATTTCCTTCTCGTAGGTTGATTGGCCCAGATTCTTCCCACTTAGTTGTTGGCTGGTGAAGGCCAATGGTTGCCCTTCCTGCATTAAGACCGCTCCAATACCTGTTCCCGAAGCATCACATTCAATGACAAATGATTCGGTGAAGTCCGGTAGTGCTAAGACAGGAGTGGAAAACATGGCGGTTTTTAGAGCAGTAAATGCTTGTTGTGCTTCCTCATTCCAGAAGAAGGAATTTTTCTTTAGGAGTTGCGTTAGGGGCTTCGCTATGCGTCCATAGTTGCGGACAAATTTACGATAATAGCCTGTGAGACCCAAAAATCCTCTCAAGCTTTTCAAGGTCTTAGGTTGAGGCCATTCTTGCATTGCCTGGATCTTTTTGGGGTCCACCTTGACACCTTCGCGCCCCACAATGTGGCCCAAATACTCAACTTCTTCCATGCCAAACGAACACTTAGACATCTTGATAAATAATTTATGTGTTCGGAGCAGTTGCAAGAGTAGACCTACATGTTGAAGATGTGCCGCCCAAGTGCCACTATAGATGAGGATGTCATCGAAGAAGACAAGGACAAATTTTCTGAGATATGGTTTGAGGAGGTGATTCATAAGGCTCTGAAAAGTAGAGGGGGCATTACAGAGACCAAATGGCATGACGAGGAACTCATAATGGCCTTCATGAGTTCTGAAAGCTGTCTTGGGAATGTCGACTTCCTTCATGCGAATTTGGTGATAGCCTGAGCGAAGATCCAACTTAGTGAAGAATTGAGCCCCATTGAGTTCGTCCAGCAAATCGTCAACCACTGGGATGGGAAATTTGTCTTTTACTGTTAACTTATTGAGGGCCCTGAAGTCGGGACACATCCTCCACTCCCCATCTTTCTTGAGGACCATGACCACTGGGGATGAATAAGGACTAATGCTGGGACGAATGACACCTGCTTCCAACAATTCCTTGATGCTTTTTTCTATTTCATTCTTTTGGGTGAACGGATATCTGTATGGCCGCACATTTGGGGGTTGGGCCCCTGGAACCAATGTGATGCTATGATCATGTTCCCCTCGCGAGGGTGGAAGCTCATGAGGCTTGTCAAAGACCGTCCGATGTTTATTTAAAATCTGTTGCATCTCAGGATGAACTGGCGGAGACATGGTGTCTACTACCTGGATGGCATTAAATTGAGCTACCACTCCATGATGGCCCTTTTTTAACAATTTTTCCATCCTATGCGAGCTGATGATAGAGGGGGCTCCTGCCTGAAGTCCACGGAGGGTATGTGTGGAGTTGTTCTGCTTAAAACTCATATATAACTCCTGGAAATCCATTGTGATTGGCCCAAGGGTGCGGAGCCATTCAGCACCTAGGACAATGTCGCATCCCCCCATGTGTATGGAAAACATGTGGGTTTTCAACTGAGAATCCCCCATTTGAAGTTTGACATTTTCACAGCGGCCTTCACATTTCATTGTGCCCCCATCTGCAATTTGGACCTGGAAGTTAGAGACTTCCCGTACATAACAATGCACTGCTTCGAAGATTTTTTGATGGATGAAATTATGGGTACTTCCACTATCAATCAAGACTATTACTGGGCGATGTTTAAGAAAACCCTTGATTTTGAGAGTTTGAGGGGAAGAGATTCCTGCCAATGCATTGAGCGAAATAACTGGGTCATCAGATACAATCTCCTTTTGGTTGTCTTCTTCGATCGCCTCCGGTTCCTCAAGAGGTGGATCTTCCTCGGTGGAGCTGTAGTCAGTGGCATCTATTTGAAAAAACTTGGGCTCCTTGCATTTATTCCCAGGGGAATATTTTTCATCACAGTAGTAACATAGTCCTTGTTTCCTTCTCTCGGCCATTTCCTGAGGTTACACCTTTTGGACCTTAAGTGTCTGAGTCGTGGTATGAGCTTGTGGGGGATGACCTTTAGTGGGGAAATTGGGGCGGCTGTATTGGGCTGTTATGGCACGCTCCACCTTACGAGCTACCTGGCAAGCCTCCGTCCATGTGGGAGGGTGGTGGAGTAGAACTTGAGCTTTGATGGCTTCTTTAAGACCACTGATAAAACATTCCGTGTAGAACTCATCTGAGAGATGCTGAGTGCGGAAGGCCAAGGTTTCAAAAGCGGTGATATATTCATCCACTGTACCCATCTGTCGGAGCTTAGTGAGATGGCCCAAAAAGGAGTCTCCCTGTTCAAAGCGATCTCGAAGAGCTTTGGAAAATTGGGCCCAACTCGAAAAAGGTGCATTGCGACGTTGATGCCATTCCGCCCATTGCCATCGTTCATTGTCCAAGTACATGGTCCCCACTCCAATCTTAGTCCAATCATCTTGGAGATGATTCAATTTGAAATACTGTTCCATTTGTGCTAGCCATGCAGACGGGTTAGAACCATCAAATTTCTGCATATCCAACTTGGGAGGTTGCTGACTATCCAACTTGGGAGGTGGTGGATGGGTGTGCCAGACGTGAGGAGAGTGGATAGACTCACCCTCATAGTGTATATGGTCATTATAGGGTACCTCAAGAGCTGGCTCCTTGCCCTTATCGAGTGCTTGCCATACCAGGCTCGATAGGTCATCAAGCGTATTTTTGAGCTCGTTCATATCTGTTTCAAGTTTGTCTAGTCTTTCATTGGCCATTGCTTGAGCTCTAGCTTCTACCATACACCAACTTGATGAAAAATTGGGACCGCCAAATTTTTTTTCTAAGAAATTGAATGGTACCACCATGCTCAGCTCGTTTTCCTGATGCTGATGGGCTAGGTCACAAATAAGCACTTCGGAAGATCTCAAACTTTTTTTTTTTTTTTTGGAAAACTCCGAACGGAGTTTTACTCCTTCCTGATCAATACTGCAGTCGCCAAATCCTCAAACTGTCAATGCCGCCAAAAGTCCTGCGAAAATTATATCCAGGTACAAGAACCCTTCACAACTACTCCAATCTGGTGGATCTGAGATATCTGAATGGTGGAACAACTGCTGCTGCTGAGCTGGAATAGATGATGTGTGATCCCCCGATAGAAAGGGAACTATGGTCTTGGGGAGTGTCAGGTGCTACAGATCGCAATATACATAAGGGTCTGACAGTAGTACTCGGCCCAATGTTTCAGGGCTCTAACTAAGGAGGATCGACCATACCCTTAGCCGTACAACCCGACTACCCTATCGTACGGGCAAGTAATCTCTCCGAGTGCTGTTCTCGGTGTACTGTAGCCACAAGACGGCCAAAGGTTTATCTATGGCGAGGTTTCAAGGGAGCTAGGGGGCTAGGGGGCTTCCTATATACCCAGAGGGTACGTGGAAGACAGTCCGTGCGCGGTTCTGTCTAATGCACTACTACTCGAAGGGGTACCCACAAGGGTTACAAGGGAGTCCAACAGACGTGACCACCTCTTGTATTTCATGCGTGCATGCCTCCCCAAATCCGCAGGTTTATGCGCTTAACGACAGATCCCGTGGTTTAAAGACGCCGGAACACGTCTCTAGCCAAAAAAAAATTTTGCTAAAATTTGGAGATCCCACCGAGCCCTAGAAAGTGCTCTGATACCACTTGTTATGCTCTTAACCTGCAAAGCAAAACCCAAGCGAAGAAAAGATACCGAGAACACAGAATATGCGAAGAAAATATACCCAGAACACAGAATAGCAATGATTTTATTATTCAGAGAGAAATGTTCACAGGCCTCTTCGAGGGGGCAACCTCCAATAGATCAGAGCTCGATTACAAAACAAGACACAATGCTCCTCGCAGGGAGTCTCTATCCTTTATATATGACTCATACATGCAATACCACGAGCTAATATCGTGGGTTTTATTAATACCATCTATCTAATACTACCGCCTATTTACCATCTATCTAATACTTCCGCCCATTTGCAACTAACTGTGGTCCCGTCATTAATTGCGGGTTGACCACTTACAAATATTAATATGGGCTTTATTGACTCTTGACTATGACGTGATCCCAAGACATAAATAAGGGGGTTAGGGTGGGACCCTAACAGCCTTGGGCAAGGAAATCTTGGCTATCACATGGAGTGTGATGATGATGTAAATTTGGCTAAGTATGAAACTTGGTGTTTCCCAAGTATACTTGTAAAGCATTGTAACATTGAAGATTGTATAATATATTATTCGGGTAGACTCATTGTTTAGGGAGTTGCCCCTCCCTTTATACTGTGAAATTTTGTTCTTCATTTATAATTGCTGATGATAAGGAATGTGTATGGGTGTTCCTTGGTATAACGGAAAACATAATAATACTTGGATGCGAAACACAAACTAAATAGGATAAGTGGTTAGGCGTATTCCACAAGCATAAGTATTGGTGAAAAGAAAGTGTTCAGTGTTGCCGCACCTCGCCTAGTGCGGTTTAAAGACTACCGCTGGCTTGGGGGTGTGACAGGTGGTATCGGACCTGGCTGATGACCAGGTTGACGATGAATTTCTGATCCCACTACGCTATTGTGACAGGTGGTATCAGAGCTATTCTGAAGACTTGGAAGAGTCTTTCAGGAAGATGGGTGAAGCAAGTGTACATACACTTCACAGTTGGTGACAGTGAAGCAGGTACTTGCAGGTGAAGGAAGATGTTTCACATACAAGTGGAACAAGGGCTGGTTTAGGTTGCAGGCATCTTGGTGAAGTTGTTGGATGGTCGAAACTAGATCGAAAAGAAGAAAGAAGCTGTTAGCAATGGCAGTTGAATCTCAGGCTGGGTCTAGTCATGGTGCAAAGGATGCTACTATGGCCTTCATGGAAAAAGTGTTGGAGAAGATGGAGGACTTAGAAGCTTTCTGGACTAAGAAGATGGACTTGATCGAGAGAGATCAAGAGGCCAATTTGAAGATGAAGGAAGAGCTCGATGAACTCCGAAGTCAACACGAGTACACTAATCTTATGTGTACACAACTTGAAGTAAGGGTCAAGGAGGTTGAGGAGGCAAGAGACCAAGGTCTTGCAAAGATAGTGGACTTGCAGAAATCTCTTGACGAAGCCAAAGATGAATCGTAGTGATGAAGAAGGCCATGAGGCATAACTCAGGTGGAGGAGTGCCTCATGTGAAAATCAAGGAACCGAAATCTTATGATGCTATGAGGAGTGCAAAGACTCTTGGAAACTTTCTATGGGACATGGAGCAATACTTGGAGCACTTCGGTCTATCCAATGATGAGACAAAGGTGAAGGTAGATGCTCAGTTCTAGACAAAATATGCTAAGATGTGGTGGCAAAGAAGGATGGATAAAATTTCCAATGGTAGTGCTGGTGACACTACTTTGTGGGATGAGATGAAGAAAGCTTTGCAGACCCATTTTAGTCCTCGGGATGAAATGTGGGAAGCAAGGATGAAAATTAAGTTCATTAAGTAGACAGGGAACCTACAAACATATTAGCGGGAGTTTGCAAGTGCGGTTCTGGAACTTCCTGACATGGCAGAGAGGGACAAGGTGTTCAATTTCATTATTGGGTTGAAGCCTTGGGCACGCAACGAAGTGATGAGGCAGAGGATTAGAACACTTGAGGAAGCTTTTGCTGTTGTGGAGAGGTTGGTGGAGCATTATGATGAGACTTCTGATGATAGGAAGAAGAAGTCCGATAAGCCAAAAGAAAAGAAGAAGGATGATGCTTCGAAATTGGATGATAAGTCAAAGACAAAGAAAGCCTTGAGGTGTTGGATATGTGCTGAACCACATTCGTTGAAGAATTATCCTTCTAGACGGAAAGTGGCTATGATTGCATAATCTAATGGGAAGAATGAAGAAGCTTCTGTGGGGATGATGCAAATACTTGGTGCTGCTGCTGCTACTGAGGTGATCTCTCAGAGAGATCCTGAGAGGAATAGTTTGGAGTATGTTTGGATGAAGATTGGGAGTGTTGATATACTCACTATGGTGGATAGTGGGGCCACTCACAACTTCATGGGTGAAGATACTACGAGAAGAATTGGGTTGAAATTTGTACCGGTGAAGGCACAGATGAAGAGAGTCAATTCTCCTCCTGATAGTATTCTTGGTATAGCTGAAAAGGTGGACACACCACTAGGTGAGTGGACAGGGTAGGTCGACTTCACTATAGTATGAATAGATGACTACGAAGTTGTGCTCGGAATGGAATTCTTGAAACAATTTGATGCTATGATTTTTCCACATTTGAAGAAGCTATACATTTACGATGGAAGGGAAGATGTACCCATTGGTGTACCAACAATTGGAGTGACAAATCCTGATTATAAGTTGGCAATGATGCAAATGGGGGATGAGAAGCGAATGGAAGGTATGAGTAAGCGGTTGTCTATGGTTGAGACAAAGCTTATCGAGCAGTCATTGGTCATCGAGACTCTTTGAGATAGTATACTAGATTTTTCAAGAAGGCTAGAAGTGGTCGAGGATGATGATGATGGTGATGAGGCATATGTGAGGCCAAATGTCCGAGAGGAAGATCGGGTCACTTATCTATAGAGGATGGAGATAGAAAATCTTGATCTAGATGGATTGAGTTAATTAGTGAGGGTGAGCCTTCAGGATCTACTCCCTCCACATCTTCTTAGATGGAAAAGAAGATGGGGCTCATTGTTAGCTGCTCATGGCAGTTTGTCCTTAAAACAGGTTGAGCAGGTATGGCAGATGGTGTAGGGATGGCTTGGCATCAAGCATCATGACATGTTGCAGATGGGATGGAGTTCCATGGACCTGAGCATGGGAGAGATTCGTAGTGAGTCCAGGATGTGGCCGAATCCGAGATAGACTGGTGAAGGAATAAGGATGGACATTCTTATGATTTGAGCATGGCAGTTCGACTGATCACCCGACTAGTTCAAGTCATGAGGGCTAGCAGTGTACCAGAGAGATGTTGACATTAGGAGACAGGAAGGATGACAATTCACAGGATGGGATGACAGATGATGGAGATGGAGTTCTACATATGTTGCAGGGATGTTTGCAGTATGTGGAGGAGTTGACATCATGGACCAAGGATGAGACAGATATTGATGATCTTGGTGGATGACTACCAAGATGATATGTTGTCGAGGACGACAACGACTTCAGGTGGAGGAGGATGTAAGGACCTGCAATCCTTCCATTCGTGCGACAAGCTAGTTCATCCCTCAGGCACGCAATTTGATCGAAGTGCGAAGTTCAGACTTACATATGCGATGAGTCATGCACGTAATGGAGGAGGGAAAGCGTTTTTATATGCATGCGAGCGTGATGGAATACCCACGAGCCAACCCATACTTGGAGACAAAGCCGACGGGGTATGGCAATGGAGTGTCAGTGTGTTAAGGCGTGGAGGACGAGTCGGCCGGGTAGACCAACTCACCCTGCCACCCATATAAACAAGTCATGTGATGGACTCATTTGGCATCATCGCTCAAGCAACATCTTCATCCTACAACGAAGAGAAAAGGGCGCAGATCAAGGCTACAGGTGCGAGTTGGGAGTCCAGGTCTATGCGCCAAAACTTGGGCGAAGGTGCACGGTGAACGCACGAAGTATCAAGTGAAGGCATTGGGCGTGGGCAGGGTCACCCACTGGTCAAAGTGTAGGGCGTGCGCGGGTGTGGCGCCCGGGTTGTGCGAAGGAGCGCCCGACGGTGAAACGAAGGCATTGGCACCCAATTTGTGCGATGACTTGGCACGAGTTCTTGGGTGACTCGGGTTAACGCCCGCCCGTCGTGCAAGTGTGCACGGTGAGACATTTGATGAAGCCGATTATGTGAAGAGGGTGTCTTGGTGACTTGGTGGAGTCACTCGCTTGTCGTGCACGAAGAGACAAGGTTCGATTGTGAAGTTTGGAAGGCAGCTTGTGTGAGGGCGTGCATGCCCGCCTTGGGCAAGGAAATCTTGGCTATCACACAGAGGTGTGACGAAGATGTACATTTGGCTAAGTATGAAACTTGATGTTTCCCAAGTATACTTGTAAAGATTTGTAACATTGAAGATTGTATAATATATTATTCGGGCAGACTCATTGTTTAGGGACTTGCCCCTCCCTTTATACTGTGCAATTGTGTTCTTCATTTATAATTGCTGATGATAAGGAATGTGTATGGGTGTTCCTTGGTATAAAGGAAAACATAATAATACTTGGTTGCGAAACACAAACTAAGTAAGATAAGTGGTTAGGCGTAGTCCATGAACATAAGTATTGGTGAAAAGGAAGTGTTCGGTGGTGCCACACATCACCTAGTGTGGTTGAAAGACTACCGCTGGCTTGGGGGCGTGTCACCTAGGGTGGAAATTATAGATTCCATAGAGGTGCAGTGATTCTTCCAACATGCCCCAGGAAGCCAGCATTGGGTCAGTTGAGGTGATGATAACGTTGGACGATTCCAAATGTCGCCATTTTGGAAGAGAAATGAGGGAGAAGTTCAGTGACCCCAATTTTGTTCCCAAAATATGGGGTGCTAGCCCATGACACCCCGAGCCTTACAAGGGTTAGGTGGTATGGATGCATCTAGCTACTTTGCAGACGACTTTTTGTTTTAAATTCAAGTGATTGACTCTACCTGTTTTTGCAATGTGTTTTTAGTTTTGTGACTATTAATAGATATTAGAAAGTTTGTTTATGTGTCATTCTATGGTAAATTATCTATCTGGACTCCGTGATATTTTAATTTTATTAGTAAAATATTTATTTTTTTTTTTTTAGAACTTTTTGAGTGGAGGAGCTTATTTTGCAGTTGAGTGAAGGCACTGTGTAAGTATGTTAGTGCTCAATTTGGAGTTAACCCATGTCCCTCTTGAATACAAATAAAATACTCTAAATTGAAAAGCAACTAAATACAAATAAAATATTCTCTAAATTAAAAAGCAAATGTTGGATGTAATAAAAAAGAATATACTATGCATGTTTAATTAGTGGTTCATATAACTTAATATAATTTCATCTAAAATATTTAAAAGTAAAAGAAAGAAAAAATGTTTAAATGTCGTACTTTTCAAAAATATTTTAACACTTTATTTAACAAAATTATTTGAATATCTATGTTAACCGACTTAAGTGAATATCAAGTTCATATATATTTATATATAATAAAAAAAATGTTAAAAGAAAATATTTTAGTATTGTGTGTAATAAAATATGCTATATAAATTATGAATAAAATATTTCAATATGATTTAATATTATTATATACTTAAAAATATAAAAATATATATCATTCAAAATATAATTTATATAATACAAAAATACACATTTTTTTTTACTTTAAATTTGTATTCTAAAAAATTTAAGCTTAATTTACACTTCAAAAAATTCAAATTCTCTCCGCTCATATTATATTTGTACTTAAAATAAACCTATATTAATAAAATTACATAAATAACTTAAAACTTAAATCATATAAAATTACATAAAAAAACTTAAATCTTAAATCATATAAGCATATTTGCAATTACATCCTCCAAATCATTATGGTTGCAAAAGGTTTAGGATTACATTACACCATACTGCTTCCAAATTTAAGACTTAAAAAATGCATTTTTGATATTCTCTCTCATGCTTTTCCTTATATTATGATTGCTTCTAGAGGCCGGCTATGTGCCATTTTGTCCATGCTCAATGTGGAGTTGACATGTGTACCCTTTCAAATAAAAATAAAATATATTCTAAATACAAAAACAATGTAATTGGTTTTGAATAAATACACATATTTGGTTAGTTTTAATTGAAAGCATAATAAAACATCAATATTCCACTTTCATTGCCATTGAAAGACATGTAAAATATAATCATATAATAAGCAAAAGAATTATGTTATTTTTTTCAAAACTATTTTCTTCGGGGAGAGATTTCTATACACATGGATTAATAAGATTGAGTTTCTATAAATTAAGAAATTTAAAAAATAACCATTAATGCAAAATTAAATTCATTTTTATTTTGGGTGAATGAAATTTGAGGTGATAGATAATAATTGAAGTTTTCATGAGAGCAGTTAAAGTTCAGGATGATTATAAATATATT